>JAUBOC010000103.1:10220368-10248502 GCA_032275365.1 Anablepsoides cearensis | reverse complement strand
TAAGTCCAACATAACTTTTACTATTTATTTCAATGTAATTGTGCAAGGTGCTTTAGATTTACTCAACTCCGTTAATTCAGTAGAACCACTTGACATAACTTGGTTAAGTAAATCCAACAATCTGTTTTTTGAGTGTACGGTGTGTACTGAGAGAGGATTCCTGTCAAACAGAAATTGGTCAAAGCTGCAAACAACCTGGTGGAGAAGGACGAGCTGGTGGCCTGGAGCCGAATGAAGGAGGAGCGGCGAGGACACACCGTCACCACGCTGCTGCACGTGGTGGAAGAAAGCGCTCTGTCTTTGGGCAACAGCGTCAAAACTCCAACCGAGATCCAAATCAAAGCAACGGAAATGGGTGAGAAAACCGTTTCTCGTTTACAGCAACGTGCTGCTCTGTTTAAATTACTGTCACTGATTTGTTTTGTTCTTTTAATCACAGAATTAAAGCTCCTCACCTTAGACGGCCAGCGTGTAAAAACCAAAGTGTCTTTTTCCATGAGTGGAGGTCACATCAGTCTAACCCCAAAACCGACTCCAGAGAAGTACAGAAATGGTAACAAAGTTTAATCTAAATTTCATCTACACTTTCTGCCCTTTAACTCCTGTGAGACGCACCGCTAATAAAAAGCAGTCTGTATACTGGCTGCGTTGGCTAAACTAAAAGTTTTATCAGCAGAACAGTAAGTTTCCCTTCCTCCGTCTGTTACTCCGCTTGTTTTGTCCATCAGGAAGCGTGTCAGTGGTGTTTGTGCGATATGACAGCATCGGTGACATCCTGAAGCCGAGCGGCGACCCAGGTGTCACCGACTACTCGCGCTATGCAGGAACTGGGGAAATCACTGTCAACTCCCAAGTCGTCGCCGCAGCCGTCAAACCTGCTGACATTTACCAGCTTGACCATGTCACCTTCACTCTGAGGCACGCCGAGGTAAACACCGAACGCAGCGCTGACGCCGCGCCGCGCAGTGCCGCTCTCTGCTTCCTGTGCGCCAGTCTTAATGTTGGTTCAAAAATATGAACTCAATTGAAAAGAAAATCTGCCAGACAGACGTTTTGTTTCAGCAAACCGGTCAATCAGTCAATTGCAGGAGGAATTTTTACATTTTTCCTCCAAAACATTTTTTTTTTCTGTTTAAAATGCAGAGGGGCGACAAAAAGAGGGGTTCAAGGGGCCCCGATTAAGTTCCGTATGCAAAAAAATCATACCTGAAGTGACACTAAAAAGTAGAAGAATGTCTCTTTCTGTGTATTTTTTCTTTTTTCAACAAAGTAAAACCTGAGGGGGAAATGTGTGCAAGATTAAGCATTACAACGAAGGATGCAAAAATGAACTTATAAACTCAACTTACAGTGACAGAAACGTCAACAAAAAGTGACAAAAGAGAAAAAATATTTATTAGAGAGATGAAAAACTACTACAAGCAGTAAAACACCTACAATAAACAACAGAGTAAACTAAAAAAAAACACACAAAACAACCAGAAATATAAAAACTGCACCAAACAAAGTTTGCAACAAGACAACTTAAATGAATTAAACTTAATTTATTGCATGATTTCAAGTTATTGACCACATAAAATGCTCCAAATCCACATGAGTAACATGTTTTTTCAAGCGTGTTTCACATGTCACAGTATCCTGTGCTTTCACATGTGATGATCATGTGAGCTGTCTGTTTCCTCCATATCTGATTGTTTACATTTAGCTCAGTTGAAATCAATGAATCTAATCTTCTTTTCTTGAACCATTGTATTTCTTGTTTCCCCAGCTTGGGTCTGAAATTAAACTGTGAACTTTGAGGTTCCATTAAAATCAAATTAAACACCTGTACATGGGAGGAGCAGTCAATGATGTTTTGTTAAGTTTGGAAGAAACTTAAAGAATTTACTTCACGTATTTCTCCCAGTTACCCCTCATATAAAACCCAAAAAGATGATGGAAGAAAGACTGTAATAATGAGACAAATAACTCTAAAAGTTAATGTACTGCTTTTGTCTTATTCTCTTTTTTTTGTAGATAATGAAACTGTACCAAAAAAAAAATGAAATCATTATTTTTATGGGACTCTTGAGATTTAAGCCCAACAAAGGAGGTGCTGATTTATGGCGAGCGGTGAAAATTATCTGTAAATTGCCTTTAAAGACCTACAATCAATAATGTTAGTGGCATCCAGCTCGCAGCGCTTTCATAGTTTCAGGATACACTTTGCACATGTTTTGTTTCCAAACTAAAGAGTTCAGAATAGTCATTTTTCACTTTTTTTTATAAATAGCAGCAGTGTAACTATGATTCAAGCAGACTATAAGCCATTTATTTATTTATTTAAAAATGTATTTATTCAGGGTATGGTTGTTGCAGTTTGATGAGATCTGCACAATTATTTATTACCCTGCTCCTCTGTGGCATCACAGAGCCTGAAGTATTAAAACTAATAAAAAAACACACACACACACACAGGCCCACCTGGGGTTCTAATGGCCGTTTTGGTTCTTTTCTGTCTCTCAAGCCTATTGACGTGAAGGTTGATGTGACAAAATGTGCCTTCTGGGAGTATGAGGTGGACAGCCTGCAGGGTCGCTGGTCCACTCACGGCTGCAAGACCATCCAGGTCAGCAGCAACGCAACCAGCTGTTCCTGCGATCACCTCACCCACTTCGCCATCCTCATGTCGTCCGGGAGAGCAAATGTGAGTCATCAAATGAAAAGAAAACTAATTCTCACCCTTTATTTTTCCTCTAATAGACAGGTTGTTTCTATTTTCTTTATACAGTGTTTTTTTTT
The DNA here is from genome assembly GCA_032275365.1 of Anablepsoides cearensis. Classification (NCBI taxonomy): domain Eukaryota; kingdom Metazoa; phylum Chordata; class Actinopteri; order Cyprinodontiformes; family Rivulidae; genus Anablepsoides; species Anablepsoides cearensis. The sequence goes on along the minus strand of JAUBOC010000103.1, from coordinate 10,245,721 downwards.
TCCAAACAGAAAAAATCTAAGACTTTTCTTAGTCAACTCTAAATTTAAAGATAAACACACAAACCAGACTTGAGTGGGAACAGAAAATCTAAAGGTTGCTTCTTTGAATGTGCTTTAATAAACAATTCATTGAGCAGACTAGGATTTTAGGACCAGTTTGAGCCCGGTTCGTCCACAGAGACCCCATGTCATACGAAGTGATCCCAAGCAGAAAATACAACAAATTACAGCTCCAGCATACCATGAACCTGCGAATGAAACACCTCCCTTTCCATTCGCTCCTCAGCTGGCGGCCCACAATACTATCCTGACCCGGATCACCCAGCTGGGGATGATCATCTCCCTCATCTGTTTGTCCATGTGCATCTTCACCTTCTGGTTCTTCAGCGAGATCCAGAGCACCAGGACCACCATCCACAAGAACCTGTGCTGCAGCCTCTTCATGGCCGAGTTCATCTTCCTCGTGGGGATCAACATGAACACGCACAAGGTTTCTAAAGAGCTCCTCTTTGAATAGAAACAACTTTTTCTCCACGTAACAAAAAGCAAAAGAGCTGCTTTGAAGACGACAAAGTACTTTTATTTACACGCAAAAGCCATAAACTGTCTCCGTCTTTCTTCTCTTGTCTGTTTCTTGGCAGCTTTTCTGCTCTGTGATCGCAGGGCTGCTGCACTATTTCTTCCTCGCAGCCTTTGCCTGGATGTGCATCGAGGGCATCCATCTGTACCTCATAGTGGTTGGTGTCATCTACAACAAAGGCTTTCTGCATCGCAACTTTTACATCTTTGGTTACGGAAGCCCGGCAGTGGTGGTGGCAATCTCAGCAACACTGGGCTCAAAGTACTACGGCACTGAGAGAGTGTAAGTGTGCATAAAATCATTCTTTTTTTTAAATACGGTGATGGTGTGAGGGCAAAGTGCATTTGGACATTTCTCATTAAGCATGATAAAAATATTAAATCATTTTTATGTACAAATAAAAATAAAAGGTCCGAGCCACCTAATTATCTGGCAGGAGCTAACAAACCAGGTAAAATTTTCTTTTTAATTCAGTTGGAAATTATTTATGAAACCTGTGAAAGTTACTTACTTTCAGAAAAATCAACTGCATTGTCATTATGGCCTTGGATTATTAAAATAACAACAATAACTATGACTAATAGTTTTTATTAAGATGAAAAACTTACGTTAACTGCAAAAAATGTCACTTTTATTATTTTTTTTTTTCTAATTTTTCAATAACTTGTGTTTTTTAGGTGTTGGCTGAGCACAGAAAATCACTTTGTCTGGAGCTTCATTGGACCAGCATGTTTGATCATTCTGGTAATAATAATAATAATAATAATAATAATAATAATAATAATAATAATAATAATAATAATAATAATAATAATAATAATAACAATAATTATTATTATTTATTTCTAAGAGCTGATGTTTGTCGTGTTACTTCCTCTGCAGGTGAATCTCTTGGCCTTTGGAGTCATCATGTTTAAGGTGTATCGACACACTGCTGTGAAAAAGCCTGAAATCAGTCACTATGAAAACATCAGGTAGGAATATTCCCTGAGTTTAGTCAAAAGCAGACGTCTGGTCTGAAATGAAAATGTGGTCAGGCATGTGAAGGCGGCACTGTCCCTCCTCCTCCTCCACCGCCCCCCCTACCCTCCAGGTCCTGCGCTCGGGGTGCCATGGCTTTACTGTTCGTGCTCGGCGCCACCTGGACCTTCGGAGTGCTGCACATTCTCCACGAGACGACCCTGACGGCCTATCTGTTCACCATCAGCAACGCCTTCCAGGGAATGTTCATCTTCATCTTCCTCTGTGTGCTGTCCCGAAAGGTAACACCCACAGGAATCTTTTTTTAAAAACAGATAGATTTGTCTGTTCATTTATTTTGAATTTTGTATGCATTTAGACTCTTGACATGTGGTTCATAGATTAAAAAAAAACTAAAAATGGGGAAAAAGAAAATCATGCAGAAACCCTGACAAGTTACAAATGATTTAGCTGCATAATAAATGCGTAAAAATATATAAATCACCAAATTTTTAACTACAAATATACTTTTACACATTTTATATAGATAAAATAGATGAATACACATGTAAAAATACAAAAAATAGTAAAAATACACATGAATAACATTAATAATATCTGTAACTGCATAGATTCCACTGATTGTTTAAAATGATGCTCTCAAATTAACTAATTGTTTAAAAAGTAATGCATTTTTGTCTTGTAATTTTGATAATTAAACAATAAATAGTAAAATGTAAATAATCTGAAACAATTACCCTTTAAAAGATCATACTTCTTTCTTTTTTTTATATCCCACCAAAATAATTGTTCTCCTTTTTTATTTTTTTTTTTTCCAGATTCAGGAAGAGTACTACCGGCTTTTCAAGAATATACCGTGCTGTTTTGAATGCCTAAGATGAATTTAAAGCTTTAATTTCTGTATTTCTACAATAATAACTAAAAAAGTACAACTTTGTAAGAAAATGTTTTGGGAGTAAGTGTTGAGTGCATTTTTTTCAATTATTAAAGCTATTTTAGCTTCAATAAAAGCCTGTTTTATTTTTAAGACTGCAATAATAAAATCCTGTTTTTCATTAATGTTATTGGTTTTTGATGCATTTCAACTATCCAAGTTTAACTGTCCTACATAAACATAGTTTTCAATACATTTTGTTCAGTTTTCATTACCACCTTTACAGTTATTACAATTACACTTGAAATTGTTTATACTTCATCTCAGTTTTTGTTGTTGTTTTTGTGTGTTTAAATTTTGTTGGTAAATTATGAATGTGGCAGCCAATACTTATTTTGTGATTTTCTTTTAAAATAAAGGTTCTGTGTAAAATTGTGTCCCCTCTTGAAACCTTTTATGTCAGAATATAAAATGCCAAAGCAAAGTGATGATTTGATAAGTCAGCAGCACCATCTACTGGACACAATAAGAACTACTCATTAGATTAACTCAAGAATCTGATTCACAGCATTTTGTGTTAAATGCTTTCCTCAGTGTGTGAGAGAATACATAGTGAATTTCTGTTTATGTATATTTTCTCTATCATTTTTGTGAACAGTGTCATTTAAAGAGTTTCTACAAGAAGCACTGATAAGTAAAAATAAACAACTCTTTCACCCACAGCTAGAGAGAATTTAGTTACCAATAGACCATTTTGTAGATAAAAACTGTTACGTATCCACCATGTTCTTTTCATGTGGGAGGAAACCCAAGTGCGCACAGGGAGAAACTTCACCCAGAAAGGCCACAGGACAGAAGGTGAGCCACCCTTTTTCTAAAATAACTAATATTTTCTTTTCTTTTTCTAAATCCATAAGATCAGACAAAGCAGGCATTACTTAGGAGGTATTGTTTGGTAATGTGAGCTCAAATTGACCCCAAAAACAGGACCAGGACCTTGGAACTGATTGGGTGATGCACCAGGTGTGCCAGGTGTTGTTCATTTCAAATGAGCAATCAAGGTGGTAAAAGGGACAAAAGCCAGAGCTGATCACTTTCAGTGTGTGGGGGAAAAGGACAGAGCTCAGCAAAGGTAGGACAAAATGAATGGGAAAAATGTGACATCCAAGGTTCTCATAGCACTAAATTAAATCAACTTTATTATAGCACATATAAAAACATTTGTCACTCACTGGCCAAAGTGCTGCACACAATACAAATAAAGACAACATGGAGCACAAAATCATAAGAACAAAGCTGTTATCTACGTGTACCCACCTCTTCCTATCAAGATCACTGGTGCATCCAGCAGTCACTGTGCAAGTCCATCCCAGGGACACATAGAGACAAACAACTATTCACTCTCTCACTCACATCCAGGGACAAGTTAGATTTACCAATTAACAGTCATGTTTTGGTCTGTGGGAGGAAGCCAGAGAAAGCCCACACATGCACAGAGGTAACATGCAAACTCTACCCAGGAAGGTCCCCGGGCCGGGATTCAATCCGATGACCTTCTTGCTGATTGTTTATGCTCACTGCTAACTGTTGATGCAACTCTTGACGCTCTCTCACTGCCGCTGGCAAATTCTTTGATTGTTGGCAAAACGCTTGCATTACCAACACCTACTGGAAGGAGTTATAAACTGAAACAATGCCCAAAAAACAAACCAAACAAACACTAAACAAAACAAATTCTCATTCTTTTAGTTGAGAGTATGTTTCAATACAGTATCAGATTTTGAATTTCCCTGTAACTATTCTAACGTTGTTGTTGCTACTTGTGCTTATGGGCAGTTGGCAAACCAACCAATCAATCTATCTTCCTTCCAAAGTGCTTTACATCATAAAAACACACAAAATACAAAGTCATAGAACACAAAGTTACCAATGGAAGCCTTACAGTTTGTCAAATGTCACTGTTACACATCAAAATGTGGATTAATGTTACATTTATAATATCACCACTTACTGCTATGGTTCTAAAGGATTCTTGGTTGACTTGTGCATATGTGTCCATATTCATATTGATTTATTGAAGAACTATGAATTATGAAGAAGAAAATGTCTCTTTAGGTTTAAGAAGACACATTGTGGCTTAAACTAAGTTTTAAAAAAAACAGTTTTGTCTCTGAAGGAGGTTTTCTGAGACCAAGGTCAAAGACAGGTTGAACGGTTTATTCCACTTCTAGGTGACCACTACACTAATCAAAATATGAATACTCTAACTTCTAGACTCTCTTGTAATAAATTTGAGACATTAAATGTTTAAGCTTTCTGAAATCCTCCATGCATCTTCACTCACAACACAACACTGTTCTTTTCACAATGTTCAGTTTTCCTCTTGTTGCCTTTTCTGCTGTATTTCCCTCAAACCAAAGTCTGCTGGTATCCATATTAATGTAACGTCAAAACCCATCGTGTTCTGAATGATGGCTGTACTTCTAATCAAATGTCTGCTCTGCTTTCTGAATGGTTGTGCTGTAAACTTATTGGTGCTAAAACCTGGAATCTGAACAAACTATTGTTTTTAATGGTCCTACGTCTATCGATTACACTGCTAATAATGCTAACATGTCCTCAGTGTGCACTGACAAATTGTAATTTGTCCAACTTGATCTGAAGCTCTGGTAGAATGTATATTCCTGTACTGTGTATGAATTAAAAAAAAACTTTTTTTTTTTTTTGTTTAAACGGTAAATCAAACCTTGTTTCAGTCTTTTACTTTTACACAACATGGCTTTAATGTCTAATGATGGACTTTCTGGATTATTTGCTTGTAAATACATCCAGTAATTTATTAAAAGCTCTGTTCTTAATTCCCAAGCTATTTTTTCTTGTCTCCACTTTAAATGTTGATGTGGTTGTTCTGAATGCTCCAGTACAGATTCTTAGTTCTTATTGTCAAGTTTTTCTCAGATGAGCATTTGCTGTTATCCATATACTGCCATAAACTAGATTTAACCCAATCCATTCTTTATTTTTTTTTTTCTTCAATACTGTTCTGTCTGAGCCACATTTGTTTCTTGTCAAACATCTTGATGTTTAAGATTGTGTTTATGTACATTTATCAATTTTCTGGATGTTTTTTTATCTAATCATATTCATAAAACTACTTTTTTATACAACTTTAGTTGCCTTCTGTTGCAACTTTGAGAGTTTGTAAAGTTTGGTACTTCACTGCAACCTGCTGGTAGGAAGTGTGAATTGAAATGATGCTCAAAGTCCTAATTCTTTCAAACTGCGTGTCTGTTTCAGTTATTGTATAATACTCCTGTAATAATTCAATAGGTTCTAACCCCAAATAACTTCCACAGCCATCCTCTGTATCCTAAATGATGGCTGTATTTTCAGACAAATGTCTGTTCAGCTTTTTGAACGGCTGTGGTGTAAAGTTTTAGGTGCTAAACTTTAATAAAAAAAAAAAAAAACATCTATTGTATCTATCCACTGTACTGCAAACACTAATTTTCCTGGTGTATACTGACAATTTGATTGTAATTAGTTTTAAATCTCAGCAGAAATTAGTGTATATTTTAATTATGTGTATTAATTTAAAAAAATGTTTTTTTTTCCTTCATAAGTTTTTTTAATCTGCTTTTGCAGTTAATAGTATCCATATTATATATTGGTACAGTTTTGAACTTCTTATGATTACTTGAACCTCTTCCTCTTTTTCATCAATAAACCTCCCAAAGCTTGTTTGTTTTTATTTATTTATTTTTTTTTTACCTTTTTTATTTTATATATATATATCTAATGTTGGATCTGGATTATTTTCTTGTAAATTAATCCAGTAATTTAACGTTTTTCTTAATTCTAAGGGCATTTGTCTCAACTCCAACTTAGTGCTGCTGTTGTGGTGATTTCTTAGTGTTTTTTGTGTGTTTGTGTTTTTCTTTTTTTTTTCTTCTGCTGAAATATACACTATACTGCTACTACTACATAAACCTATTTGGCCTGATCAATCCTTGTATATATTCTCATTTATAGTTCTGTGTGCTCCCAATGTGTTTCCTATACCAATCATCTCATAACATTTAAGATTGTATACCCTTAACCCGTTCTATTTCATGATTTATGCAACTTAATTTTTTTAATTCTATTTCTTTATTTTACCTTCATAATTTTCTGCTGCTTTCTTCCTTTCTGCTGTTACATCAGAAAATTCTGCTACCGATGGGAGAAGCACAGAAATAAAATGAATGCATCCTGGTAAAAAAGAACCAGGCCATTTGTCATGTTTGAGCAGTAGCTGATTTTGATATTTTATTAACGTGACAAAACTGTACATCTATCAAAACAAGGGGGAAAAAATGTCACTCCTGAAAGCAAAAAGACATGCTTTTTAATTGATCTCTTTGTCAGTTTGGTGCATCTTGTCAAAATTAAATCCAAATGTTGTGAAGACTCAACCACTAGGGGTCTACCTTTACTTTATTTTCCAGGTAGAGTGATTAATGGTATGGTATACACCTGGAACCAGTGTGTTGTTTGTAAAAAAACCTGCTGCTGTTGGTTCATCTCCCTTTCCACCTCAGATTTATTTATTTTTTTTTTTTGCAAAATTGTTCTCCATTCATACTAATGTACTAATCAATGTGGCAGTTTAGATTTTTGATAAATAATATAATTTGTCTCATTGTACAGTTTGGAGCCAGGTTTTAACGGCCTTAACTGTTAAAGGAGATAAAACATATTTCCTTACCTGTGTTCAGGTAAAGATTTTATAGGCTCGTGTTCAGAACTGCAGCTTGTTTTGAATCATTCATTTGCAGGACATGATGCACTTTAAAAAGATTCTGCCAAACACAAATTTCAAGACAAACTAACAAACTCAAGCCCAGAAAAAAGTCAGTGAGGAAAGTCTCCTTTCCTCACTTCACTTACAGTAAAACACTCAAGTCGTGTAAACAGCCCTGCCAAAAAACACACTTTCATGAGCTCAAAGGAAAAAATGACTGATTCCAAATTCTTCCCTAGAATATAAAAACAAAGATGACTCCAGCATGTCATCGCCATCTGCTGGTGGCAAAAAAAATGCTTGTTACAATGTAATGAGTGGTGGAAAGGGTTTAAAAAAATGCATATATGATCAGAGAATCCTGTGAGTGTAATTACAGGAAGGTTTGTCATGTTTTACTGCTTAAATGTGATCCTAAAAGATGGCAAAACTAAAAAGGTAGAAAAGTTTCAGCTGGATGTCCTCACATGCAAAATATATTTAAAAAAAAAATGTGTTGGAGCTCTGCAAGCTGAGGTAGGTTTTTCAAAGCAACCATAAAAATCAGCGTGTCGTGTCGTAAAGCGTTGTGTTCTGAAAACAGTTGGACACTTGATCTGAGAATTTAGGCTTCCTTTTCTTCACAGGGCTGCTTTAAATAAGGTAAGGATGTTAATTTATTTCCAATAAGGTAAGTGGTGTTTTATATTTTTGACTAAAACTTCTATCAGTTTCTTAAACATCACAACCAGCCTGCCAATGGAAACTACCAAATTGACTGACATTTAATGGCTTGCTAAAAAGAAGAAAAACTAAACAAAAGTGATTGTGCCTCTGAAACCCTGCTGTAACGTCCACCTCAATCCGTTTAGTCGTTCCGGGTGACCTTCAGGTTTGGTTTTTGCCTCCCAGTTGGAGTCGTCTAAAATGATCCGTTTTCACACAAGCTGGGAGCCGCAGCGAACGCTTCAGGACTTATCTTACACCTGCTGTTCAGGTCAACATGACAAAGTCGTGGGTCGACACGGCTCACCCTCACAGACCAAATGTTTGCTTAAAACGAAGTCATTCGTTCATCCAGAACGGACGTCTGATCTGCGTTCAAGGCTACATGTGAAATCCTGCACTTATAAAACGACAAATGTCGAACAGCCTCCACTCTTGCTTCACCATGCAGGGTCTCCTCCTGTGCTGCCTTGTGGCCCTGGCCGGTAAGTTTTAGTTTTATTTGGTTTGGTCTAAATTTCTTTGTTCTTTATGATGCATATTAATGATAAAACCTGTTTAACTTGGATTACAAATGGGAAAAAGGTGATAAATCATTTAGGGGCTAGAAAAACTGCTAATCAGAATTTCTCATTTTATTTATAAGGTATAAACTGCATTTGTTGTAATAATGAGGCATTAGTTGTAGAGATTTTCTAACTTGCTAATTCATGCCAACCATATTTTTTTACCCACTTTGGGTAATTTTTAAGCATTTACAACAAACTTAAATTACACTTTGTTTCATTTGAAGCTAACTCTGCAAAATGCATGTAAAAAATCAAATCACAAATTATCTGATATTTGTCTTCTCACAATTGTTCTCGTGCTGTCTGCTTTTCAGCGTGTCAAAATCTACGATACGGTAAGTATTTTCTCCTGATGCTAAAAGGAGCGAGGAAATATAATTTTTTTTCACAGAGCAGAATGCTGTGATGTTTTAACACTGAGAACATTTCTCAGACGCCATCCTGAATCCAAAGAAAACCTACGAATACAAATATGAAGGAGTGGCCAACTTCACCCTCGACAAGGCGAACTTCGCAGAGTCCGGTGTGAAAATAACATGCAAGGCCAAGATCACCGGCAAGTCCGAACAAATGTTCATGTTGGAGGTGAGACTAATGAAGAAAAAAGTTACTAACATGAAAATAAACCACTTGAGTGGTAAAGCTGGTATGAGACACAGAGCGTTTTTCTGTTTGCCGTTCAAAGATCACTGATCTGGATGTTGCCGAGTTTACCGGGTTCCCGGGGAAAAACGAGTACGAAGCTTCTCCCAAACTGGCAAAACGCATCGCTGCTCAGCTCGTCAAACCTCTCATGTTTGAGTACGCCAACGGACACGTCGGTGACATCCTCGCCTCCGCTGAGGTCTCCACCACAGTCGTCAACATCTTGAGGGGAGTTCTTGAATTTTTCCAGGTCACTGTGAAAACCACACAGAATGTCTATGACCTGGAAGAGGTAAACCGCTCTGTTCCACATATAATTGTCTCACTGTGAAATCAGTCATTGATGTAGGTGTCACGGTTTTTATGTGTCCATTTTGTTTTGCAGGTTGGAATTCATGGCAAATGTCAAAGCAACTATGCCATTGAAGAGGACTCCGAAACAAACGACTGGACCATCACTCAGGTTGTGGACGTCACAAACTGCAGGGAGAGAGCAGAAATGTTCCGAGGAATGGCAAATACTGTTGAAGACAGGCTATCTAAAGAGGTTTTTTATTTTTTATTTAGTATCAAGTTATTTCTCTGACTTCAAATCAAACTGGTCATCATCAGCTCTTCTGTTGCTACATTTTTCGATTTCTGCATCCTTTTGGATCCTTCAATTTTGCATCATTGGATTGTTCTGCATCCTTTTATTTATATTTCTACATCCTTCGATTTCTGCATTTTTTTCTATTTCTACTTTTATTTCTGCATCTATTTGATCCTTTTGTATATTTTTACATCCTGCTATTTTTGCATCATTTGATTTTTCTTTTTCATTTATATTTTTACATTCTTCTATTTCTGCATCCTCCAATCTAGAGAGGGAAATCTGTCTATTCCACAGTCAGGTATGTTTACTCAGTCAAACCATCAGCAGAGGGGGGTCTCATTACTGAAGCTCACAGTCTGGAGCAACAACACTTCAGTCCCTTCAATGTGAAAGGTGGCACGTTCAAGATGCAAGCCATGTAAGTGCAGGAAAACACCACCCCGTTCTGTTTGTCTTCATCAAACTCCAGGTGCAATAAATAGGCTCTCCCTGCAGGAAGGAACTGACGCTTCTCAGAGTGAGCGACACGGAATCAACAGTCACAGCGGGACCCATAGAAAGCAAGGGTGATATTGTTTACAAGTTTGCAGATGTGGACGTAAATATCCCAATTATGATGCAGAATTTGGACAATCCCTTACCAAAGGTAATTACTGATGGACCCGTTCTACCACCTTTTTATTGAATACCTACATTTTAAATGACCTGCTGCTGATGTTCTTCCACAGGCTGTTGAACTGATCAAGAGTCTGGCTGAGTCCAATCTGGACAGCATTGACAATGCAACCACTGATGACATTATGAAGGTGTACCAGCTGATGAGAGCGATCCCTTCTGAAGGACTGGAAAGTATGTGGAAGCAGTTTGCAGACGACCCTAAATACAGGTGAGAGTTTGTAGAGAATCCACTGAGATGAACTTAAACATGACATCTGGGCCCAAATGAAAATGAGACAACACTTAAGAGTATTTTATAAATGCTAATCGTAACTCTCTTTGTGTAATTCTTTCCTCACTTATTAGGCGTTGGTTCTTGGACCTGACTGTGGAAAGTGCTGATGCTGAAATCCTGAAGTTCTTGGAAAACCGGTTTCAGGCACGAGATTTGACTTCAGTTGAAGCTTGGCAAACCTTTTTGTTGTCCCTCCAGCATCTGCAGACAACACCCGAGCTGGTCGAGACGGCTAAAGTACGTTTGTCATGAAAATGGATAGTAAAAACACTTCCTACTAGGGATGCACCGATATGAAAATTTCAGCCGATATCGATATTCGATATAATTGTTGCTGTTATGGCCGATAACCAATATTTACCAATATTACACAAAATCACAAATTATATTATACACATACGCACAAACACATTTGGGTCTTTTTGTGATACTGTAAATAAACAACCAGACCTCTGACATGACTCTACTTCAGTTGTTTCTGGCTACGTAGCATCAGTATCACTATCACGATCAAACAGATGCCACTCAACCAACCGTCTCTACTCTTAAAACAGAAACACAAAGCAAAAAAGTGAAAAATCAATATTGGACATTAATATCGGCCCAGTTTTATATATCTGACCAATACAGATATTCTAAAAAATGACCAATAGCGTCCGATACCGATATTATTGCCGATATATTGTGCATCCCTACTTCCTACAAGAGGTTTCTCATGGTTTTTTTTTTGTCCATCTTTTGCAGATTTTCCTGAGGATGCCATACAGTAAATCATGTATCTTTCTGTGGCACACTGTTGTTCTGTCCTACGGCTCTCTGGTGTATAGGCACTGTGAACGTTATACACCATGTCCAGTGACTGCTGTGCAGGTTGGTAATCTACAAAAATATGTTTTATGTTTAAATGATCAGAATACGTATGTCTGTTGATTTGCACTGACTGTTTGACCTAAACTAGTCGATTAATTTTTGTTCCAGCCACTGCTGGACATGGCCACAGACGCTCTGAGGAGCAACGACAAAGACGAGATGGTCCTGGCTCTGAAAGCTCTAGGGAATGCAGGTCATCCTGGCAGCATTAAAACCATCATGCGTTTCCTCCCGGGAGTGGCTGCTACCCCTGTGGACCTGCCTCTTTATGTCCAGAGTGCGGCCGTGCAGGCTTTGAGACTCATCGCTGTCAGAGACCCTCATGGTGTAAGAAATAAAACTTAGTTTTCTCATTTTTCCTTTTGACAATTGAATAAAAAGTGTGATTAAATGTGAGTTTGAGTTCAGAACTTCTGCTTCTCTTTTTGCTTCTGCTCTCAGGTCCAAGACCTCACCATCAGCTTGTTCCTGCAGAAGAACCTTCCAGCTGAGATCCGCATGTTGGCCCTCATGGTCCTCTTTGACACAAAGCCGCCAATGGCTGTTGTTTCCATGGTGACCACACATCTGATGGAAGAGAAGGACCTTCATGTTGCCAGCTTTGCATATTCCTACCTGCAAAGTTTGGCCAAGTCCTGGACTCCAGACAACCACTTCCTGTTAGTGGAACAACAATGAAATACTGGATTTGATTATTAACCCAAGCCTAATATTCATATTTCCTTTAAATTATTTTATTATTTGTCTAATAGCTCTATTGCCTCGAGTGTAGCTGTGAAAATCCTCTCGCCTAAATTTGGTCGTCTCGGCTATTACTACAGCAAAGCAAAGCTTGTAGACTGGTTTGACGGTATGTTAGAATACAGCAGTGACTGATTGGATTCTTCCAAAAACAACACTAAATGACCATGTTTGTATTTTTATTTTAAGATGATTTCCTAACTGGCCTTTCATCCGAGTACTTCATGCTGAAAAGTGAACGCAATATAATTCCCAGCGAAATCAAGGCAAAAGGAAAAATGCACATGATTGGTAGAATACTCCAGCTGTTGGAGGTACAGTTGCAAAATATCACTGTATAAATTAACATATATATATAATACACTCTTTTTTCCAATAACAATTTTTTTCTTCCATTCCATAAAGGTGGGTATCCGTACCGATGGAATTAAAGAGCTGTTTGGAAGTAGCATCCCTGGATTTACAGGAGATTATAACTTTAAGGACCTTCAAGCTGTTTTCAATGTGGTGAGTGATAAATGTCCCATTTAATCAAAAATGTCATTATTTTTCTTTTGTTTTCTTTTGTTTCCATTTTTTTCCTTTTTTTCTTTTTTTTTCTTTTTTTTTTCCTTTTTTTATATTGGTCATTTGCCAGTTGACCAATATATTCAACATCATTTCCAGCTTTCAAACTGGGAGAAACTGCAGGACGATAAGCCGGTCCTTTCAGCTTATTCCCGTTTGGCGGGACAGGAGTGGTTTTTCGCTGATCTTAACAAGGAGGCCATCCGCAGCCTCATCACGGTTAGAAACAGTAAAGCTGAATTAATGTTGTATTAAAGAATGAAAAGTCTACAAAACATGAAATGTTGTTCCATCCAGGCACTGAGCCCTTCTGCAGGGAAACCAAGTCTTCTGTTGGCAGCGATCGAGAGTTTGCAAAAAGGAATTTCGTGGCGCTACACCCGGCCGTTCTTGATGTTAGAGGCTCGTTATTTCCAAGCAACAACTCTGGGTCTTCCTGTCGAAATTAGCAAATATTATCATGCACTTACTGCTGTCACTGTTAATGGTGAGGAGCTAAATGCTACATCATTCTACCAACAATTTGGCTTTTGACGCTACTGAAAACTGTTTTAATTTTTATTTTTAATTTTTTGTTTTTCAGCTAAAGCTACTATTAATCCACCATTAACTGAGCATATTGGACAGCTCCTAAACTCTGAGGTTTTACTGGAAACAGATGGTTTTGCTGGGTAAATATATTTAAAATAAAACAGAATACACTGCCATTTATTTATTTATTTATTTATTTATTTTATTTTATTTTTTTATTTATTTTTTATACGTTTTGATTCTCAAATCTCTTAAGGATTTTGTTTTGCGTAAAAAGTTATTGTGGGTTTTACATTGCGACAGCTTGCTCTTGATTGTTTGTTTTTGAGAGGGTAAATGAACTTGAATTTCCACTTTGTTTTTGCGCACTAGCTCTTAATTCCAGAAATTCAGACCCTTCAAAATCTTCTATCCATTTCCGGCTTTTGTTTTCTGAAATTTGTTTTGTTCATATTAGCTTTTGAACAAATGAACATACTCAGACTTTCAGAAACTGATGCGCTATGAAACATAAAGATTACAAATTTTCATAAAATTAACTACTGTACCAGGTTAACACAGATTTACTGAAGTGATGTTTTTTGTTTTCTCTCACTTATGTTGGTTTTCATTTCTATTACTTGGGGAAAACTAATGGTTTTGTTTATATATGTAGGTTAAAAAAAATGGAAAATTATTTTTGTTTTTCTCCAACAAATGGTTTCCGTTGAGACTTAAGTGTCAGATTTACACTAATGTTTTGACACTGTTTATTTTTCTTTTTTTTCTTTTTAGATGCACCAAAGATTTTTGGGTTTTCTATGGGATCAACACGGATCTGTTCCAGTGTGGCTTTGAGTCCAAGAACAAAATGCCCACTGTTGTTCCATGGAAGTTCTCAGCCAAGATCAATGTTGCAGAAAAGAAATTTGAGCTGGATTTCCCCCTTTCCAAAGAAGAGATTGAACTAACTGCAATGAGGTATTTCTAAACACTAACACACATCTACTACCTTTTAGGTGAACAGCAGACCTCTTCAGTGCAACTAATACTGAGCATCTCCTTCCTCGTTGAACAGATATGACGTTTATGCAGTATTCAGAAACAGCGAGGAGCCAACTTCACCCAAAAAGTCCTCATTAATGCTTGCTGCTGATGAAGTTATGAGAGATCCCACTGAAGTACGACTGAAACACATGCACCGCTGGTCTGCAGACATTTCAGAATCTGATGTGTCATTCTGATTTAGTACTTTTTTTTTTTCCTGCTCTAATAGATCCTGAAAACCAACAGCTGGTATCCATATTACAACGTGTGTGCTGAGAGTACCGTCTATGGAGTGGGTCTCTGTGCCGAGTACGACGTAAGGAGAGAGTACTACGATGAGGAGTACCCCCTCTACTACTTCCTGGGATACGCCAACATGTCTCTCAAACTTGTTCCAGGTGTGTGTGTGTGTGTGTGTGCAGTTACAAAAACACAATGGGTTCAAGAACACAACAGATGAGGCAGTTAGGATTCATAATTCAGAGTCAATCAGTTAAATTCAGATGAGGCACGCAAGGAAATGAAATTAACACTGAAAATTTGCAGACTTTCTTCCCATCTGGCTGCTTCAGGGAAAAAAAAGACAATCATTTGTTTTGTTAAGAAGCTTTTAAAGGCGCAGACTAACTTGGTAAGGTTTGTAGAGACTGAAATCATAATTAGACACAATCAGATTTCCAGTTTTATAGCCTTAAGACTCAATGATTTTACAAAAACAACTTCAACATATTAAGCCATTTTATATGAATACAAGTCTTTGCTTTTTAATTTGATCAAAAAATATGAAGGTGAACAACTAAACATAAGTTAAACATGTTTGTCCGTGTTCAAAAAAAATGAAGGTTATTTTAAACTGCGGACTTAAAATTCATGCTTTTGTCTTCTAGATTTGACATTTATTGCATGAATTTTCTTGTAGGATTTTCTGGTGACTACAACTGTGTTTGAAACCATAAGTCTTTTAATAGCCTGGTTATGTTTAAAACAGTGTTTTAGATTCAAATAAACTGAAAAAAAAAGAATCTATCTACAACTAGTTTTTCTGGTGGTTCTATTCAAGCTATTGACGTTGCAGGATGTTATGTCCTAAAATGTGTCTGTAATTTGTGGAAATATTCAATTTACTATGAACACATAAAAATTGTTTCTTTTTAGATGGGCATTGATTGAGGCAACTTAAATGTTTGACACTGATTACATGACATTCCATTTTACACTGACCACTTACTGCTAACAGTTCTGCCTCAAAAAAAAACTCAACAATTAAACTAATAAGGTTGTAATAAACATGTTTTTTTATTAAACTTTATAAAAACCAAGACCAGCAAATGGCAACTGGTCAAATAAAGATTTTCATGGCCTATGTTATCTCACTTTTAGTTTTAGATTACTAGTTTCTTTTAATTTCATACTTTTCTAAAAGATTCGGCTAAGCAGTCAAGCGATCCAAGGTATAAAACAATAATGTTGTTCAGGTGTTCGTGCAACTCCATGACCTTTCTACACATCCTCCTTAAATGTCTTCACTGATGCCTGTGCACTTTTCTCAGCCCAGACCGTCAAACCTGTTGACAAGATCCACTTTGAGCTTGACGCCAGTCCCAGCAGACACCCAGTGAGCGCTCGCCAGATGCTTCAGACTCTGAAGAGGCTTTCCGAGGTATTTGGTGGCTCGTGCAACATTATTATCTCAGCACCTGTTCTGGGGTTTGAGTCAAATATTCAAATTATGGAACTGTGCTTACAGGAAGCAACGAGGAGAATCAAACTTTCAGATTCCGTCTCAAGTCGGGAAGACTATAATTACAGACCTCGTGACGTCCTGATAGAAGTGTGTTGAAGCTACACGACATTTTTTTTTTTTTTACTTGGACTCAAAGCACTTGTTTGCACCATCTATGGTAATGTAATGGCATGGTTTCTGTCTCGCTCCTTAGGCCTCAACACCTGAAGCTGTCTTCAGTTTCAAAGCCTTTGCCATGAGTGGGAACCAGGAGCCAGAGGGTTACGATGCAGCCATGTACTCTACACCCGAGGCAAACGCTCAAAATGCCCAACTAATTGTGTCCCAAGTTGGAGCTGACACCAACTGGAAGATGTGTTTTGACACCAGCTTGGAAGCTGATGCTGAGGCAAAGGTTGGTGTGGAAAACCAAGACGGATTTGTTTAACTATTACTGTTTATTATAGCCTTTTTATTTTTTTATCTTTTTGTTCCAGGCCCACATTCGATGGGGAGCAGAGTGTCAGTCGTATGACGTTTCAGTAAAAGCTGCTGTACAACTCGATGATTCCAAGCCAGCACTCAGAGCCAGAGCACACTGGACCACAGTCCCAGAATACATGATGGAGATGGGCAAAAGGTGTTCTTCTCTTTAAACTCATGTTTGAGTTGTTAAAAAATAGAACTCAAGATCTAGAAACATCATATTCATGTACAGTTGTGATTAGGTCAGCATGTTAAAGGATATTTTTTCCCCCCAGAATTGAGCGTTACATCCCCGGCATGGCTTTCCTTTATGGCTTCTACCTGGACCATGAGAGTAATGAGAAGCAGGAGGTGTTCGCATCAGTTGCCCCTGCCTCAGACAACACTATCGATGTGAAGGTTAAATTCCCGGAGGTATCACAAACGTCATTTGCTGCTGTTTGAATCTTTAAATGCTCTTTATAAAAATCAGTCAGTTTACATTGATGTCTCTCTTCCTCTTGTGTTAAAGTATACGGTTTTCTACAACAACATGCTATCCCCAATGCCGTACGGGGGTTGGGAGCATCTGAGAAACGTTACAAACTCAACAATGGATTGGATTTAGAGGCAATTAACCATGTAAGTGCTTTTATGGTTCTGTGATGTGAAATTGGTTGTGAACAACTTTTCTGAACACTTTTCTCTGTTTTTAATTATTGTATATACGTCTTATTTTTTTGAGTGGAACAAATGTTTAATTAAAAAAAATACTTGCAAGGTGGTGGGCAATATGCATTTATTTAAAGAAGACAATTTTATGATTACAGTTTTGGTTTTGCATTTGTTTTTTTTTTATAAAAATCAGATGAGTGTAAAACCATTACAGTGTTGGTGTATTATGCATTTTCCAGGCACATAGTTCAATTCTATATATCAATCAATTAACTGTTCCCTTTTTAGTTGTGAAAAGGCTGTATATACCAAAATAAATTAGCCTGTCTATAAAAATTAAAATTGGTCCCCTGTCACTTTGAGAACCTCCTACCATTTCCAACACTCCCACTTAAGCACATCATCAGCAATGCCAACCTTTAAAACCTTCTGTAGGAGAAAAGTCCAAACATTTTTGGTAAACCGTGTCATCCTCAAAAATCGTAAAAAAAAATAGTCTCCTTGGCATCCAATAATAAATACATTTCCTCTAAGGCATTTTTTATACTGAAAAGGACTGGACCGAGGGGTGGTTAGTTCTACAAATTCAAAGTTGCAGTTCCTCCGGGTGATTGCCAATTGTTGCTGCCGCTAAAGGTGGAGCTGTGTGGGGGAGGGGTGCTCTGTGGAGCTTCAGGGAGGAGCTTAGATTAAATAGGTGACCCTTTTGTACGAGCAAGTGTTTTTGCACCTCCAAATGACTACGACAGGAGAGTCGAGGATTTTTCAGTCATGCATGAAGGAGTCAAAGCAACACTCTTGAGAATGTTTTTGATGATGGAATGACATTTAAACATATGATATAAGGTTAAAAAGAAGATTTTGCATACACCCTTTTTAAAAGCTATTATACCTGTTTCTAAAAAAAAAACGCTTTGTGTTGCAGATGGATGCCAAACACCTGCTGCATCATCGCTGAGTTACCACCACGATCAGAACGTGTCCTAAAAACCTGCCAGATCTGTTTAAGGTCCAGCGCTGATTAATTTGAGATCATGCTTGTGTGAACACTGCTGTATAAAGACAAATCAAGTTCATTTTCAACGTTTGCCCTACATAAAGCTTTCTCAATTCAACTCATTTGTGTCGTTTGCTTCAATCATCAGCATTTTAGACTGTCAGTCTGAGCTCATTAATGTGTAACTCAAAGCTGGACAATAATCCACTCAGCTGATGAACCACCTAGAAAGGGTACATCCCAGGCACGGATTTGTGTACAATAAACTTAAACTGTTCGATATTTCTGATGCTTCTTTTATAGCCGCGTTTGGTTCTGCATAAAAACAAAGCGATTCACATCATACTTTATTTGCAAATCATAATTTCCCTCATAATATGCAAAAGATGGAGCGTAAACAGAACAAAACAGAGTCCAAATGGCTGGCAGAGGTTCCTGCTTCACCTGCCAGTTTGGCAAATCTTTGTTAGCAGGTCCTGTTAGAATCTAAATATCCCACGAGGGTTGCAGAGGGGGGAGTTTTGGAGTCACGAACTGAACCCTGCATGCAAATTTTATTGAGGATCCCTACGAAAAGAGACGGCTGTTTGCCAGGTCTGTGTGACATGTTCTGTTTGTTTGATTTGCTGACCCAACAGGGCTGTTTGTAGAGTAAACAGTGACCCCGCAGATGCCCTCAAAGTCCACTGCCCCCAACACATAAAGCTCGCACTGTCCTTTGGCAACAGATTAAATCTGGATTGTTTGGCTTTTAACCATCAGCTTTTTTTTTATTTTAGTATCTGACAGCATTACTTTGTACATGGACAGGATGAAGTTAACATTACCTGACAATAATTAACTGAGATTACTCCTAACAAATGGAATATGCCACCTGCCAAAAGCAATAATTGCATTCTAACCAAGAACCAGTCTTTGTGACAACTTTCAGCTCCTGCCTACACTGATTTAGCCCAGATGGTGCTGAATTGCAAGACATTGCCATCAAAAAAGCTGAGCAGGACGAGCCTAATTAGAAACGGCGGCAATATGGTCCATTTTCATCCGGAGTATCGTGAAGGCTTTCAAGGTGACGAGCGAGATCCACGTTGCCATCGTGGCCGCGGAGAAAATCAGGGCGGACTGACCTTGTGTCGAAACGGCTTCGGCGGGTTACATCAGCCGGGGCACAGACTGTCTGCTCGTTTCAGAGGAGGAGGGACGGGCCGCTCTGTAATTGTGGCACGCCTCATTAGGTAGACTATACGATCCAGATTAGAACCCGTCTGAGGGCAGCTGATAGTAAAACTAGGCAATGTTCAGTGCAACTGCGCCATGCTTTGTGCACAGAAGTTAATCATGGCTTTTATTATATTATCTCCTGGTGGTAGACGGGCGAGAGTTTTAGCAGATAATGTATGTTTAAAAAAAAAACACAAGACTTTAAAGATCAAAAACAAAAAAAATGCTTTCATTTTATTTAAAACTGTAAACAAAGACCTGATGTTTGCGTATTTGTGTGAACACAAGAGGGCAGTGTTCAGCCAAAATGTGACTGGCAGAGTTGTAAATCCTGGACCCAGTCAGTATTTGTTGAGCTCACAGAACTGCAGGCTGTTGACACTCTCAGAATAGATAAATATGTAACTTGGCCCGACATAAGTGCTCTTCTTTTCTAGTTTGCAGAAAGTGTACACATTTTGGCCCATTGCATTGGAATAAAATAAAATACAAATGCGCTGCAAATCAGCCTGGCCTTGACAAGAGCATCCAAATCATTTACAATAAACAATTACATTTTTATTATTTCATTTATTTGATGAAGTTGGCACACATTGTTAATGACATAATTTCAGCATCTGCAGTGTTTTTAGAGGGAAATTCACAAGTAAATGTATGTGGAAATTGAAATCCTAAAAATATTTAGTATACGATAGCCTGATGACACATTTATTTCAAGCATAATTTACTGTTAGTGCAGTCACAATATGCTGTTCATTTTATTTTGTGAAGTAGCTTCTTGTGGTTTTTGCATATAGAGTTGGCAGATATGGCTGATGTGTGAACTCAAGCTAAAAGCTGTGAAATCTGCACGTTCAAAATAGAAAGTGTTGATAGTCAATATCACAAGTTTGCTGATTATTAACCCTACAGTTTTTTAATGAACTGCTGGGACCTAATGTAGATTCTAGAGCTTTTTGTTTCTAACAAAAAAAGGACATCACACATCAAATTTAATTGATTTTTTTTTTTTTTAAGTTTCTCTGATGTAAAATGTCTCAACAGCTTCAGTGGGTGTTGGATGCCTCTAAACTGATAATGCATCACTGTTTATTAATAAAGTGTCTATATCTGACTGAAAGTGTTTCTGGTTGTTGTTAAGAGCTTTTTTATAAATGTGAATGAAATTTTACATAAAAGACGTGAACATAAAACACTTTAAGACATGAATGAGTCATGCACTTTCATGAATAAACAAGTTAATTTTTATAGATATGACAGTATTAAGGCCACGCTACACTTTTTGGTTTTGTTTTTATTTTAAATTACAAACTTAGTCATATTACTATGAGGAAAAGATCATATTAGCCTACAAGAATTAAGTCATATTTTAATATTTCATCCACATTATGGGACTAAATTTGACAATGCAGCCATTATTTGCAACGTCAGACGGCTTCAATTTGTAGCATTTTTAAATCCATGCAATTGTTTGCACAATCATTTTAAAGACCTGCTGATAATCTGATGCTGATGTGTTAAAAGATTTCATTTGTCAAACTGATACTAAAGAATGTCACAAGATGTGCAATATCACTATCATCACCCATTCTTATATCCTAATGATATCTGATGGGACCTTTGCATCAGTTTTAGTTTCAGAGTATATCACTGTTTTTATTTCTTTAAACTGTACAGATGCCAACGTATGCTTATTGCTCTCTCTGTTCATTTGGTTTCCCATAGTGTTTGTTCTTATTTCTTGTGTGCTCTAATAATTTTTCCTTTATATTTTATCTTTAATGCTTACTTGAACAGTTGCAGCTGTAAAATTGCTATTTCCCCCCATCAATAAAGTATTCTGATTCTGAATATGCTGAACACTCCTCATTTTAACTCAGTGGAAGAGCTGCTTTTTCATGTAGGAATTCTCATACCGACTTGTTTCTCTTAATATTATGATTTTAATCAGTTAATTTAGAAAGAAAAAATAGTCTTGTAATTTATCCCAAATACTCACTCACCCAGTCCTATATAGAATATTGCCTTATTTCTTACTGATAAAACAATTTGCTTTTAAATTTGCATAAGAAATTAAGAAACAACAAAATGTAGCACAGATGGGGTTTTTTTTCCAAACTGCAGCTTAATTGGTGTTGGTCCAATAGTTTTTTTGTTTTCCCCCCCTGCTTTCTCTTGCCTCCTTGCTTTGACTTCATGTTTCACATCCATTTTCTCAAAAAACACATGATTGTTGGTCTTTGGAGCGAGCTACGACTGTGTTCTCTAAAAGAACTGCGCTCACACCTGTGAGGTTTGTGGCTCCTGGTAAACAAAGCTTGTCACTTTGATTGACACTGATTTCCAAAGCGACGCAGGAGAATTCGGTTTGACAGGCGGTGCATGATGAGGTGAATTATGGTGTCATGTTTTGCAACAGGAGAGATTTCTTTTTTTTTTTGAAAGCAGAAATAATAGTCATCTAAAAATGGTTCATTTTAAGCCATTCTCAGCAAATACAAACATGAGTTTTGCTAAAGGAGTCTGACTTTCTTTGCCACCAATGGTTTGGTGTTGGTCCTGGTGAAACGGGGAAAGTTTTTGAGGAAACGTGTTTTGGCCATATTAAACAATTGCATTGTGCAAACCTATCTAGAGGTACCAAATCCATAGACACAGCTTTACTCAGGCAGCTTTAGCTACTGTAATATTTTGGGATTATCCTCAGCTATCCAGAAAGCTGATCACAAACCCATAAACCCTGCCAGTGGCCGGACTATTGTGAAGCTCCCTGCAGCCGACTAGGATAAACTGACTGTGAGCTAAACTCCAGCAAGAAAATCTATAGAGTTTCACAGCCACGTAGGAGCATCCACACAGGTATGAATGCAAAGCAACAGATTTCATTACATCAACTCAGAATCACTGATTTGCAGCGTCTGCAAGATTTCTGTAAGTTCAAAAAAAAAAAAAAAAAAAGAAAAAAAAGCTCCTGCAAAACTAATGGCTTTTTTTTCCCAACAGGGGACATTTGTTCTGCTATAAATTATCACCAGCAGAGTTTTACTGCTTATCTTTGTTTCATGCTGTTAGATTTTTCTCCTGCCATCAATTATACATATCAAAACATCAACCTTGTTTTCCAGCACTACTGGTTGAACTTTTACTGAAACTTTCAGAGAAATAAATAATAAAATAACAATAAATACAACTGATTCATTCTTAGAGTTAAACTACACACATTCTGAGTACTAATAAAATGTGCCTTTTTATTTTGACATTGACTATTTGCAGTCAACCCTGTGTAAGATGCTTTTCTGAAGTTTAAGGATTCTTTCAGGAAATAGTCATTTTAAAGTACCTGCAATGTAATAAAAAAAAAATGAATGATGTATTCTTGGAATGAAAACATTGATAGCATGTTGCAAAAAACAATTCAAGTTGTTGAGATGAACAGAAGCTGAGATATTTGCATGTGAAGTAACAGGAAGTGATGTCAAAGGGGAATGTAGGAATATGAACAGGGCATTGCTACAAAAGCTAACAACAGAATCTGATGTTTAGATTATTCTGAGTCCCTATCAGAGAGAGATGAAAACGAGTCAAATTCAAATAATACTGTTTCAATAAACAAAGAGCAGGGAGTTTTCTTCCTAAGAGTTCCCCTTTGATGTCACTTCCTGTTTTATTTTGAGCCAAATTACAAAGAAAATATGCCATCTATCTGACAAAATGGGTGAAATCATGTATGCCACGTTTTTTGAATAAAAATTGTGTTCTTGCACTTTTTGCATTTGAAAGATATGAATGTAGCGGGTACTTTAAAGCCAACCCAAATCAAGAGCTTCAAAAAAAAAGAAATCAAAAAGGGCTTTAACTCAGTTAATTAATTTTCTTAATAAGTCTTCATTTTACCAGGAAAAAAATCCCAATGAGATTAAAAACCTCTCTTTCAAGGAAGTCCTGGCCGTGATAGGCAGCAGTAGAATTAAATCACACCGTTCCACATTCTAAAAGGAAATACGAATATGAAACATGCACATGTAATAGAATTAAGCACAGATCTCCTCAGTATCCATTTAAAAGCTCAAAGATATTAAGTCTGTTCGTTTCCAGTCATTCTGCAATCCGTGCAAATGGTGCAGAATAAAAACCTTTTTTACCCATTTCTTTACTGACAAATAGAGCTGAAAGCAACAGAATGTCACATGACGCGTTGGACAGAGTGAGGAACAACACTTTTCTGCTCAGTTAGACTACATATGTAAAGTAGTGCTCCAAGTGTTCTTTCTAGTAGCCAGAGCAGATCAACCCACACAAGAGTATTACTCTCAATGATGGGTCAATGCTTTATGATGAACCTGGAAGCTGCATGATAAGCAGCATTAACCATGATAAAAATATATATAATCTTAAAAATGATGATTTTGTAGTTGTAGCAGAGTCACTAGAAGTGCTACTTATTGCAGAAGATGTTTGCTTAATATTTCAGCATTAATAACTGTTAAAGTCAAATGTTTTTTTTTAACTAACAGCATAAAGTTGTTCTTAAAAGGTACAAAATTCCCCAAAGTTGATTTGACAACTTTTTTTTTTTTTCACTGAAAGTTATCAGACACACACCACAAACACACGGGTCACGTTTCCATGGATTTACATTTATTTACTGGTGTTTTCTTGTCATTTTTATTTCTTATTCAAATGAATTGAAGACTACGTGTTTTTTTAACGTTAATGGAACTTTGAAGTTGTGTTCAAAAGTTTACAAAAATCCATCCATCCATTATGAGTATCATGTTCTATGGAAGTAACAGTAACACATTTCCTTTTACATTCAGTTTTTATTGAATAAGCATTGATTTAAAAGGTGCCTGATGGTCATTTAATGCAGTAATCCTATACCTCACAGCAACTCATGAAAGGGTCCATCTCCTGATTACCGTCCATAAATACTGCTTCAAGATACCTTTTGTACTTTTAAATAAATAATTTAGGGTAAAACCTTAATTAGCTACTTTTAGCTTGATCTAGTTTTAAAAATTTGTCTTCGCCACATCAGTTTAGCTTCACAACAAAAGGAAATTTGCACTATACATTTAAAGAAATCGACCTTTGTCCTATAAAAGTGACTGAATTGAAACTGTTAAATAACCACAAGGGGGCACTGTTGATCCTACCACTGGTTCCAGCCATCACTTAAGCAGTCCTCTGTTCTATTTTTGTACCTTGTGAAAATTGTATCTTATGTGCAGATCAGTTTCATTATACTGTTCCACCTATTTGACCCAGAAATTCACTCACAGGCAGTAAAACACGAGTGTCAGAACGGTCAAAATTAAATATTAATATTATATGTATATAACTTTAAATAGACGCTCCTCAGAGAGCTCTCTGTTTGTTCATTTGAACTGACCAAACACTTACAATGCATATGTGAGAATGTTGTCTTATATTTAAAACACTTTGGGGGGAAAAAACCCCAAATGCATCAATTTGCAAAGTGTGGTGAAAATTGTCAGATTTTTCTTTTTTCCTCTTTCCCCTTGAAACACATTCACTGCTGAGAGATCCTTCATAACAAAAGTGGAGGAAGAAGAAGAAGAAGAAGAAGGGTTGTGGTGAAGCAGCTGCAAGATTTCAGCAGCCAGGAACACAACTATTCTTCCTGTGCAGACTTACGGGCTCCTATCTGTGGCAAATGAAGGCCACTGATCCCTGTGACTGTGAGGAGTGGTTGCCGTGGCAACCGCACAGTTTATCAAGGTTCCAGGTGGCGAAAAGGAGAGTCTACTCATGGCACACACACACACACACACACACACACACACACACACACACACTGTGGACTACAGTGACACAATGAAAGCAATTCAT
>JAUBOC010000103.1:10200788-10211113 GCA_032275365.1 Anablepsoides cearensis | reverse complement strand
TTTTCTTCAATTTTATTTTAAATAAAAACCTGGTTACGTTGTAACAGGTAAAAAGTTAATCGGTGACTCCTATTGTTGTCTGTGAGGTTTGAGACTGGGTGTTTTAGTAAAAAGGGCCTCCGAACCTTTCTTCAACTTGATAAACTACTACCAGAATGTTATATACGTTATTCCAGTGGTGGGTTATGTTATCTACATGTGCTGCGCTGAATGTCACAGATCCAGAACTCTGAGTTAGTGATGTTTGTTACCACTGATTCCCTTTCTGATGCTGATACAGAGTAAAACTCAGCCTGGTATCTGTGATATTGATCCAATACTGTGTACAGCTACACATTAATGTGTCTGGTAAATCTGAAAATGTAGAGAATTTTAAATCATAGTGTCATAAAGAATGCAAGATATCAAAGTAACTTATTTATTTATTCATGTTGAACTCAGAAGTGTATTTATGCAGTGTCCTCATACACTGTACATTAAATCAATTGCCTGATTTAGATAAGATTTCAATACATATTACTTTCCACTGTGTTCCTGTTAATAATATACGTTATCTAAAATGACTGATTTTGATTTTATTATTTAGTCCATCCTGCTGGGTTGTTTCACTTTTAACTAGGTAAAAATGATTATGCGTAAGCATTCAGCTTTACATAGTTTGCACCAGGAAAATGTTCACGAAAATAATGAGAGAACAATATCAACAAACACTGCATAAATACACAAGAAGTCCAGTTTGTATTTACCTGAAGCTGGTATAGAGCAATCTAAACAAATGTGTTGTAACGTTTTTCCAGTTTTCATTAGTCTTTAACAACATTTTACATATTTTTTTTATCCTAAAACAAAATACTTTAGAAAATTTGCAAAAAGTGTATGTTTTGTCATGACTTTTTACACCATCGGCCAGTTTCCTAAACTTTTTAAAGTCACGATTGCTTAAATATTCACAGATTTGGGGATATTGCTGCCCTAGGGTTTAAACTTTTGAACTCTTTTAATCAGAGGTCAGTTGAAGGGATGATAACGCTGATGGAGGCCAAGCCCTCAATCAAACGTAATTCTTTCACAACTGCTGCTGGGAGCTGGAGACAGGTGGACTCATTTCACTCCGCGAGTTACATCAAAGTGCGCCTGGGCCAAGCTAAACTCTCTGGTTTGAATATGATCATATTGAGCGTTGCGTCTTTGTTCCCTGTGAATTACCGTCTTGTGGCTATTCTAAAAAATGCCTGATCTTTAGAAGTCTCTTTGATCTAATGTTTTCATTATGATGCAACCCAAAGATTTCTGTGCAACATCTGAGATCTGAGGAGGTTTTTTGAGAGCGAACTGCCAAAAAAAAAAAAAAAAATGTCTCAAAACTTCTGACTCTCCTTGTAATGATATATAAAATTGCTTGTGGTTAAAATAAAGTTGATGTGCGTATTTTAAATGCATCCCAGTAAATAAATAAAAAAAAGCGGCTAAAGCTTAGTTAAACATCCATCTAAAGCATCCCGTTTTCAAATACTTTCTCTAAGAAGATTAGGCTTTCCAGTTTCTTATTTCTGTGCTTTACAGTGGTTTTTGATGGATACATGAAAACCGGCTCAGATTGAGCCCAACATCAAAATGTTTTGATTTGCTGACATTTATTTTATTGCGACCTCAATTTAGTCCTTATAGACGATCAGCTCCTATCACATTGTGTTTTTTTAGCCATCTTTTGTGAACTCCACCGAGAGTTGGTGGTTTAAAAAATACAGAATAGGTAAAAATGGATTAAACGTCGGGGTCACTTTGTACTCGCAGCCCAGGAAACTCACAGTTGGACTCACCCAGACTCCCACCGCTCCTTCCATCTGCCATGTCACACCTACTGCTTACAGTCGGTGCGCCGCCGAAACTGGAGGCCCACAGGTGCCTGGTCTGGCACGGGATGCTACAAAAGCCTGGGAGCAAAACCAAGGTGAGGGCTGAGGGGTGTGTGCAGGAAGCGTGAGGGTAAAGTGTCTTGACAAGAGCTCTAAACCTCACCACTGTGTGTGTGTGTGTGTGTGTGTGTAAGGGTGTGTGTTAGCTGCTTCATGTGAAAGCCCCACTGGGTTCTCAGTATCTTTTGACAGTAAGCTCCCCACCAGAGCAGGAACGTCAGCACAGCAAAGCAACGTCCTCCGGCCTCTCAGAGTTCTGTCATTCACACAGCGGGCTTTTTTTTTTCTCCCTCTCCCCTCCCTTTGCGATAACACCCTTCAGTCTTTCCCTTTTTTTTTTTTTTTTCTTTTTTCTGGTCGTACAAGGAGTTTTTCAACATGTTCTCTCCGCTGGGTAAAACATTCGAGTGTTCTCTCGCACCGGCGCCTTTTCCCGGTGTCACACGTTGGTCGCTGACCTGAACTGAGGCAGAGGCGGCGTTATCAGAGTCGACCACATCGCAGCTTTGTCATGCTCTGCAGCCACGCGGAACTCCGAGAGGAACCCAATCACCTCTTCGGGGGAGTTATTATAGCCTGCAAGAGTTAAAAGGACATGATGTAACTCGTGATAATCCTTTCTCTAAGAGCTTGTATTCATACTGTGTGAGCTGTTCTTAGCTTTAAGATTGTCTCTTTAATGTTATTTTAAACGCAGATTGACAGAGTGATGCTCTTGTATAATGTTCTGCGTGCTCCTATATATCCATCAAATGTTTATGCGTTTGGCTGCGTTTTTGTCAATGAAGCAATGAGTGACTGCCTGAAACATTAAATAAAAATTGGACTCTATTAACTTTAATTTAAACTGACGCATGAATTGTTTTTGCCAAATTCTACACCCGTCCTGAAGGCAATTCTAACTCAGCTGTTATTAAATGTGTAAAACTTCACCTGCTTCTAACCAGGTGGAGTTTCAGTTATCTTCCAGCAACAGAAGATTGCAAACTCAACAGGTTTACCAAGCCAGTAACACTCATTCTCTCCATGCAACAGAGCTGATTAGCAGTTATTAATTGAGAGGTTAAGTAGCATTTAGGAATGAATCTGAATTAATAGAAGTTCTAAAACTATTTTAACAAGGGGAGCCCTTTTAATAACTAATTACAAGATAAGATATTAAAAGCAGGCAACACTTTAGAGCCCTGTTGTGAGGTTCATATTCCCAGTTAGTAACTTAAAACTTGCTTACACCAGATGATGCTTGATAAGCCACCAGGAATCATGAGCTCAGCTCATAATTAAACCTTACATGTGTGCTCAGCTTTGGGATTGTTTGTCCAAGCACTGAAATAATAAAAAAAAAAAAATTCTTATCACCAGCACAACACGAGGAGGTAGAGTAGCAGTGTGATTTATGCAATGTAAAGGATTAGCTCCACTACAGTTAGCATAATTGAAAGTTACAGCATGGAAACAAAGTGAGTCAAAAGTCTCAGGACACTCTTTTTGCAGAAACAAGAAGGAAAATGAGATATCTGAGTACCTCACCAAGTAATGGGTTGATGTATAATATCTCTTGGGGTTAGGAAGATTTTCAACACAAAATGTTTTGCTGTTTGTCACATTTAAGCTCTGTGTTTAGCACCAGAGACAGAACATGTCAAAAAACGGTGCATCACAAGCAATGTTACCAACTACTGTCTCAGCTGTGTTTATAACTTCTGAACCACAAGACACAAGAGATATAATTAAAGATGATAATTCTTTAAAATGTTAAATGACCACCTTCGCTTTCGAAAAACTTGCCCTTGATTAAACATGGAGGCTTTCAACATGGCGGACAGAGCCTAAAACGGACTCACCCATTGGGACGTCGTCTTCAGTAATGAGGGTGCTGCTCTGGTCAGTCGTGTTGAAGAAAGAATTGAGTCGAAAACCAAAGCTCTCGATTTACTGGTCTGTCTACGTTCCAACTCTCATCTATGGTGATGAGGCATGGATCAGGACTGAAAGAACGAGATCCTGCAAACAAGCGGCCAAAATGAGCTTCCTCCATAGGGTAGCCATGTTCAGCCTTAAGGCTGAGTTATAGTTGTGCTAAGGAGCACGTGCACCCTCGCCGGCAGTGGAGGTGTTTATACTTGGTGTTTACAATGTTGTTGATTTCTCCAAAATGACACGTGCAAGTACACTTTATAACTTGTGAAAATACTGTAAGTAGGAGAGTAAAAGCTTGACAGACTATTTGAATGGTGCGCGGCCCGTGAAGCCTTTGCTAAATTACAAAAATTCAGAGGTCCACAACCCTGTGGGAGGACAGCGTGTCGGGCCAACACGCAGGGGTGGGGACGGCGCTATTGCGTCAATTATTGCGCGCGCACCCTCGTGCTCGGCGTGACCTGACGCGTCTACCATAAACCTAGCTTTAGAGACAGGGGTAAACAGCTTTGTCATCCGTGGGAGGGGGAGCTCAGAGTGGAGCTGCTGCTCCTCCACATCGAAAGGAGTCAGTTGAGGTGGTTCATCTGATTAGGATGCCTCCCTTAAGAGGTGACCCGGGCACGTCCCACTGGTAGTAGACTTCAGGGAAGACCCAGGACTGAGAACACCTTGGGATTCCCCAAGATGAGCTGTAAAGTGTTGCTGGTTAGAAGGATGTCTGTGTTTCTCTACTGGACCTGTTGCTTCCACGATCTGACTTCAGATAAGCAGCAGAAGATGGAGATGCTGTTTTGTCTTCCTTCGTTTCTGAAATAAAAGGGTGTCCTGAGGCTTTTGATTCACCCTGTGTGTGCGTCTATGTATGTATACTGTTTATATAGTTATATAATGTGTGTGTTTGTATTTAGAACACTAATTGAATAATTTAACACTATTCAGCAGATTTGCAATAAAAATATATTAATATAGCTGTCATTTGTTCTTTTATAGCGCAGCCGTGTCCCCTGCAGGACCGCCAGCATTCATGCATGAAAAGAGCAAAAAGGTCACTCTGCAACTTTTCAAAGGCAAACCGCTCGTGCCTGTGGTGAATAAAAAGCCCCGCTACATCCTGAACAGATGCTTATTATGATCATTTTCTGCTGCAAAAAAAAAGGAAAAAAAAAATTCACTTAATGTACCTCTTACTGCAACAGATGCGCAGCGATTTATTTGTATTTACGAGCATATGTGGGAGGGAAAACACCCAAACTTTTTTTTTTTTTTGCGCAACAAGAATAATGTGATAGATTAATATTTGCCTTGGCTCGGATTTTGTGGCATGTTAGTGCCTGTAGAGGTGACTTTTTTTTTACATCCTTTCCTGGCTCAGAGGATAACATCTTCCACTTTTGAGGAAATCTCAAAATAAAGGCTCCAGGCAGTCTTCAATCGAGGAGGAGTGTTACCCTCACCGCAGGCAGAAATCAACTCTGACACACTCTTCACCGGCTCAGCTCCACATGACTGTTTATGACACACGGAGAAGGCTTTTTGGACCGCTGGGTCACCACATCATCAAGATAAACACTACAGGTTGGTTTTTACAACAAACCAAGTGTTTCAAATGGAACCAGCTGTTGTTTTTTTAAACAAGTTTATAATTGAGTTTGAGTTAAAATTGTTGTTTTAAGATATTTAATAACACAAAACTGAAAATGTCCATTTTATCAGCACGTTAATCCAACACATTCCCACATCAAAATACATTCACAGTGGAAAAGATCATGTTTTTTAAAGAAAAGAAAATGTGAATATTAATGGTGAAATAATTACAACTTGATTGTAAGAGAGTGTTGTCCAGTTTTAATGGTTCACTTACCAGGCCTGCTATGTGTCAAAATGTTCTTTTCTTTCCTGATTCCCTCTCTAAAAGTACACTCTGTGTACTCTTGCAGAAATAACTCTGTAGATGTTTTGATACAAAGTACAAAAACTTAACAGGAAGTGCTGCGTGATTTTGTGTGGGAGACTGAAGAACACTGAAGCATTTTTTTTTTAAATTGGTTTCTAAAGAGCTATAAAAGTGTGGGATACTTATTATGTTGTCCATCCACATCAGACAAATGTTCTGTGAGCAAAGGGAAAACATCCCACAATTCTTAGGAATGAGTGGAAACAGCATTAGTTATACTAAGAGGCTTGTGAACCATCCATTTGACCACATATAGTAACTTTGATAGACTTATTTTAGTTTCATGTAAATGTTAAAACTTCATTAATTTTCTGCTGTTTTGTTTGGACAGGCGTTTTTGGAATGATCACTTTGCAGAAGTTTGACCAGATTTGGAAATCAAGTTGCAGACATTTCTTTCTTTCCTAATCACTTGCTTGTTTGTTTCATTAGTGGACTTGTCTGTTTTGATTGGTTACAGTTGGACAATAAATACGTCTTTAATGAAAAACATCACTGAGGTTAAACTTGGCTCTTTCTTTTATGCCCCATCATTAGAAGCTGCATACAGCTTTTTCCCCTACTCTTGATCCTCCTCAACATACTGTACTCAACCTAGGTTGCCTTAGCAACTAAGTCCACTGTAGCTATTATGCACTATGTACATGATTGATAAATTAGATTGTTTTTATGGATAAACTTTGTCTATATAATTAAAGTAGGTAGATCAGGGTTTTTTTATTTTGATTATTTAATCTTTTTTTTAATTAAGTTACTCAATGTAGGAATACAGGTTTCAGACAAAAATGTTGAGTTGATTTAAGGGTCTAAACCAGGGCTATTCAACTGGTGGCCCGCGGGCCACATCCAGCCCGTGACTGACCAAAGTTCGGCCCGCCAATTGGTTCAGTCATCTCTTAAGCCCAAACCCCTGGTTTCCTACTTAATTACTAAGGGTGCAACGATACAGGAAATTCACAGTTCAGTTCAGTTCGATACTTTGGTCTCACGGTTCAATATTTTTTCGATACAAAAAAGAAACATTTCTATGCCCTTTTTGCCTTGCAATTAATTGAACTTAATAAAAAAAATGTTTAACCTAAAAAGTCCAGTTTTTAATTAAATGCTGCTAAATCAGGAAATTTCTCAGGGGATTTGCGCTCGAAAATGCAGCCTCGGTGGAGTAGTCGAACACAGATTAGCTGATCCTTCAACACAGAGCATCTTCAGAAAACAAGTTGATACAATACAAATCTGTATTGTTCCACACAAGTGTGTATCGTGTATTGGAAAGTTCAGATTTTAGGATGACAGCTACTCACCACAACTCAACAATGAGTAAGGCTCTCTTACATAAACCTTTAACAGTATTTCTGCAGAACGATGGATCAGTGGTTAGCACCTGAAGCCTCACGGCAAGAAGGTCCTGGGTTTGATCCCCGGTTCTAACCTGGGGTTTTTCAATGTAGATTTTGCATGTCCTCCTCCTGCTTGCCTGGATTTTCTCCGGGTTTCTTTCCCACAACCCAAAAACATGAACAGTAGTTTGCCTTCAGGCCCAGGCCTCCCTTGAAAAAGAGATCTGTGATCATCGTACTTTTCAATGTTTCTAAAAAGACGAGTTAAAACGTTGTTTCTATGCAGGGAATACCACGTAGAGCACAGTAATTGTTAGCAGCACTCAGCTGTTACCATGTGACAAGGAACACTGCAAAAAATGTCAGTCTAACCAAGTTTTAAAATCTTATATCCAGCCAAAAATATTTTTTTGATCTTGTTTTGAGACTGATTTACTAAAGAACTGATTGTGTCAGAATAATAATCTGGTTTTTAGATTATTTGTCTTGTTAGCCTGAAAATTTGACTAAAATTAAGTCAAATTATCTGCCAGTGGAGTAAGAAAAATTTTCTTGGTAAGATTCTTGAAATGAGAAAAAATTGAGTCAAATCAAGTATTTCAAGAATCTTATCAAGTAAATTTTTCTTACTCCATTGGCAGAAATTTTTGACTTAATTTGAGTCAAATTTTCAGTCTCAAAACAAGATCAAATAGATTTTTTTGGCTGGATATAAGATTTTAAAACTTGGCAGTGCTGTTTTATGTTTTGTCAAAGCTAAATATGAAAATTCAACTGGCCCTTTAAATACCACGGTCATGTGGCCCTTGATGAAAATTGACACCCCTGACCTAAACCTTGTTGTATAAGGTTCTGGCTCTGAGTAGTCAAAGAAAAATAATTCCTGGGGACTCTTATAGATCCTGAGAAGCTCAGATCACTGAGTGTTTCTATCCTCATGTCCTTTTTCTGAGGAACACAAAGGTTTGGTTAAAGCTCAGTGTCTTTTTGGGGACAGTAATAGGCTCACTTACTCTGACTGTTCCAATGGGTTTTGTATCCATCCCCACTCACCAAACCAAAGATTAGGTACATTTTTTATCTTCATAATTAATATTATAGTTAACTTCATTATAACCTTCCTAAATGCCACAATCAAACACGTGGGCAAGTTTGAAGACATGAAGAGCCGTTAAAATCAACATATCTGTCTCCTTGAAAACGATAGAAATTGACATGTTTTTGCAGAAGCATCTTCTCGGGAAGGAAACGCTGGCGGAGATAAGCTTCTGACGACTTGTAATGGTTTGAGTGATCATGGTGGGATGCAGATAATGCTGTGTCAGCTGTCATCAAGATGTGTGGTGGAGGTTGTTTGGAGGAAAATATGCCACCTGGAAGCAGACAGCTGGATCAGACTTAAAACTCAGAGCTCTATATTGTAAAATATCTAGTCCATGTAAGTAGGAACCACTGCCACATGTAGTTAGCGGCGTGAAAAACAAAATGTTATACTAAAGAACACTCTGCACCATATTACCTATAGAGTACATTTTTATTGCTTCTGAAAAATGCTCTTCCACTGACATAAATAAGAGACATAAAGAAAAGAGGAAGGTGGCAGATGCAGAAAGATTGTGAAATAAAAAACAACTTTTTTTGCAATAAAAGCAGTCCACATATTGTTAATCTCCACATTACTGTTACTGTACGGTGAAGATAAAACGCCATTACAGCTGAAATCTGTTCAGCTTAATTATATAGGTGTCAGAATATGCTGCGCTAGCTGGCTCTACAGGAATCCCTTTGTGTGTGTTGATTTCAGGGAGCAGCCATCTCTTAATGCTCCAGCAAGGAACTTAACTGAACCTGTATTTTCCCATCCCTGCTCCCTCGGCAGTGTTAAATTTGATGTTTTTCCGCTCTTATACCCCGTCTACCGAGAGCA
This sequence comes from Anablepsoides cearensis, assembly GCA_032275365.1. Lineage (NCBI taxonomy): Eukaryota > Metazoa > Chordata > Actinopteri > Cyprinodontiformes > Rivulidae > Anablepsoides > Anablepsoides cearensis. The sequence continues at coordinate 10,202,056 of JAUBOC010000103.1, read as the reverse complement.
GGGCTCGCTTTGAAAGACTGGGTCAAGACTGAAGCCGCTTAAGATCTGTGCTTAAACAAGAGACCTCAGCATTTCTTTACAGAGGCAAAACCTTGGGTTATATATTAAAAAAAAGATCCGTTCCAGTGGCACTGAGCTTTCCCTGCAACGTGACGCTGTTTGATTAAACTTGTCAACATTCCTCGTCTCCAGCACTTCCCATTCGGCGATGAATGCAATCACCACCCCCTGGATGCAACCCTTCCTTGCCGCTCACCTCAGGTCAGTCTCATAGTGCGCTGCTTTGTTCCTCTGCTGGCGTACAGCTAACCTCAGCAGCACTGGAAATATGGCATTATCATATTATTTATGAGGGCTGGCCTTCGGGGGATGCAGCTCGAGCAAGAATACCAATTGAGCCTTCCTGCCGTCCCGCTCTCTGGCCTGCCTCCTGGGTTAGGCACTTACACTTCTCCTCCCCGGGTAGTGTGTTATCTCCAAGCTTGAGGTTCAGTGGGTGTTATTTATTTGCCATTTAAGCGGACGGCGTGTTTACACTTTTCCGCAGGTGTTTTGTCAGTGCCCTACATTTGCAACTCAGAGGGGGAAAGCCAAAACGCTCCGCTTGATTCTTGTGTTTGGGACTATTTTTTTTTGTTTGTTTGTTTTTTTAGGGCTCTGATGAGTCTCTGTTAGTTCTCGCTAATATGAGGATTTAGTTAACGTGCCCGAGTTCCACCGAGGCTCCCTGATGGCACAGCGAGGATATGATCTGCTGTCTGTCATGGCTGCAGACAATCCTCCAGCCTGTTCACTGGGATGTGAAACACAAAGCTTTCCGCTGTGTTTGGACGGACAGATTACATTGTTAGCAGAAAGTCATTATTTCCAGAAAGCACACTAATCCGCCGTGGCTGTCCTAAACTGAGACTTTTACTTAGCTTCCAGTCACATGATACTGTTTCACTATTCATACTTAGATGGAAGTAACAAACGTGACTGGAGTGACGTCAGTATCTGAACATTGTTTTAGCAAGAGAGATTGGATTAGATTTAGTCAAACGGTTGTTTGCGATCATCTGTTGCAGAAAGCTTTACCTCAGTTAAGAGTAATAACGTCAATTCTTAACTTGATTGACAAGCTAACAACTACACTGCAAAAAATGTCTTTCTAACCAAGTTTTAAAATCTTATATCCAGCCAAAAAATCTATTTGATCTTCTTTTGAGACTGATTTACTAAACAAGAACTGATTGTGTAAGAATATTAATCTTGTTTTCAGAATGTGT
>JAUBOC010000103.1:10186832-10200688 GCA_032275365.1 Anablepsoides cearensis | reverse complement strand
ACACATTCTGAAAACAAGATTAATATTCTTACACAATCAGTTATTGTTTAGTAAATCAGTCTCAAAACAAGATCAAAAAGACTTTTTGGCTGGATATAAGATTTTAAAACTTGGTTAGACAGTTTTTGCAGTGTAGTCCAAGTGGACCAGTGTTTTGTCTGAATGTTATTTTATATCGGCAGCAGCAGTTAGCTATAGCACGTCCAGTGCACCCTAGAATGTTTTTTTTTTCTGCCAGATGAATCATGCAGTGCAACTCATGGTATAAATGACCGAACAGTCCATTCTGTGTTGATGCTCCCTTTAGCAGCTCAGAAGTCACTGATGAAGACGCTCTCTTGATGCACTCAAACACACTTTCAAGGATCATTACTCATTGCAGAATTAAGAGGCGTGGGAAAACACTCTGACGTGTTGCTGACACTCCAACTGATGAGAGCAGCAGGAGTCACCCAATAGATCTTACCCCTTATTATGTTACGCAGATGTCTTAGGGATTCAAGTTTCAAAATAACTTGAAAATCTTATTACGGTTGTATCCATGCTGCTGCATACTTTGAGACAATCTCTGTGCCGAGAAATTGTCAGTCAGCATTACGTCGGCCCACCTTCTTAGGAGTCTGCTTTACTGTGTCTGTCACTACCACCACTCAGAGGGACAGAGGTGGGGTGTTTAAGCCACCCCCCCCCCCCCACTCATGTATCTTCTTTTTTTTTTGTTCTCCAAATTGAATCCTTTTAGAGTTCAGTCGTATTGATCCACAAAAAGGTCAATTTTAATTTTCAACAATAATTAAAAAAACTACCAAAACAATAAACAAATGGTAAAAATCACAATACAATACAAGGCTACATTAGAACCAAGCTTGTGTTAGGGGCAGTAAAGTGCTAATAACTTACAAGTTGAAGAAGTTTTGCATGTTGAGTGCACATGAAACAAAAGAACACTCACATTGTTGAGTTTGGACTCTAACAAAGAAAACAGCGTGATGGGACTGGATTTATTGCCTAAACATTCTACAAAAGCTCTTTCCAAGCACTATCCATAACAGGTAAGATGTTTGTTGTTCATGTTGTTTAAAACCTTTATATATATATATATAACCTTCTATATTTAGTATTGCAAAATACTGAAACAGAGCAGGTAAAAACTCGGGATAAAACAGGTTAATAAAATTCTACTATTTAGGAGAAAAAGATTCTTTATTCTGCAAACATTATAAATGTTCACCTGAAAATTTCCTCATCTCAGCCAGATAAGGTGTCTGAAACTAAGCAGTGACCTCCAGCACAAGACAGGGAAATCTGAAAAATATCCCATGAATCAACACGCGGTCGTCTTTGTTTTACAAAGTCATTTTGGCTCAGCAGCTTTCTATAAATAACTTGTCCTTAGAAAGTGAATAAATAAATGAAAACCACCCAAACCGATCAAGTTTACATCCATCAGCAGCATCTCCTATGTGATTACACACGACTTGTGGCGAAAAAAAAATGGATTTCAGAGTTCTGCCTTAAAAAAAAAAAAAGACTTGACAAAATCTGAAAAAGTTACATGGTTGAGCAGTCAGTGTGAAAAGCACTCTTTGGTTTCTTGGGATTATTCAGTGACAAAATGAAGATAAACTAATTTACTCTTGTGAATGTGTAGTGAGTTAAGCTGATGAACAATGGATTTCCAGGAGAACAGGAATGGTTTTGTGCCCTTTTGAAGCGATTTCACTAAATTGGCTTTACTGCTACAATACTCGGAGGCACAGAAACACGGAAATAATTTCCCAAATCTCAGTGAGCCTTCCTTCTGTTCTAACAGTTCCATCATAACAAGCTCATACCATAAACAGCCTGCGTGCATCCCACCCAGGTCGGATAAATGTGTTGCAGGCACATTGCAGAAATTGCCTCATCCTTGGAGGATTTTTTTTCTTTTTTTTTCTTTTTTTTTTGCCCCAATGTCCTCAACAGCAAAATCCCAAGAAGCAAGAGGTTGTGTGGTGGGGATCAGAAAAACATGGTGGCCCCAGCAGCATGTCTTTCTTAATGCCTCATTCATTCACTTTATCACCTCATTAGATGGATGTGAAGGTGTGGAGCAGAAAACTCCTGTCACCCTGAGACAAAAAGGGGAGGAGTCCCACTCCATCTTCTTCTTCCCACACCCCCTCGCCCATGTCTGTTCACTCAGTTTGTTAGCTGCCACATAAGAAAGGCTTCATTTCAGCTGTTATTGTTTGGAGGAAGTGAGAAAGGAGTGTGAAAATACTCACTTTTTGTTTGTTCCCTGAATATTTTTTTCTGTTTTCCTTTGCTAGGGGTCTGCAACCTTTAACTTTAAAAGAGCCATTTAAACCATCTTTCCTACTAAATAAATTTGTATGGAACCACAAAGACTTTTCTTAAAAAAAAACATACTTGAAATTTGTAATAAACAGGTATATTTATAACAAACTACAAACTAATTTGCTAAACCAGAAGATTCACTTTGTTTAGCTAACTGCAGACTGGTTAGTTTCTGTTAAATTAAATTCTGCAAAAAAATTACGAGTGTAGAACTTATATTTTTATACTATTCATCCCATATTAAATTAAATCTATCCCCTCTTACATGCAGTGCTGGACATGTCAGTTGCCGTGTGTAGCATGTAGCCTTTTTTGGAGCTAAACTTTGTTTCATTTTGTATTTTAAAAAATTACAGCAAACAAATTAAAGAAAAAATAAATGTTCAAAAGAGTGAGTAGAAGTATAAACTTAGGCTAAACCCACCCTTTCTCCAGCAACATTAAAAAAACATCAAAACAGACTGTTAAAAAGAAATAAGATAACATTCATACTTAATTAACAAATACAAAAACTGACAATATATAAAATACAAACTCAATCAAAGAAATTCCTGTAAGGGGTAAACTGAAAAACAAAAACAAGTTAGAGCTATAATTCTAGTTTGGATTGGCCGGTTTACCACAGATGATCCCACCCACCTTCAAACTAAACCAATAGAAAAACTAACAACAGGTTTGTGTCAGTCCCACCACGCTTCAACTAGAAGGAGGGACTCATATTAGCAGTTAGCATTAGCGTACACTACGGTTTTTTTTATCTGTTTAGTGTTGGCGGAGTTAGAATTCTTATTTAGCAGATTAGCGGTTAGTGAAGCTAACTTCTTGGTTAGCTGTGCCCACCACTGTATAAAACAATATCACTCTACTGGAGAAATTGTTAATTTGTTTAAAATGATGTACACTTGACTGAGTCCTTCCCATATGAGAAAAAATGGTGTCGCACTTTGTGATGAATGAGCTGCAGCCTACAGTCTTATTTTTTTTACAGTGTTTTCCCAACAGATATGGAAAACTCTAATTTCTCCACATAAATTAGCTTTAAACATGTTGAAAATTGCAGTTTTGGGTAAATTTGGAGAACAACAATACTGTATGTTAAAGCTGCATAAACAAAAATGGAGAACGGACCAACAATTTACAACCTCAGTAATAAAACTCATCACTGGATTTTAAACATATTTGGATCACATTCCGCTGATTTTGGTGCTGAAATCATGCAAAGCTGTGCATTTACATTACCTTATGTGTTGACAAATATTTGTTCACACAGGCAGCAGAACTTATATTTTTTTCGTGTCATTCTTCTGCAGAAATGAAATATTTGGACGGGTTAAAAGCTTTAGTCTTTGTTAGTTTAGAAGTACAGGAATGACTTAAGTTGCTGTTTCTTTTAGTCAAAGTTACACAGAGCCTCTTCAGAGGGTCAGAAGAGCCATAGGTTGCAGACCCCTGTCTCATGCAACGTGATGCAGCTCCCAAAATCTTTTGAGGATAATTTACAATTTTGGGGACTCTGCGAACCAGGAAGAAGATTTCCTGAGCCATTCATAATGAAAATTACAGTTGGCACGATATAATGAAAGTTTGGTGATTGCATAATTATCTCTGCCTGTGTGTGAGTTTGTTTGATGATGGTGGGCAATATGCGTTCCTTCAAAAAAACACTAGTTTGCATTTGTTTTGAAAAGCTGTATGATCTATCTATCTTATTTTAACTCTACTAAACTCCTCACCTGTTGCTTCCATCACCTCCTTGTTAGAAAGGTTAATATTTTTGTCCATAAAATGCTTTACAATACGACATTTTTCAGAGCTGCCATGGCCATAAAACCCAGGTGACACCTTGCATACGCACTCAAAAACTCCCAAATAAAAGCAAAAAAATACAATTTGCCATCGCTTTAGTCAGTTTACAAGAACAGCATGTTGTCATGAGATATAACAATTACACATATAATTTGCACAGATTGGAAATGGCCGGGATGGAGTATCATCATTCACTGTATCAGAGTGTCACTGTGGGAAATAAATGGAGCTTTTCATTTCATGTGTCAAGGTCTCCCAAGGCCTGGAGAGACAGCATTGTAAAAGTTTTCAGATGCTCCATCATCACGCTCTATCTTTTTATTGATTTCCTCTGGGCTGGCGTTGTCTTGAATCACTTCACTACAAATTGCCTTCATATTATTCGGCATATGGCCACAGCACAGGCATGTCTACCATTATTTATTAGAGGCGGGCTGGGTTCAAATTACTTTTTTTTTTTTTTTACTGGGAATAAACAGTAAGTACTACTAATGGGGAAAGAGCTTTGATTTTTTTTCTTCTTTCTTTTACATGATGGCATGTTTAATGATTTTCAAGTAAAAACTGAAGGTAATGAGGCAGCGCTTCTTTCCAAAAAGGTCCAACTTTGCTCTGCTTGGTCAGCTCTGATGACCCGATTAGACTTTATTCATTATATTGAGTCATTTTATTTAATGTAACATTAGAGCAGGGATGGGCGACTTAAATGATGGAAGGGGCCACAACTTTTTGTTGACACTATGGGTCACATAGCACCGCATACTCACCCAAATTTAACTGTAATAACATTGCCATTTTAAAAATGTTTGTGTGTTTTTTATACCTACATGCAGTAACATAATTCATGCTCAAAATATAATTTGAATACAAAATGTTTGAAACAAAAAATAATAATAATAAACACTTAATATAGTGAGCTGAAGCGCAACAGTATAAGAGACCTGAATGGTTCTGGTAAAAATACTTTTGATTTGAGGTTAGCCACAATAGCAGCCCTTGCGACTTCAGTAAACTTCTCATATTTAGCTTTGTGCAAAATGTTGTAATGGCAACCTACAGGGGTTGGACAATAAAACTGAAACTCATGGTTTTAGATCACAATAATTTATTAGTATGGTGTAGGGTCTCCTTTTGAAGCCAATACAGCATGAGTTCATCTTGGGAATGACATGTACAAGTCCTGCACAGTGGTCAGAGGGATTTAAAGCCATTCTTTTTGCAGGATACTGGCCAGGTCACTGTGTGATGCTGGTGGAGGAAAACGTTTCCTGACTCGCTCCTCCAAAACACCCCAAAGTGGCTCAATAATTTTAGATTTTGTGACTGTGCAGGCCATGAGAGATGTTCAACTTCACTTTCATGTTCATTAAACCAATCTTTCACCAGTCTTGGTGCATTGGTGCATTGTCATCCTGATACACAGCACTGCCTTCAGGATACAATGTTTGAACCAGTGGATGCACATGGTCCTCCAGAATGGTTCGGTAGTTCTTGTTACTGACACGCACATCTAGCACAAGTATTGGGCCAAGGGAATTCCAAGATATGGCAGCTCAAACTATCACTGATCCACCCCCATGCTTCATTCTTGGCATGCAACAGTCTGGGTGGTACGCTTCTTTGGGGCTTCTCCACACCATAACTGTGGGGAAAACAGTAAAGGTGGACTCATCAGAGAACAATACATGTTTCATATTGTCTACAGCCCAAGATTTGCGCTCCTTGCACCGTTGAAACTGACGTTTGGCATTGCGCCAGCAAGACTTGCACCAACAATTTGTCCTCTTTTGAACTCTGGTATATCACCCATAATGTTGATTTTGTTTAATTCACAGAGTTAATTTCACCAGTGTGGTCTTAACTCTGGAGAGAGTTAAATAAGCTCCACCCACTCTTAAGTAACAGTATAAAGTGTTATATAACACTTAACAGTGTTGTCATATAACATCATGTAGTGTTGAATTCACCTCAAGTCAAATGCAGAAAGCAAGGGATGCTGGGTAATCTTGTAGAAATTATGTGTTTTCATGTTTATGACTATTAAAGAAGTTCATGAGTGTAAAAATGACCAGTGTTGTATAAAGTACCTCAAAGTGATACTTGAGTAAAAGTACAAGTATCTTACCATAAAATTACTTTGGTAAAAGTTCAAGTCTCCTCTAAGAATATTACTTGAGTAAAAGTCTTAAAGTATCTAATATATTTTGTACTTAAGTACATTTTATGTCAGAAATTTACTTTTGATGCTTAAGTATTTAAAGGAAAAGTATTGAGTAAAAATGAGTGGCTGGACTTCCCAAAATTACATTTATTGGGAGGTGATACCCTCAAAAAATGTTTTTCTAAGGGCCAAAATGGCTATAATGTCATATAAAAATGTTAATGTTATCCAACCACAATTAAATTCATTCTATCCAAGAGGATAATATTTTCTTAACAACAACAAGCTGTAATAAAATAGGAGTAACAACTTTCTACTTCTTACCTTTTTAAAAAATGTAACAAGTAGAAAGTACAGATAACTGTATAAAAATGTAAGAAGTAGAAGTAAAAAGTAGACTGAAAAATAATTACTCAAATAAAGTGTTATTGGTGTGTTATTGGTCAACTATGTTGTGCTGCTGTGTTCAAACACTTAAGGAGTTGATCTCAACTCTGAGCCAGAGTGCAATCTGCTTTGTAGCCTACAGTGTTAAACTTACACTGATCTTGTATGTTAGGCTACTAAATGCAGAATGAACTTTATATGTATTGAAAGAATAAGAATAAGAAAATAAGAAAGTAACTAAGAAAATAACACAATTCTAATGATTACAATATACTTAATGTGTCATAAATTGACACAATTCATGTTAAAATTTTAACACTAACCTTGAAAGAGAATAACACAATTTTGAGTTAAAAGTGCACTTCTGCAGTGTCATAAAAGAACACCAGTGTGTGTCAAAATTCAACACTAACACTTTTAAAGTGTTAATATTCACTCTTTAATAAATATTAGCACTTTTCAAAGTGTAATTTTAACTCAGAATCTGTGAGAATTATATTATGTTTAATTATTAGTTTAATTATTTATTAAACTCAGAAAAAGTGTTAAATTTAACTATGCGTTAAATTAACACTTTGGATTTTGCTGTGTGGACAGATTTTCCCAGGAATAAAAAAAATGGACACATTTTTGGATACAGGAGAATGATGGGGGCTTCAGGTAGAGGTGGATGACTCGAAGGGGATACACACGATCAGAATCAATTGAAAGTCTCGCTGATGACCTTCAGTCTTGTCTGAACAGACAAGTTTTTAATTTCTGCTGCATAAAATTGCAACATTTTACGACATTGTGTGGTTATGGGCGCATCTTTCTCCGGCACACATTGTCATAAATTTCTGTAATGGTCCCAGGTGTCAGTACTTTGGATGTTATAATTTTATCTTTTTACCTTTTACCAGTCGACCACATCCCGATTGATTTCATGTAAAAGCTTTAATGCAAATTTTATTAGAATCTAAAAATCTCAGGATGCACTTTGACATTCTCTTCCCTCCCGTCTGCAACCTCTGTCTGGATCTGAACAGATTTGGGGCTTTTTGCAAGTTTTTTTTTTTTTTTTTTTTCAATGTAAGCACCTGCCTGTGTTGAACTGATAGTTGTTGTTTATTGATGGAGCTGTTATTAAGATGTTAGCTGGTGAAATGCCAGAAAGTAAAAGAGATGTGATAACAGACTGCTTTGAATTCATAAACCGTCGAGCATCGCTCCTTTTTGGAAGCAAATTTGTCTCGCGGAGGAGATACTTGAATAATTCATTGTGAGCGCCCATGTTTGGCTTGTTTATTGAGGGTAAATATCCTGGTTGTTACACTTCTTTTTTTTTTAGAATCGTTGATCAAAAGTAACTGAAATGTGACTGAGTTGTTCTCACGGCATACAGAAATTAACTCTTGATGCTTTTAGCAACTTTTTTCTGTTTTTTTTTTCAACACCTACATCTAACCATCCTGACTTTATTTAGCCATTTACTTATTGTAGTGAATGCAAATAAAATCAACTTCATTTTCATTTACTTTATAAAAGAGTCAGCAGATATATTGCGCTGACGCAGACACAGCAATTGGCTTTCGGGGAGATAAGATATAGAAGGCCAGCGGAGGAGATAAAAAGAGAGATATTTTACAAGAGCTGAAATAAGAATTCTGCTCGTGTAAGAAGTGGCTCTTACTGCTGGGAAATAGGTCAATGGATCTAACCCAAACTTCAGATTTGAAACAAAGAATCTTTAGCAGGTCTATAAATGCTGTCTTGGAGCTTAATTGACCTCTGACCTTTTAGTAAAGATGAAACAGACGTGTCTGATTTATTTGGCAGGGAGCAACTGGTTGTTTTAAAACTATTTCCTGCATCTGACTCGCTTTACCCTGATTCCATCAAGCTCTGATTGTATTCTGGAATTTTTAGAAAATTTGAAACAGTATTGTCGAATGTGGATGATTTTAAATAGCGCAATACAAGCTTTTTTATATATTAAAATGAGACAAAAAAATTCAAAGTTGTGCAAAGTCTGGCTAAATTTTGTAATTCGTCAACTTTTGCTGCTTTCTCGGATCTTTGGAGGCTGCACAAGTACTCCTGCAAACTGTCCTTTCAGTCGTTTTAATCAAGGCGTCTTAACCCTAAAAGTCATCCTCATTAAAAGTAGCAACAACAGGTACTTTCATGCATTCAAGTTTTTAAATGAACATTTCAAGCCAAATTATTCTCTTCTCCCAGCCTCAGGCAGGAGTCAGCGCAATTCTGAGGGTGTCTTTGTGTTTCTGAAAGGGTTCAAAACATCCATTAAACGGCAAATATTGTTCTATGAGGAGGAAATATGTCCAATTAAACACTGAAAAGGTGCAATTAAAGATATAAGTGCCTTAAGCAACAAAGAGGGCTGAAGGTACAAAGGGGGGGGGGGGGGGGACTGAGAAAAATTGTATATAATAGCACCAACATTCAGATAAGGAAACAGCTCATTTCAGAGTTAATGTGTGCATGTGGTCAAACTGAAAAAAAGTGGGACAATTTACAGTTCTCAGCAGTGATTTGTATTTTTTTGGGGAAAAAACTACATTACACGGTAACAAAGAAAAGCTTACATGGGAGTTTTATTTTAAAAAAATGTGCAACGATTTTACAAAATGTTAAAATAAAAAATGGGTCCGTTCAAAATGATCTGTGAAATGTCAATGTGCCTCTATGGTGAAAGTGGTACTTATGAATGGTAACTGCCTGTAAGCTAAGTGATTATATAATTACTTTGGCATTCACAAAATATCATAATCATTACCACCTGGTAGGACTTATATAGTGGAGAAATGTAGGTAATTAGTTTATTCACTGGGTGGATTCTTTCATTATAAGGAAAAAAAAGGTCCAAGTTTTTTACTATTGACCTCCTTCAGGCACCAATAATTTATTTGTCACTCCACAAGGTTAAAAGCCATTTATGATCTAAACATTTAGCTGCTAACTCAGCCTAAATGGATTTACATCTTTACATTTATAGAATTTCCAAAACCTCAAAAGTTGCTGTGCCGAAAATAGATTACAGGTGAGTTATGAAAAAAAGGAAGATGCATATTTTTTTGTATCAAATGTGAATTAAATAGTATAATATACAATAATGTAAGACTAGCTGCGTTTCCATTGACCATGAACATGAAAATTTGCAAATTAGAATTTCGAAAATAAAATTGTTCGATAGAAACATGTCAATTTTGAAAAAACTTATGTCTTTCAACAAAATGGTTTTGTGCTAGGATGAGGTGGTTTTTTGGCCATATCGAAATTGGTGTATTTCGCAAAACTGCAATGGAAACACTTTTTTCGCATCACGGGAGTCACATGGTCAAGAACCGGCTGTTTCTACTGGCGAAAAGATGATAAAGAGAAAAAGACAACAGGAAGTAGTAAAATCAATCACCAAAGTAGTAAAAGAAATTAGTAAACTCACCAAATACAATTTCCCAAAAACGCAGCATATGTACTGTAGCTGCTCCCAAGTATAAGGGGCTTGTCTCTTGAAAGCCTCGATATGCCGTCGCTGTCTCCTCTGATGGCTGATGATGAGTGCTAGTGCCGTTGTAGCACCACGCATGATTGTTCACATCCATTGCCGCCATGTTTGTAATCACTTATCGCGAGAACAAGCGTGTAGTGTGACTTTAATAGCATTTCTTACTTAATGGAAACACTATTGCGAAACTGTGTTTTTTCGACATTAACAGAATATCGACAAAGTTTTGTGTACATTTGCAATAGAAACACAGCTAATGGCACCTATTGTACAAGTTAAATAATAAAAAAGCAAGTAATTTGGTATGATATCATGCAAATTATCCCACTGTGTTCAACTCTCCTTAAAACCAGGCTTGAGTAATTCTCTTTCTTCATCAGATTAAACAAGTGTTTTTTAGTGGTCAAAACTCTGATATATATATATATATATATATTTTTATATATTTATTATTATTATTATTATTATTATTATTATTATTATTATTATTATTATTTTTACCAGTTAAATACTGTTAAGTAAGCTAAAGGAAAATATGATATATTTTTTTCTTGTCAGTTGTAGGGCTCTATCAAAGAAATGACAGATTTAAAGCCCTGATTGTGATCCCTGTACTCACGAATTGTCAAAAAATACACAAATTCTGGATGTGGTCAAAAAAAAAAACATTTGAAGCAAAGAAAAATAAACAGTTTAACAAGCTGAAGTACAACGACATAAGAAACCTCAAGTGCAAACTCCTGCGTGAAAGTCTGCCGTTTATGTCCTTGCGACTTCCTAAACTTCTCATATTTAGCTTTGTGCAGCGTGTTGTAGTGGTGACTTATATTAAAATCCTTCATGGCAGGCAGCATCAGTAAACAACCTAAACACGTTTGTCTTGAAATTTTGTGAACAGATGCTCTGCCTCCCAACGGGCCTCATTGGTGGGCCAGACGGAAGTCACCCGCAGGCAGAATGTGGCCCACGGGCTGCCAGTTGCCCATCCCTGCTGCAGAATTTATTGTATTTACTGGAAACTACTGGTTCTATGAAAAAATCTGCAAAAGACTGAGTCCAAAAACTGTGGAACATGACTTTGCAGGGCTTTTTGTAGTCAGCTTCTCTGTCATGGTGAGTCCCACACAAACAGGCCCCTTGTTTTCTCAGATGAAGTCACTTTTTTGTTAGTGTTACATTTAAACTGCAACATTTTACCATATAAATGTCCAAATGTTAGTTTTACAAACTGTCATTTATGCTGCTATTATTTTAATAATTTGTAATAAACGTTAAAACAACTTAACTTATTTGAAACCTTTACCTCCAAGGGTCAGGTTAACATTCAAACCACAAATGGTTAATATAATCTTAGAACTATGAGCTTTAATATTTCACATCCGGGGAAGGAAAAGCTGATGAGAAAGAAGCCCATTAAAGTTGGTTTCACCTGGAGCAATGATTTCCATCATTTTACTACCTCGTCTAATCTCATTGCCCCCTCTCTTGGAGGCTGACATTTATTTTAAGAGCCAAGCCGTGAATCTGACACAAAACATCCACATTGTTTGAGGATTGGGCCTCATCTACCGTCACCGGTCATCTTATCTAGTGTTCAGTCTCACTCAGGGAGACAGGGAACAATTAGTTAACCTCATCTGAGCAGCTTCCCGCTGAGATGATCCCCGCAGGAACAAGGATTTTTACCTTGCATGTTTCCGCACAGGTTACTTCACAAAGCGGCGTTCACTGCAATGTTATTTCTCCATGAGCGGCGAGCCACATAAAGCCGAGACCTCCGCCAGGAGAGGGAGAGCATTTCATTTCATACTGACACGTTCACCTCTATCCTTGCCATTCCGTCGAGGGCTGCTGGGGTCGAAAGAAGATCTCAATTTTTTTTTTTCAAATGACATATGACCAAGAAGCAATAAGTTATTTAAACTGTATATGTCCTCGCTTTCTTAAAATAGCTTGAGGAATTTTATCCTCCCTTAAATATAGACTTATAAAAGTACACGTCTTATTAGATAGGAGAAATAAAACTGTAATGGCTTGTTTAATTCTCTTTATATTCAGATGGAAAGGGGTGAGCGGTACACAGTCATTTTTTTTATTTTGGTCAAGTCGAGGTCAGCCTTCCATAATAAAGCACACGCGAGGGCTGGCAGCAGTCAAATAAATTGGATTTTATATGTTTGTTGTGAATATAAGACTCATCCGATCCAGAGGCCGCTTTGCACTTTTTAGAGCGTTCATGATACCCTCAGGCTTTTCATCAGCGGCAAAGCTCGGGCAGATCACTTCTCATTATTTCTTGCTGAATCTTTCAATCTCACAAATTCGACGTAAAACACATCTCAGCCGTAGTTCCCCTGAGGTGGAACTCGTGAGGTACACACCGGGCATGACAAAGAAAACAAAACAAAAAGGCAATCCACATTGTTTCCTGTGCTATTTATTTACATAAATGATTTTCTCAGTCTGCTCTCTTAATGAAGACATTTTATGGTTTGTCAAGAAACACAAGCAGATAGCTTCTAAAAATAGTATTTTTAATCATCTTGGCATGTCTTTTAATTGTTATACAGTGTTTATAGCTTTTGTTTTAGATAACAGAATATTTTCCAAATAATATGGTTAAAGGGAATCCGACTGGTTGCAATGTAAGCTGTTTGGTTATGTGGTGTGGTCTTATTTTGAAAATGGGTGGCGCTGTTGGTCCTGTTGAGTTGTTTTCATTCTTGACCTAGAGAGAAGAGAGGAGAGTCTTGTAATTAAACGGAGATCCAAAGTTATTCTGCCTCTTTTGTTGTCCTGGTTGGACAGATTTCAAGCCTTCATAGCTCGCACATTACAGTAACATTAGACAACAGAGAGGCTCCAATCAACTGTCAAAACCTTGGATTCAAGAGGAGCAGTGTGGAGCCCCCTCTTTTCATGGAACAGTGGACCAGATCTTTACCCTTGTAAACTCCAACGGACTCCAACCCTCAGTGCAGGTTGGAGTCCGCCAGGCCTGTCCATTGTCTCCGATCCTGTTTGTAGTGTTTATGGACAGGATCTCAAGGGACAGTCATGGAGTGGAGCATGTCTGGTTTGGGAACCACGGAGTCTCATCTCTGCTGTATGCAGATGATTTGGTTCTGTTGGCATTTTCAAGCCAAGATCTTTAGCGTGCACTGGGCTGGTTCACAGCCATACTCGAAGCGGCTGGGATGAGAATCAGTTCCTCTAAATCTGACGCCATGGTTCTGGACCAAAACATTGTGGAATGATGCCAATGATTCAAGGGGGGAGTCTCTGTCTCAAGTGGAGGAGTTTAAGTATCAGGTTGTCTTGTTCACGAGTGATGTTAGGAGGGAGAGGGAGATGGATCCACGGATTGGGGCCTTATCCTCCGTAATGAGAGTGTTGCTTCGGTCAGTCCTGGTGAAGAAAGAGCTGAGTCAAAAGGCAAAGTTCTCAATTTGCTGGTCTGTCTACAATTCAACCATCACCTTTGATCATGAGGCGAGAATCATGATGAGAGAACAAAATCCTGGATACAACAAGTGGTCAAAATGAGTTTCCTTCGTAGGGTGGCCAGGCTTCGCCTTTGTAGGGGGAGCCCACTTGTCTAAGATGTTAATCCTAAGCAAGTATGGCCACCAATACACTTTATGTAGTGACACT
>JAUBOC010000103.1:10157059-10168688 GCA_032275365.1 Anablepsoides cearensis | reverse complement strand
CCCCCCAAGTTCAGCAGGCAGAAGCTCATTGTATGACAGGCAGATAATATTAAAGCAAAAATGCTGGCTTTGATTACAGTTTTCCGCAAAAAATAGCTCTAAAAATTACATTATCTTTACTTTTTATGATAATTTTCTACCGCGATATATTCCATTACTGTGATAGGATTCAATTTATACAGTGATATGAATTTGAGGTCGTACCGCCCAGCCCTAGGTTTAATATAAACTTGCTTTGTTTTCTCCAGTGCTCTCCTCACATGTTGTATTTTTCTGTTGCTCATATTAAAATCAATGTGTAATGTGAGAGGAATGTGGCATGTTTCTGAGGTATTGTTACTCAGCTGTAATGTCCAATGCAAGTTGTTGTTCTGCACTGGAACACTCCTACATAAACTCCTACATTTATAAATTTGATATAGTTCTACAAGATTGCTCTGCAAAAATTAAATTCCTCAGCCTCTTTTTTTTGCAACTTTGATTTGGTTTTTAAAATGATCACTCAAAAAGGAGCATTGGCTCCTGTTTCACTCATTTCTGTGTGAGCAGTTGAGACATTGGTCCAAGGTTATGAAAAGCAACTCACATTTAGTAAAAATAAACTGTAGAGTGTCTTCCAACATATCCTCCTAAAATAATTTAAAAGACTGCCAAAATGATTACTTTTCATGGTCTGTGTAATTTATTTATTTAGTCAAATGGCCAAATGATTCCAGCCAATGTTGAAAGTCAATACTTTTCAGATAAATCTAGTTCTTAATAAATAAATGGCCCCTAATCAGTGAAAAGTCTGTGACTTTAGATACTATTTTTTTAAATGAACATAAAGAAAATCTAATCTAATGTTAAAAAGTGATGGAAAACACTCTTGTCAGCTAAAATCTCACAGTCTAGTTTGTTTTCATGATCTATAACCTGATGATGGAAACACATAGCGATGATAACATGCATTCAAAACCATATTTACACCCTATAAACAATTTCCAAATGGCTTTTATTTGTTGCCATCAGTTTCAGGCACTGTACTGTCTAAAAAAAATAACCATTTCTATTTCTAATGTATTTCAATTAGCACTAAAGTGACTGAGTGCCCTGGTAAATTAAAGCCTAAATAGAAATGCTTTTTCAAGGTAATTCCTTCTAAAGAAATAGATGCTATGCTAGGCTTTAAAGCATTTTTATAATATTCTTATAATCACTACAATTATATGGGATAGGAAAAATAATTTGGGATGGAAAATGGAGCTTTTATCCATACCAAGTTTTTAGCATCCATATAATTGCAATAATTTCGTGAGAGGAGCTCACATGAGGATTTTTGTGTCGTAAAAAGGCTATAAGCCTCAAAAAAGGACTTAACCAAAAGTGTAGAAGAAAACTCGGCTTACTTTCTTTTTTTTAAATAACCAAGAACATTTGTTTCAGAATGATCAAGAATAAAAACCTCGTAGTGTTTAAACTGTGGCATTATCGCACATTTTTAAAATTTATTTATTTTTTGTTCATAAATACATCATCAGCTTTGCATCAATTTGAATATTCTACATCAAGTGACGGAGGTTCTTATTGTGTTTAAGTAGACAATTGACATGCACACTGATTTGCAATAGGCTCATCAGGAAAAAAGAAAGAAAAAAAAAACAGCATTTCTGTGGATGTTCTCGTGTGTGCAAGTCATTTGTTGGTTGTAACAGATTTTGTTTCTCTCTTTGACAGCTTCCACTGAGTAAATTTGTTTTCTACCAGCTCTTTGTCAAACGCTGCACAGCCTTCTTAATCATATGCCAACTCTTTGCAGCCTTTAATCACTGAGAGAAACCGTTCCTCAGAGCCCCTTCAATTAAAATCCTAAATCAATCAGTTAGCATCTCCTTGTGTTTCATGATAATTAGTCGTGCTACTCTGACAACATTGCGTAATCTCATCTGTGCTCCTTCAGTTGAGCTTTATACCAGCACGTCTTCGCGTACCACTCGCAGGTTATTGACAAAACCTGTGGTTATCAGGCTTTGAACATGGTGACAAAAACTAACTATTAGTTGGGCATCTCGGCCTTTACAAGATCTTGTAACTAAATTCTTGCGTGACTGCTTGGAGCTCCCTAAATTAAGTTATGTTTAAGTCAGAAGATAAATCTGTAATCGGATTGATAAAAGTCTCTCCAGATAATTTGTTTCTGATGTTTGAAATCTGTAACCCTTTTAATGGCTGGTTATGAGACTGAATCACCATCATCATCATCGAGGGATAAATCCCCTTAAGACCGCGAGGCTGATGACTCCACCTTCAGTGCAAACGCTCTCCGAGCATGACTGCAGGGACCATATTAGTCTGATCTTATGGGAGCAGTAAATCAGATGTGTTGACACGTGGATATCTTTGCAGTGTCCTTCAGTAAATTAAAACAAGCCAGTGGGATTTCAGATTAGAGCGGATGTCTTCTTGTCCTTTAACCGAATTAAGCGCCAGCTATGCATCCAGTGCTTACATTGTATACCTCTAAAAGGGAAAGCATTATTTAAGTTTCAAGAAAGTAAAAAGTTTTTGAAAGATTTACCATAAATATTTTGTCTTTTCGCAGTTGTCCATCAGGGACATTTCCCCGAATAAAAAAAAAGCAGTGTTGACTGTAATCTCCTGCACTTTAGTTATCTCAGCCATATTTTTTACAACGGCCCATCTCTCATAAGTGATGAGAAAATGCTGCAGCTAAAGGAGGTGTGTATTGTCATAATTCATTTGGCTGTTTGTTGGCATGGCTAAGGAATTTTAATTGCTCTGACCAGATTATTGTTTTTTTTCTCTCCCTTTCTTTCTCTCATCTTAATAATGTGTGTGTGTGTGTGTGTGTGGATTTCAGAGTGCTGTAAATGAATGTTGGAGCTGAGTAATTGGGGGAGTCTGTATTGGTAATTATTATTAAATGCAAACAGAGAGTACGGAGCAAATCAATATCTTGGAAAAGTACTACCTTTTGATCGCACAAGGGCCAGAAGTAAGTGTTAAAGAGCATAAAAAAAGATTCAGGATGATTTATGTTTGAAGTATAAAGCAGGGGTACATTGTATTAGTGTCAGTGGATTGTGGATTTGCAACAAAATCTCTGTGTATATTACAGCTATAAAATCATTGTGTTAACACTGATGATAGATGAATGCAAAGACGTGTACTGCGCCTCAGGAAGTAGATATTGATCTGTACAACCCTTTTTTTTAGTGGGATACTTATCAGTATGCTATGCAATGCATAAATATCAGTTATTTGAAAAGCATCGCCAAATAAAAATGATGACAGCGTTACAATTACTGTATAGTTATATACTCTTAAAATAAATTGCGCACTGCAAAAAGTGTCTATCTAACCACATCTTATTTCCAGCCAAAAGGTATTTTTGTAACTTGTTTTGAGACTGATACACTAAGCAAGAGCAGAATGTGTTAACTTATTAATCTTGTTAGCCTGGATTTTATTCTTATTTCAAGAAGTCTTACAAAGTCTTATTCCAGTGGCAGAATATTTCATTTAGTTTGAGAACTGCTCTTGCTTAGTATATCAGTCTCAAAACAAGATCAGAAATACTTTTTGTCTGGCTATGAGATTGTAAGACTTGGTTAGATGGACAACTTTTGCAGAGAACATGAATTCTCAAATGCTAAATTAGGATTGCACAGATTTATCTATGGTTAATGTAAGCCTAAATATTCTTGACAATAATGGTTGCGTTGACTACATATTGAGTCATATCATTCTACAGAGCAGTAATTTTCTGCTTGGTTAAAAAGAGAGTTGTGACAAATGCCTCTTTTGTGTACTCAGTGTTTAATTGCAGATTTATGACAGCGTATTACTATTTCCCACAGATGTAAAATAGCTTGTTAATTAAAACACACACAAAAAATGGCCAAATGGAATTCAAAACAGTCCCCATAGCACTTAAGTTGTGCTGCAGCGCCCAACACTTTCACAGGTCAAAAGGTTGGTGGTCTGTGTTTTAGAAAGACCTCTTATTGTTTAATTGTTGTTTTATCAATCATACCCATTCAGGACCTGGTCCCTTCCATCATCATTATTATTTTTTATGTCTAAAATGTTCCTTTTAGACCACAACAGATGATTTACAGCAAAGACAAAAAGTCATATTCAGGAGTGTGCAAAGGTTAAAAGCAAATTTACCACCTGAACTATCAGACTGTGACTCGTTAAATTTTTTTTAATTTTAAAAGTGCTGTCTGCGACAGAGCAACTTTTTCAATATGATTATGGTTTCCTCTCACACTTTTGTGTTTTTCTGTTTCGGGGACAATTTTTTTTTCTTTAAACTTATCTGTTTTTCTCTCTGCAATTTCCTTCCTCCTAATTACATCCAAAGGTAAGCAGCCAAGCCAAATGCAGCAGTGATCAGCTCCGAGCTCGTGATGGATGAGCTGTCTGGTGTTCTCAGTAAAACCTCCAGAGGTTGTTTCTGTAGTATTTTGTAAGTGATATTCTATTCAGTTCCATTCTGCATGATAGTCAGTTGAGAAAGGGCCAGACTCTTCTTTATAGTCAAGGAAAACCCCTCAGCAATTTCTTTCGTTTTTGCTCTTTTCCTCAGTCAACAAATACTCTCCAGTTTTAATATTACAGATAATATAGCAGCAGCTATACGCATAGCTTCAGGCTCGGCTGGATTGATGGTGAGCACACGAATCCCACGAGAACCCATCTGCCTCGTAGGGTAATTAGAAAGCGTAACATTCATCCAACATATGATAATGACTCATCTGATGACCGAATACTTGACACATTGCTTGTGTTGGTTCGTGACATACACAAGTTTCAAGTGGACTGAATGAACTGCTGCAGCACAAAATGTTGGTTAATTAACATTTTTTTATTCATTTCAAAGCTTTAACTCACATTTTTTAACAGATTAAACATTGGTTTTGCTTTTTAAAGGTACATATTATGCAAAAAAAAAGACTTTTTTTAGCTGTTAAATGCATTTTGATTTGTACTGGAGTCTCTAGGAGGGCAGAAAATTAGAAATTAGTCTCTCCTGGTTGTTTGAGTCAAATTTTTCAACTCATTCATTTTTTTTTGTTGTTGTTGACATTTTCTGAACTATTATGTCAAAGTATTTGTGACAGAATTGCCAAATAGGATCTGGATTTACCAACTGCAATGTTGTCGTCCTCATTCTCCTTTGGCTCAGAGTCAGAGTCTGGCTCCAACATGTAAGGCTGGATGGACAAGTTTTCCTTGTTGACATCTTTTAATTAATTTGTAAAAATAAAACGTTTTGCTCTGCTATATACTGTAGTTGTAAATGCCTTTCTCAAAGCCTAATGGACCACTCTGGAAGCTGTAGTGGGTCGAGATGTGAAGAGCCTTGTTTGGATTTAAAGAGACTGCCTCAAAAACGAGTTTGAGACACACCTCGTAAAAATGGTGAAAGAGGAGCTTGTGGAGCTACAGTAAGGAGGAACTCAGCCCAAAGCATTGCAGTTCCATTTTATAAAGACCTCAACTGAATGTTTAAATATGAAAAGGAAGGATTTAAAAGCACGATATGTCTCTGCTAAAGCTAATCAAAACCTCTATGCTACTCTGTGTTAATCTTTTGGAAAAAGGATAGTATTTTTTTAGGATCTAATTTAAGCACATGTTTTCTTTTTAACATCATCAAAGTTCAGTGCAAGCTCTATAGAATGGCAAAGAATTAACCTCAGAGAGGTTTACAGTAGCTGTGTCAGGTTGTTTCTTCTCCATATTATTCCTATGAAAAGGAGGATTACAGCTCCAAGCTAATTAGCATTCAACCCTCAGTGGTACAAATGTAAAGTATTTGTAGATTATACAGCTCATGCAGCTACCGCTTCTCTGTCATGTTTTAAATGTGCATGCCAGCCGTTGGATTTTCCATGTGCACTGATTCATCTTACTGTATTTTCAGCTATAAAGTCGTGTTCCACAATAAAACTTCCCCAAGGCACGCAATCAGCTCCGAGCGTCTTTAGTTCATGCTGCAATCTCTCGGTCTTCGAAGTGTGTAGGCCACGTCTTTCTGCCGCAAACCTCAATCCAGGCAGTATCTTTGATTCCAGCACAATGCCCCTGCTTTCTTCCCTTCGCTGTGTAAGTGTCACTTTCATTTCAGAATATTCACCCTGCTTATTGCCAGTGCAGTTGCTAATGGGTAGTCTTTTCAAAGCTTAGAGATGATAATCCTGTCATCTTTGTTTTCATGGCCACCTCAGGGCCATTCAACAAGTTCAGAAGAGAAAGAGAGAGAGAGAAAAAAAAACCAGAATCTGCACTGCAGTGTTTTTGAAGTTTGTTCTCGCTGTTGTGTTCCATATCTGCCATCACAGGCAGAGCTGCGCGTGGAAGCAGGTGCAGTGCTGAATGACTTTAGTGGCGTACTCCAACTTACTTAGGGGAATATCTGGGCCAGATGTTTTATTATGTTCTAATGCCGATGCCAGTGTATCACGGTACACAAAAGAGCAGGGGCGGGATGTCGCGCTTGAAAACAGTTGCACTCCTGAAAATGAGTCTTATCAGAATTATCTTTGGCTGGGTTCCAGTTTCTCTCCACAGTGTGTCAACACCTGAAACAAAAGGATAGTGTGACCATTCTGAGATGCCAACGTTTATGTCTTAAGGCTGCCACTGTGTTTTTTTTTTTGTGTTTTTGTGGATTTTTTTTTTCTTCTCTTCTGATTTTCACTCCACATTTTTGACAGGCCATTTCTTTTTGTGGTGAACAAAATGACTTACCTTGAGGAAGCAGCAGTTTTTGATTTGATTGTAAGGACTGTGGGAGAAGAGGCTTTTATGAATTCCTGTGATGGGGAAATATTTTCAGGTTGAGCTGGATAGATCATCGCAAGAAAAATGCTCCAAGAATCAACAGGAAAGCGATTCTCAGTTGTCCTTGTACTTGAAAAGAATCCTGATGTTTTGACTGAATTTACATTTGAATATTTGAAGCGGGCATGTAAAAACTTCTAAAGGTCTCTCTATGCCAGGCTAAGAGTTTTCTTTTTTAGTGAGATGGCAATCACAGTACCACTACTATATAGTCATATGACCTAAGAATCTAGAAGGGGACTCTAATCAGTACTTATATGTGCTCTAAGCAGAGAAGTACCACACTTATAAAAGATGATGCCTGTACACAGAGGACTGTGTATATTATTAAGACAAGACTTTGATGACATACTTGAGGATGATTTCAGGATAGTGTCACACACAAATTATTACTGTCTCATTTTAACTTATAGACACCACTATTTCTGTGTCAGGGGTCTTAAGTTGAAATTTAGCAAGGTCTGCTCAAAGAAAGGTTTGTCAAAAAAAAAAAGAACCCACACCGCTCAAATAAATGGAAATGAATGGAAAACATGTATTTTACTGAAATTTTAAACTCTATCTAGAACTATAAAAGACTTCATTTTTGCCTGGATCAGGATCAGAGTTTGTCATTAGGTGAGATGGATGGGCTTTATGTGCTCCTTTCAGCTTTCTTTTTTAGTGAGTGAGGAAAGGACTATGGAACATTGAACAAAGTAAAACCTAGTTGGAAGAAATAAATACTGCAAGATGTAAAATGGCACAAAGGGACACAAAAAACGTGGGAGTTTGTAAAGGATGGCTGGTCTAAGTGGGCTAGCAGAGCTAAGCCCTCTCTGGTGTTTACAATAAAAAGTTAAAATACCTAATAAACACAAATTAAAAATATTGGATCACATTTTGTGTAATTCACAACAAAACCGGTGTCAAACAATTGTAAGGAAAAAATAAACAGTGTCTTTACGAAGGGCTAACTTTCACAGCCTCATTTATTAAAAGTTGTTCGTAGTACAGAATGATTGACACACGTCTTGTTCCGCCCCCTCAGTTTGCTGCTCATAAAGCCTAATTTTCTTAGCCCAGGGTCAGCCCAAGGCCATTAGCCAGAGAGGGTGGGTGTACAATAATGTGCCACGTTCTTAAGGATATGTGGGTGTGGTTTGGCGTAGACTCAGTAGGTAGGATGGCGAGCAAGACTGACATAAAGAAGGTAGATTTTTTAAAATTTCACCCATTTCCCTTTATGTCTTTGGAGGAAAGACTTAAAGTGAAAAAGTTGGAGGTGGCTAGACTGAAGGATTTTCAAATCCAACAAAAGGAAACCCAGCCAAACCAAAGTTTTTCTGTGACCTGGTTTCAATGAAAGGACTGGCTAACAGCTAGTGTAGCTAACAAATCTCTTTTCTGCTTTCCATATTTGCTGTTTGGAGGAGACACAGGAGATTTTATTATATATGATATATCTGTTAGCTCACTCTACAAATATCCCCACCAGCCGCCACTGGAGAATATGTAATACTGAGGACTGCATATAGTGGTGTTTACATGGGTAAGAAACGAGTGCACACTATAATTGGCAGTTCTCTCTACTGCATCAGACACAAATATCACCATTTTAAACAAATATTGTTTAGCACACCCAATATTAGCCCTTTCCAGATGCTTTAAATTGGGTATATTTTGTGTTATTAGCCTTAATGTGTACTTCCTGTGTGTCAACCCAGCTGTCAATTGCAGACTAATTTATTCTACAAATAGATATATTTCTTATCTCAGACTTTATAATAGGAGTGATACTGTATATAGCACAATGAATAATTCATGCTGCAGTCCCTTTGTAGAGATTAAAGATGGAATAAATATAATTCATGCTGTAAGCGTGCATAAATGGCTTTAGAAACGGCTAATCAACTAGAAGTCCTGGTTGAGGCAAGTCAGCTACCGGAAAAAAAAAAAAGTTTGGGGTTCATTTTCAGAAGTGCCTGCTTAAGCCCAGCTGAGTCAAGCCGAGAGTTAATTCAAAGGCCTTGCTGCATTTTATCCCCACCTTCTCCTCGATCTAAATTCTTGTGATTTTCTCCTGGACGTGACAGGTTGAAGCCTCTCCTGGTTTACTCTGCCTCCGAGGAAGTGACAGGTCCTAATTATGCAGCTGGCGCGCAGAACGACGCATTAACATTAACAATTACGCAGGAATAAAAGCAGAACATAAAAAGAAAGGAATAATGAGGAAGGGAGGAATGAAAAGGAACCAGAAGAAAGATTTAAAACGGCACAAAGAAAGAAAGCATTTTGTGCGGTTTGCTGATAAAGCAAGTAAAGAGATTACAATTCGGAAGAGCAAAACAATATTAATGTTTGGGTTTTTTTCAACATTTTTATGATGTTATAATTAGATTTTAGCCACATTGTGTATCAGTGTATGTGTGGTTGTTACATAATCAATTTAGTGCTCCAAGTTGCACAATTTCCATCTCCTTCACTGCACGGCAACAAATTCTTCACCCGTAAACTGAACTTTTTGTCCTTTAAACGGGAGAGTGTTCGATGCGTTCCCAGCCATATGGTTTGCAAGCATAAAATTGCCTTGTTTTTGCATTACGGGGCCATTGTGGATGCGTTCACGATCTGATAATGCTCATTTGTTTAACTAACAGTTCTAAAGGACTCTGGCCATGTGTTTGCGCTGCCAGCTGTAGCCCTCTGAGCCCTAAATGGATTAATGATCCAGAGGTTGACAGTTCAAACACGGGCACAGAGGATACTGCTGATGTGTCCTTGAAAGAGCCACTTAATCTAAATTGTGTCAGTTAATATCCATCTCCGTAAAGCCTTTATACACATATCACAGGTTATGTAAGTCCTCCCTTTTATGAAGTCAGGAGAAAAGAACAATGCAATGCAATATAGCACTTTGGCTCACATCACAGTCCTGGCAGTAACAAGAAGCTGCTGTCTGGAAAGCATTGCTCTGTCATTGTTTGGAGTCATCATGCATTCTATAGGCGCATACAGGGAATTTTTTTCTTTCTTTCCACCTGTTCCTTAAGGAAACTCACAGGTTCTCATCTTTTGTTGATACCACGGCCCGATTTCTGGCAAATGTGCACGACACAGTAAACAGGACCACATTGGGCTTCCTGCGTGCAGCGGTTAATCAAAGCAGTGGAGCTCAGACACTTTGCTGAGTGGGTGGTTGGCTCAGACCTGGAGCCCACATACGCAAGGAGGAGAGTTTGCAGGGTTGCCCAATTAGTGCTGAAAAGTGTAGCACTGTGAGAGTGTGTCAGCAGGGAAGTGTGCACCGGAGGAGGCGTGTCATCAATCATCTCTTCTGCTCTGGGCTTCTTCCAGCCCTTTCCCCTGTCTGGCAGCAGGGAAAAGAAAGGGAGGAAGGAATGACACCGTCCAGGCGATTCCAGCAATGACAACAGGCTGCATCGGAAGTGACTGCGTTAAAGCTCCGTTGTGGGCATCAAAAGAGAGCAGCTACCGGACTGGATTTGTTAAAGCATTTTCTCATGTCAAATTTGTTTAGAACTTTAAGTTTGAACGAGTCGTCAAATTAAACCAGAATGAGACAGCTGGAAGAATCCTTTTTTGAGGAAAGAACAGTTAAACCAAAATATGACTTTTTCTCGGTCCTTATTCCAGCTCTCCACTTAGTTGAACTAAATCGAAATTTTGTTGACAGTTACACAGACTGACAAGAAAAAGGCACTGCCTCAGCCTAAGCTGTGGAAGAGGAACAAATCAGCTATACACACGACTGAACTTGGAGGCATTGGAGTTGAATATTCATTTCCCATATAATTAATGATTCATCTTTGCCAAATTTTACTACCTCTGAGCAGTGAGTTACACATAGGAACATTATAATATTCCTGCTTCAAGTGCACCAGGATTCACTAGAAATGTTGCAGCTAGCTTCTACTGTTATTGCCTTAAAATTCAATGTAAATAATAGTACAGATAGTGATGTAAAGGTTTATAAAATTATTTGCATGAAATGTTTGAGATTGTTTTGTGTAATTGAACTGTCAATAATAAATATTTGACACTTTGCGATTGGTAACTTATAGAAGTCATTGCAGTGCAATGCTAACTCAAAGCTAACACCCAGAGCTAATGCTAACACTACAAACTTGTCTAATTGCCTAAAACATAGCCGTAAACCAGTATGAGGAAAGCTAGAAAATGTGCAACAAGGCCACAAAGTCGGCTATAAACTCTGCTCCTGTAAATGGAAACAAATCAACTCAGCCAAGAATATACGATGCACTCGCTCCATCTGTTCCTTACGAGCAGAAAAGTAAGCTCTGAAAGAAGATAACGTGCAATGGGAAAAAGTTATTTTGACTGATGATTTGTAAGTGAGTCGAAATCATGCAAGTGCAATTGTCATCTATTAATCCTCATTTTAATCTTTATTGTCTAACTTAATTGTGATTTTTTTTTTTGCCAATATCACCCAACCCTAGATTGAAGTTGCTTTAATGCAGCAACAATCTACTTTGTTCAGTCATTAGGTCTTCATTCTGGTCAGATTTAAACTTTATTTCTCCAAACTGAGGTCATTTGAAAAACTATTCTGGAGAATCCCAATTTAAAGAATTAGAACTATCTAACTGAATGTACCTCTATTTATGTATTAATCTGACCTACTCTATATTCTGGTACATTGTACCAGTTGCACTTTACCTCTTGACAGATGGGACACGTACAGTTGTGGTCAAAAGTTTACATACACTTGTAAAGAAACATAATGTTATGGCTGTCTTGAGTTTTCAAT
>JAUBOC010000103.1:10114301-10130390 GCA_032275365.1 Anablepsoides cearensis | reverse complement strand
TCTTTCATTTTCTTAAAATGATCCCACACTTTTGAGCTCCGTTGCCGGGTAGCCATGATACCAGAGCCTGTCTGTATCATGTCTTGGGACGTCCACGGCCTGCCCTGATTACCACTACTGTGCATGTGTGTCAAAGACAGAAATGCAGGTGCGGCAGTGGAAGGTGTCAAAGCAGTTTGGATAGAAAAACAAGGTAAAAAACCCCCCCCAAAAAACGACTAATCGATATTAAATTAGTCGTCGTCTATTTTAATAATCGATTAGTTGTCGATTAATCGACTAATCGTGGCAGCCCTAATCTTCGATGTTTCTGGGCCATAAGAAAAATAAACCTAACCCTTACAATTTGTCATAGTTGACATGCATTTATGTTGACCACTCTGTTAAAAGGGCAAATTTCTTACGCCTACCTTTAAAACCTACAAGAAGTGAGCCAACTTTCTTCAAACAGACACCCAAAGCTCAAGTGGTCAGTGGGTTAACTAACTGAATGTTAAATGGGGTCAACACCTGGACTTCCCTTTTGTGCTTTTTATAAATAAAAAAAAGAAAACACTTTCCATCCTTTATTGGTTGTTGTCACAATTCTTTGAGAGCAACAGTTCCTCCAGGGGAACTCAGCGTGAAAACCATTGTCCTCCATCCTTCCTGACAGACACTTTCTTGGCATGGGAAGTGAGGAGCTTTAAGGTTGGTGCCAAACTGATTTCCTTGGTGGCTTTTCCACCGGTGCTGGCAGTTTGCATGGTACGTTGACAACAGCTAAAGAGCCAAACTTGATTGCCTCTTTTACCTCTCATTATTGCAGTGTTTGTCACGGAGCACGATGCCATTTCCTTAGACGGTGCTGGAATTTTGAGCAAAATAATTGCCGTCTGAACTTTATGACCTCTTTTGTTTGTATAGTGAGATTCCTAAAAAAATAAATTAACAGTTAGAGCACTCTCACATGGAGGTCTGCTTCTATAAACAAGTGTTTAAAGTGAAGGTAATTCAATAAATCGCAGCTGTGGGTGTATGTCTTTCAGCCATGAAGTTTGGTTTTCTGTAAATATATAAATAATTGTATGCTTTTTTTTTTAATGATCTCTTTAGAAGGTGTTAGAAAAGGTATTAATTGTATCGTCTTGCTATGAAGATGAGGAATATGCTTTGAAAAATGAGGCAACAACTGAAAAAAATCTTCTAAGAAATTGTCTACTTCGTTTGGAACATTGCTTTCAACATTTAACAGTGACCAGGAGGTCAGAAATCTATAACATTAAGAGATTGTCCAAACATCCTTTCCTCTGTATCCTCCTGTCTGTGACCTGAGAATCGATCTCAGTGGACCTGAAAGAAACATCTCAATTTGTAAAACGCTTGAAGGAGGAAAAAAAAAGTCTTAAGCTACCAAGGATGTTCAGAGTGGGAGTTTTAGCACAACTTTAATATGCAGAAGCAGTCATGAATACCTCACGCTGATGAGACAGGATGCATTTTAGCTTCTCATACTGAGCTGATAACACTGGTAAAAAAAAAACACACTTCATTCTCTAATTAGTTTTTTTCCCTCTTTGTCTGAAGCCATAATTAACTAAAATAAAGGGTTTGGAAAGTGTACTTGTTCTCTTTATCTGTAGCTTAGTATTGCTTTTTTCCCCCATTTCCCTCTTTCTGAAGGGTTTCTCGGTGCTGCTGAGTAATTTGTGGTCACTCTTTTACTCTATTAGTGGTCGTTTTTTTTTTTTAGATTTTACATTGAAAAACCTTTGTTTTGACATTGTTAGTTAAACTTTGGTGTAATGTTGTACTCGTTCTTCAACAATTTGTAGTGTTTCCACATTAATCTTTGGCACTATTTGTCAAAAGTGAGGGTTTGAAAGAGGACTCTTGAGGTAGAAAACGAAGCACAGGAGACAGTGTGAAAGTGGATCTTAGGACTATTAGACTATACAACACTGCCAAAACACTGAAAACCTTACAGAGCAAAAGCAGAAGTAACACAAACATGGACTAGATCAGTAGTATCAAACCCTGATTCTTGAGGGCCAATATGCTGAACGTGTTACTTGTTTCCTTGCTCCATCACCTGACTCACTGACTGAATTACCTCCTTGTGTTCTGTAGAAACTTGTTACCCATTTATTCAAATCAGGAGTGTTGGAGCAGAGAAACCTCTTAAACATGCAGGATAGTGAACCTCCGGGATCAAGATTTGATGCCCCTAGTCTAGGCTAAGGCTAAGTTCAGATTCAGGGGCTGCATCTTTGGAAGGTAGAATTCGAAGGCCGATTACGTCACTGGAACGCCCCGAAGGCTGTCCAAATGTAAAGGGTCTGAGGCCCACAAATGGGTGGGCCTAAGATCTGAACTGGCTAAATGCAATACCGTCCAAATTAGTATAAACAAATGCCCATGAACGTCTGACCAATCACACAATATTTTGATTTCATATACCGAGGGGGGAGAAAAAGTTGGCCTTTTGAGAAGAAGAGGTAGGCAGCATGAGGCTGAGAACAAAATGATGTGATTTTCGTCACACGTCACTAGCTGCGTTTCCATTACAAATGTGCGCAAAACTTTGTCAATATTTTGTTAATGTCAAAAAAACACAGTTTTGCAATTACGGTGTTTCCATTAAGAAATAAATACTATTGAAATCACGCGTAAATACGCTTGTTCTCACGATATTCACGCGGTGGACAAGCATTTTGCTACTACAACACTAGTGATCAAAGAAGACATTGGCGCCTTATCGAGGCTTTCAAGTGACAAGCCCCTTATACTTGGGAGCCAATACGTATGTGGCATTTTTGGGAAATTGTAGTCAGTGAGTTTACTACTTTCTTTTACAACTTCGGCGATTTTACTACTACTTCCTGTTGTCTTTTTCTCTTAACCGTCTTTTCGCCAGTAGAAACAGCCGGTTCTTGATCACGTGACTCCAGTGATGCGAAAAAAGTGTTTCCATTGCAGTTTTGCGAAATACACCAATTTTGATACTGCCGGAAAACCTAGCGCAAAAACATTTTGTCGAAAAACAGAAGTTTTTTTCGAAATTGACGTGTTTCCATTGAGCAAATTTATTTTCGAAATTCTAATTTGTGCATTTTCATGGTCAATGGAAACGCAGCTACTGAGAGCAAATTTTGCAGGTTTGGATGAACCACGCAGAGGCCTTGAATGACAAATCAAGATAACCAAAGCCAAACAAACTGAACTCACTAATACACTTTACAGTTTTTATTAGTTAATTTAGCTCAGAAATTAAGTTGTTAATAACTTGTTTAAGAAATTGTTGTGTTGCAGCAGCTACATAAAACTATAATTAGGTTTTTTTTACATCATTTCAGAAAGACAGTTTAACTAACTGTACAGAAAGTCATCTTTACTTCACCAGCCTGGTTTGACAGATACATGTCCTCGAACTTGTCTAGCTTTACCTGCACCTGTTAGCCTCTGGATCTTCAGCACAGATGAGCTACCAACAGATTCAAGTAATGACCGCCGCGGTGTCATCGCTCCCTCAGGTATAAAACACATCAGACACAGACTGTGGTGCCAGCTAGTGAGGAATATGCTTTCTGTACAGCATGAAACAAAAAGAAAAAAAGTATCTTGCTTCTACATTTTTAGGCCCATGAATGCCCAGGTCATTGGAATCAAACCTGTTTGTTTCAGAGAGAGGCTGAAACAGCAGCTGGGAGCGTTCTTACAGAAGAAGGCGTGCACACCATGAGTGCTCTCACGGGTGGAAGTTGGTCTGTCTCGCAGCGTTTCTGTGCTTTCCACACCACTACCTCTGTTGGCGGAACGTTATTAAATGTAATCGCTGCAAATGTGAGCTTAATGCTTTGTGCTCGGTGAAATTAAGTGCAATATCTGCAGTCCTTTACTGACGTCCAATCCCTCACAGCATTTGTATACAGCTGCACAGATTTACAACTGCCTTCCGCTGAGAGAGATGAGTCATTTGCAAGACATTTCAGACAGTTTTATGGATAAAACTCTACTTAGACTGTAAACATAAAAAAATGAGTGATTTTTTTTTTTTCAAGCAAAATAACCCAGTATTTCTTGTTTAGGTGCTACCTGTTGGATGGGATCGCTAAAGGAGCCTGGCTGAATCGCTCAAGCATCATATTCGCAGGGGACGACAAGTGGTCCGTAGACCCCCGTGTCTCGATAGTGTCCAATGTTGGCGACAAACACGAGTACAGCCTTCAGATACAAAAAGTGGATGTAACCGATGACGGCCAGTACACATGCTCATATCAGAGTGAGCGGAACCGACGGCCAAAGCTTCTCAACCTTATTGTAAAAGGTGAGTAAAGCCAATATTTTCCTTGACAGACGTCGGCTCGTGTTTCTGTTTGTGAGCATAGCTTGTATCGCCCCAGATGATATCGACGTTTCATTATTATTTCCAAACCATTTGGTAGATTTCGGGTGTCGGCAGCATGATGTCTATTATTTGATTAGCTGGGAATTCCAATGCTCTGCTTGTTTAATGATTTCTGTCCTCTGCCTTTTTGTGAGCGAACATCTTGTTTGTTGTCTAAGAGCTGAAGGCTTGAGAAGTTTTCTAAAAAAATAAAAGCAAAGTGACATTGTGCCTTTAGGCTATTCAACAAAAAGCAGAACCTTTTTGACCGGAGGGAGAATGTGTGGCTTTATTTAGGCATCCTAGTTTTGTTTGCTTTAGTTTTTTTCAGTAGTTAAGATAGAAAAATGTGATTTGTATGATTTTCTATGTATCATGCTAGTGTTATCTCTAAGTTTATATGTCACTACCTCAGACTGAGATTGATGTGAGCTGAGAATCTATGAAAATCATTTTCTTAGCTTTGTCTGTCCTTTTGATAAGTTGATTGTTTTTGGGGTTTTTTTAGAAAGATTTACTGAATATCTGTGGAAAAATAAAAACTGTTTTTGAAGTCCCCCAATTTATTTACCAGCACAGTTTGATGGCTCCCATTCACTGCTCCGGTGTTTGTTGTTGGCCAAGAAAAGAATCAGATGATATGAAATTCCACAGCAAACAAAGCTTATTTTTTTGTTTCAGGAAACCTTAGTTTACAAAGAAGATTTCTTTTGAAAAACATCATATTTATAGTAGAGACTGAGGTCAGGGATTCTCCTTGAAATATGCAAGTTGAAACAAGTAACCAGCTGGCCGTTCAGCTGTGTGATTGTACAAAGTAGCCTAAAAATATTTGTTGAGGTACTTCTCTGTATGTATATTACTTTGATGCATTTTTTTCTGAGAAAAGCTTAGACTAAGATTAAATTATCTTGAAAGGTTATAGAATTAAGGCAAAATGAAGTTAAAACATTTTTTATTCTTTTTTTTTTCCTAAGGTGCTTTCTAATAGTTTGTCAACAAAGAGCAAAGCTTGAGCAAAAAGCAGTTGTAAATTTCTTCTGATGAAAACCATTCATCACCTGACTATCTGTAAATATTTGTAGAGGTTTTGACATTTACGTGGGTGATGCATACCTTAAAACAGACCGAAGACATTTTTTTAAAGTCTCACGGCAGCGGCTTCACTGTCTGGTCTGCCTCACCACATAAACCGCTCAGGTAGTTACATTTTAAAGAACCTGACAAATTTCTGTCTGGAACAACCTGATCTTCTCAGGCCCACAACCCACATGACCCAGAGGATCAAAACCAGAGTACAACCCTGAAGGCTCAGCATCAGTAGCTTGATAGTTTGGAGATGTGTTCATGTGAGGACTTTTAGGTATTTGTTTGTAATGTTTTAGGTGATTAAAAGGGGGCAATTTAAATTTAATCTCTACTGCATACACATCTTTCTATTCTGTTTGTGTCTTATTTGTCAACCATTTATTTTTCTCTATTTTCTATGATGTTTTCTGAACGTAATTTGCAATGGAACTGCCAAATAATGTCAGGATTACTAAAAATCCTCTAGACAAATTATCTGCCTCAAAGCTTCGTTGACAATAGAAACTATTTGGCGCACTTTTGTCCCACTGGAATGTTATTCATGTTTCACAAAGCTAACGCTTCTGCTAATGGCTACACTGTTGACGAATGTATGCTAAGTGGATTTTTTTTATCTATGGAGACAAAGAGTCCAAATTCGAAGCAACTGAAACTGTCAAAATTGAGCGAATGTTTTAAACTAAACCGAACAGACAATCCAGTGCAGTTTGTGCGCTGCACGTTGTTGATATTGTATCACCGGAACATAAAACTGTCACTGCACAACAAACTTGTCTGGAGTTAACAACACGTATTGTTTAATTTCCCTTTGTTAAATATATTTATCTAAATTTGTGATTAATCTGTCATGTTACAGATGTAGCAGGTATATTTTACATGTACTGACTAATCATAGTGGCTACATGGCAGGGTACTTTTTAACAGTGTGTAAGGTGTGAAAGCAGCACTTACTGTAAGTGTGTCAGCTAAAATAAACACAGCAACGGATTGACAGCTTGAGCTGAGATGAATTTATTTGTTGCTATTCTTCTAATCTTGACTAAAATGAGATACTTGGAGTGAATATTTTAAATTTAAAAGTATTTATAGTAGTTTTTTTCTTTTTTGCTGCTGCTTTTTATGGCTTTGAAACCTGTCATTACCTTTCATTTATTACTACTGTCTTATAGTTAAGCAGTCAAGACTAAATATTTTATTGCCTAAAATGGCAACACTTCACCGATATCATAATACAGTTTTAATTAACAATAACAAATGAGCTTTACAAAACTCCATGTGCAAACCTCAAACTTCTACATTACCTGTTTTATTTATCTAATTTCTAACATAAAAAATCACATTCATTTTTCCAAAGCATACAAATTAAATTACAACATTTAGATTTTTCTGTGGCGGTTAAAAAAATGATTCAATGACAGAGTGTTTTTAAGTAATGCACCCTCAAACCTCACACACATAAATACAAGCAACTGGAGCTTAAAATGCATGAATCAAATACATCTGGTATAGTCATTTTACTTTGATTGGAGCAGAGACATCAGCAAGTGTAGATGAGCCTTTCACAATATAAAATAATTGTATATTAATCATAAAATAAGAGTAAGTGCTTACAGCAGAACCTGACTTTTTTTTTTCATCCGATTGTCGACAGGATGATCGATAGAATAATCTATTACTAAAATAATCATTAGCTGCAGCCCTAGACCAAAGCATTGCAGCTCTACTTTATATAGACCCCAACTGAATGATTTAAATGTGAAAAAGAAAGATTTAAAAGCATAAAATGTTTCCTTTAATGTAGGAAACAAATTAGGTAAATGGTAATACTTAAGTTGGCTAAAGTCAACCTTTAATTATCTTGTGTGATTGTTTATAAGACTTCTTTCCTACATTGCTTGTTGCTTTTGTCAAGAATGATAACTAAATTCTACTTAAAATGGAAAAATTAAAACTCTGTTTTAAACAGACATTTTAGACCAACATACACATAAAAACTAAGTCACCTGTTTCTTTAAGAAAACATGTCAGATCTTTAGCCATTTTAAAACAATTAAAACCTATATGATTCATTGAGTAGATTCTCATTTTATAACCTATTTAAAAAAAAATATATATATATTACTTATGTTTAATATCAGCAGAAAAAGTGCATATAATATAATGCTGGACTAATTATCTTTCTATCTTCTAAGTATGTTTTATATCAGGGCCACTGAGTCTGCCTCAAACTCAGATTTCTGATGTTCATTATCTGAGACACATTTTCCAATGTAAAACTAATTAACACATGACTAATTAGCATTTAAATACAAAAACACCCCAACAAAGCTTCTTTTTTTTCTCCCCACTATAACAATGCAGAGATATTTATATATCAGACATCATGTAACCTCCATATATTTTCCTCACATGAATAAAACATTTTCATATCTCCGATATCACCAGGAAATAGTCCCATGAGGGGAGGCAGTGACACCGGAGCAGACTCCACTGATTCTTAGTGATGCTGGCCCCTTGGTTAAGTTCTTACTTTAAGTGCCTAATTCAGACTTTTGTATAGCATATGTGATATTTACTGAAATGTTATAGTGAGTGTAGAAATTTCTTTTTTTAAGTTATTAAAAGAACTTTTGCGAATGTTAGATAAAGCTGTTTTTATTCATATTTATATGGTTAGTATGGTTTTATATGTCATATAGAAAGAAATATTGCATGATGATATTTTACATTTTGTTAATATCAAAAAACTTAAAATCAATATAAGAAAAGATTCTTGCTCTGCAGAGGCAATGAAGTGACATTGATTAGAATAAGTAATGATCTGATGCAGTTTGTTAAAACAGAACTGAAGCATGGGACTGAGACATTTCTTAAATTACTAGAATTTCTAATGAGAACAAAAAATCTTTATTAAGGTGTCCTAATGTAACCACGTGTTTTTGTGAGAACCTTAACAAGCAGCTTGGCAGCTGCAGTAATGGTCACTACAGGACCATCATGTTTGTCGTAGGTGTTGGCTTTCTGAGGAACACTCAGTAATTTGAAACCTACCAGGGGTGTTTCAGGTCATGGCAGCTCCTCACCACTGGCCATATGGTCACAATCAAACCACAGCTAATGTGCCAGCTGTCAGCTGTATATTATGTTTTGCAATGGCAGTCCCACTAATGGTTGTGACCTAGCAGCTAAGATTTGGCAACGGCTGAGGCTGCGAACACTAATTATTTTTTATTTTAATGGCAGTTTCACTCAGTGATTTCTGTAGAGGTAATTTCTGACTTGCTTTTTCTCACGGAATCCGTGATGTGGTTAAATAAAGCAGACATAACCTAACATTTGGAATTAATAAGCGAAATTAATAACTAGATACCCATACAAAACAAATAAGTGTCAAAAATGTTTTTATTTATTGGTAACAGTGGGTGAAGGGAGTGAAGAAAGACAGTGGGTACCTTTTTAAAATTAAAGTCCTAGTAGTGCTTAGAGGAATCATACATATCAAGTTGTACGATTTTTCTGTAAATTACACAGATTTTCCCTCATTTTGCATGTATACAGACACATAGCCCAATCTTACAGATTTTTTCTCAAAAACTTTGCCTTAACTTTATTTAGGTCTCCAATCCAGCAAGCTGTAAGGAAATAAGTTTACTGTGTCATGGTCCTCCTCACCGTGCCCCTCTGTCGCTTCAGATGCTGTCATCTCTGCCCCACCACGTCTGTTCTCCATTGTCGACAGTCCATTTGTACACTTCAACACCCCATCCCCACACTTCCTTGTATTGTGTAAGAGTTCTGTGGAATTTTTGTGAAAATTACAGTTTTCTGAGGGCCACGATACAGGTAAACATATGAGGGGGTTCATGTATGAATAAATCATATTGCCTTGATCTTTGAAAAGACTGACCTGCAGATTCCGATTTTGGCCAATACTGATTTTTTTAATAGCTGACACTGTCAGATATTATAAAATCACAATACAACTTAAATGTTCAAATGTTA
The DNA here is from genome assembly GCA_032275365.1 of Anablepsoides cearensis. Taxonomy (NCBI): domain Eukaryota; kingdom Metazoa; phylum Chordata; class Actinopteri; order Cyprinodontiformes; family Rivulidae; genus Anablepsoides; species Anablepsoides cearensis. The sequence continues at coordinate 10,120,933 of JAUBOC010000103.1, read as the reverse complement.
TTTTACTGAAATATGTTAAACAATACCCTTGAAACAGTATAAACTTGTTTTAACTGGGTATTAGATAGTGCTCACAGCAGAGCAAAAGAGGATATTGGCTGTTTTTGAGACTTTTGTGGAGGTAGAAAAGCTGATCTCTTCCGCCGATCTTATCTAGAAATCGGCAGATCTCTGATCTCCCAAAATTTAGGAAATCGGCACAAATAAATCGGCCGGTCAATTTATCGGTGCACCCCTAGTAATTTTTGTCAAGCCTTTTAACGATATGTGCAAACTCTGTGTCTGTACAATTCACCAAATTCTATGTTTAAAAAAGTAAGGAAATGTGTGTTTGATAGAGTATTTCTTGGTTGTAACAATGCTTCTTGGCAATATATCTTATACAGTTGTAAAGCTTGTTAAATTCTATTAGAAATGTCAGATTTGTAAGGAACATGCATTTGTGGGATGGGCAGTAGAGCTGAGTATCTTCTGATTCACCAAGATTTAAATTAAGAAGTTGTCTGCCCCGCCCCGCTATAAATTTTTAAACTTTGGTAAAAGGTGACTGCAGTCAATGTATAAAGCCAAAGAAAGAGAAATAATACATTGCACCAGGTTTGGATGGATGAGGTGGGTAGCGATGTTACAGCTTCAGTAGCTGTTGCTGTGTGTTTTCGCAATCATTACTATTGCTTACCTACGTGAATTTCCTAAACTTCGATAAGCTTTATAAATAGGGGTGGGGTCTGGCTTAAAGTGTCGATGCCTTCCAAAATCCTACCTAAAATCAGATGAGAACAGTTTCTCATCGGTAATCCATAGAAATGGTTGCTACTTTTTCCTCCTCAGCTACAAAGCTTGATCAGGTTGCCGTTATCTAAAGCTCGCTACGTTCGATTGTTCAGGTAAATTGGTTGCCAGTTGTTAAGACATTGCTGAGTATTCAGGTGTGATCCGCAGGCAGGAAGAATGTGCACAACAGACAACTCAGTCTCAGTGATAGATGCCTGTGCTTGGCTTTCTGACAGCACTTGAGGTAGTAAAAAATTTGGCTCATTTCACTTTCGGTCACTCTGATTTATTTATGTAGCACTGCTCCTTATTTGTGTTCTTATGGCGACTCCATAGCATCAGACTGTGCTGTGCTTTAGCTTCTTCACTTTGTCAAAACTCTGTGTGCAATGTGAAACATTACCTGTCACCGTGTGTGATTTTTGTGTACACATGCTTAAGCCCACTCATGGAGAACGCAAGGATTTCTTTACAAATGAGATGTAGCAGGGGAGAAGCACTGTCATGTTGCAGAGGCTTCTGGGAGCATCTGTTTTTTATCTGCTGAATTGAAAGGAAAGACTCGCAAAAAAAACAAGCTGACACTTTAATCTGCACTTTTCAGTCCGAGCACACACCTCTTATTAATACTGCAACAACTGTTACAGTCGATGTAAAAGGATTTCATGGCATTGGAGTTTTTGGGGCACTTTCGGTTTGCTAGGCTGTGCACTGGGAGATGTTACATGAAAAATGGGAGCAAGAAGGGATTACTGTGTACGTCAAGAAAAAGAAATGCCCAGGGCCTCATCTTATTTCGGATGCAAGTCAGCGTCTTTGACCTGCTGATCCAGCGAGTGATTATACTTATCTGAAAGGCATATCTGTGTACTGCCATGTGGCTTTCTTCTATCCTGTTAGTACAGATTTGTCAACCAATACAAAATACATTTCTTTATCTGCCACAGAGAACTAGATGCTGAGATATAAGTAAAGAGAGTTGGAAACCAACTGTTTTTTAAACAAATGATATTGTATCTATAACTATTAAATATGTTTCATTAATTGGTATAACTCCAAACTTTATTGATATAAATCAGTTTCTGAAGCAGTCACAAAACACCTGCTTCATCATTTGTCCAATCTATTCACTTTTATTCATAGTTATTAGAGATTTTCAAAGCAAAATCGATGATTAAATACTTATTTGCCTAATAAGACATATTATTTAGGCTTTTAAAAACTTTCTATGAATTTTCTAGCCCCACTGGAAGCTGATGTTTAAAGCAAATATCAAAAGTTCCATACTGTCAGTCAAAATGAAGGGGTTGTTTTGCCCAATATGGCCACTCTCTCTGACCAAGAAAAGTCCCCTGATAGTGCCTCTATTTAATACATCTATTGGCCAAGACGTAAATATAACCACAGATCTGCTGTCTGTTTACATCAATGATCCTCATCTTTGTGCCATTGATTTGTCAATGTATGTTGACATTGAAACAAGTTTATTAGAACTGTTCTTTCTAAAAGGCGATGGCATGGTAAGGAGAATAAAAAATTGCTTTAAAAACTTCCTTCATTCATACAAGTCATTTTTTAGGAACTTTGAATAATCTTTTAATCCGTTTCCTATAAAATCTCTCTTTCCAGGTCTTTGTTTTCTCCTCCTGGTCTATCACAAAAACCAATAAATTATCTGTATCAATAGGAAGTTATGTCAACCTTGTGTGAAGGTATAACACTTCTCCTCTGTAATCACATCCCACGGGGTTTCTCTTTACAGCTGTCTTACACAACAGGAATCTTCTGATGCCAACACATTCTCTAACACCTGAATCACATGCTGCTGAGTTAGATGGAAAAACACGACTCTTTTCTCGCTGTCATACCGTAGGATAATTTTGTCTCAGTGTGACAGTTTTCTCCACGGAGACCTTATGTCACCTCAAAAACACAACTAGTGGGGGAAAAAAAAAATAAAAAATCCTGAAAACTAAAACTACACATCTACGCTGCCCTCATCTGTATGTTCCCATCTATACCTTTGACTGACCTATTTACAGTCGAGCCTGGACGTTATCTGATAGAGGAAACAGGAATGAGAGATTGGTATCAGCCCCAAAGCAGGCCTTCCATACATTACACGACTGTCTTCCCTCTCAGCCGCCATTCTCTTCTTCCTTCTCGGTTAATTAAAATTGAAAACGTGATAATGTATTAAATATGCACAGCACCTCTCATCTAAGAATATCTGGTCCCAGAGAGAAAGTTGGGGGGGGGGGGGCACACTTCCCCTGTTTCACCAGTAACTGCTCACTAGGGCTTTGTTAATGCATTTTAAGCTTTCATCACTTACATAGACCAAATTTTGGATGATGGGATTTAGCTTTGAACCTCACCAAATTGAGGCTTAATTGAAAATATGGCTTGATTTTTACCTAATGATCCACAGATATCACTCACAGTGTTGGATGATAATGTTAGTATTTACAGTATTTTGACACAAATCTTAACTTTAAATTTGCCTCAACGTTCCCGAGTACAAGCATTAATACATACATCTCTACAGTATGTGCTTTTTAACCAAATTCAGTTTAAATTGCTATGCAGTTGTTTTATTCGATAATACTAAACCCATAAAAAAATCAAAACATTGTAGTTCAAAGTTCAAATTGGATTTCACAGAAGCAGGCACTCGATTCAGAGAACGACGAGAAACTTGTAATCTTAGATCGATACATCATTCTTCTACAGCAACTTCATTGACAAGACTGTCTTTACTGCAGAAGCACCTGCACTCACTTTTTGTCTAACAGCTGGGGGATGTAATCAATGGCTGATCATGTGTAATCGTTTTCTGATGTGAATTATCTCCAAATGGGAACTAATCAGCTTGAGATATCATTTTATTTTACATTCCGTCACTCACTTTTATTAATAGTTGGAGTGTTTAAGAGAAAAGAGATTCTTTATCACCCGAGTTCTGTCAACCCTCTAAAGCAGTCCACTGAATTGATTACCTGAATACCTTCAAAATGTCATTTCCCCCTCATTTACTACCCTGAGTTTCTCTTGTGGATTAATGACATTGATATTATAAAGTTGATGCGTAATTGGAACCTCTTGTTTTCCAAGCAACTTAAAATCGATGGTACTTTGCGAACATACTGGTTGAACACATTTCCATTTAAAAATTGGTGTCCAAGGCTTCAGAAACTTATCCGAGCTCTCCATATTTCATTTAAGCTGAAACTTAGTGTGACGTTTTGTCAATAGTTACTGTAGCTCGCCCCAAGATTAAATGGAATGCCTCTGTTCGATCAACAATTTACTATAATTACCTGCAAGTGTTATTAAAATAAACTACATTTGACGAGTTTGTCTTAAATAATTAACCATTTCAGTGCATGAGGACAAGAACGCTGGTGCAGACTTTATTGATCTCACCACACTTTTCTCTTATGTGAAGCACCTGCATGTCACAACCTTCTAAGATGTTATGCAATAATTGGCTTACCCTCTTATGTAAATTAATTCATAAAGAATTGTCTCTACACATGAGCTGAAGCAAAAAGCTGATTATGTGATTGTTGTATGATAAAAAGACCAGAGTTTCTTGTGGTATAAAAAATGAAGTATTGCATGAAATAATTGCTTTTGTTTAATGAAAGTATAGTAGCATTCCTTGAAGGAACACATATCCACTTCCATAAGCCAAAGTTTTAATCAAGGACTTTGCATAACTCAGAGTGTGTGTTGGTAATGAATCTCAGCTACCACCACACAAAATATTAGCCCTGTAATTGCAAAGTCAACACCATTATAGCTATTTTTGTTTTTACTAAAGTAAAGTACCTGCATTAGATAACTTTTGTTAACCCACATAGCAGACAGATAAGTGTGGAACAGATCTGGTGTTAAGCTGGCACAGCTGGCATGGCAAGTGGTTTGTCAACCGAATGTAGGCCAGGTCTGGCAATCATGGCACTGTTTCTATCTATACGTATATGGTTTATATATCTATATCTGAATATGGTTCCCATCCCTAATTCATGAGGCCCACCATCCTGCATGTTTTAGGTCCAGTTATGGTTTGGTTTATGTGGCCCAAAATTGTCAACGCCACAACCTGGTTGTAGTTTAGTTTATGGTAGTAGCTGGGCGGTATGACCCAAATTTTAAATCACAGTATTTTCAACAATTACACCAGTTTCACGGTATTTGACTGTATTTTTTTTCCATCACAGCTGAGCTGATAATAAAATGTACAAACGTTGTTTATTGACTTTTTTTTACTGTACCTCTGTCTGTGTCACTGTTTCCCTCCTCTAGTACGTCTTTTCTTCTTTGCCTGGTTGTAGACAGTAATCATGCATTTTGGTCCGATCGTGAAAGGTTGAGAAAAAAATCATTATCGGGTCTTTCGTTGTGTGTTTAATAAAACTTAACAAGACGACACACCAGTCAATTCTGCTCTACTACAAAACTGTTTCCCCCGGGCTTTTCACAATAAAAGAACGTTAAAGTCTCCATGCGTCTCCATTATAACGTAGTAGGGCTGGGCAATTAATCAATTTAAGCGATTAATCAAATTTGCCATTTTTAAAGATTTAAATTTGGGAAAATCAAGATTTTTTTCCCACCAAGGCACTCTTTGGGTCTTCTGTAGTTCAGAGGTCAACCCACCTGTCCCTCATGCTTGGTACACGACATGACAATATGGCAGCTAGCAAAATGATCTACTTCTCAAAAAAGGCACTGTTTCTTCAGTTTTCTGGAACTGGTTAGGTTTCTCAAACTCGGACTTGGAGCAACAAACACCTCACTGCAAAATCTGTTTGAAGGCTCTTGCTGCAAAATGCAGGAGTACAACTAATTTGTTTCGACACCTAAAACAGAGGCAGTCCGTTAAGTTGGAAGCAAAATCGATTAAAATCGAAAATTAAATTTGGGATGAAAGAAATCGGAGATTTTTTTTATGGGCCATATCGCCCAGCCCTATAACATAGTGCGTAAATCTAACTGTGCGTGTTACTGAAGAGTTGTTTACTACATTCAGCGATGGTGAAAACGGGATGTATATAATCAATAACACCACCCACCAGTTACTCAACAAGCTGCTCCGACAATAACATTAGCATGCTAATACACATAGCGGTGCTGCGAGGAAAAGTGTCCCCCGGGAAACAATTCACTGGCGGCTGCGACGAAACGTTCCGAACGTGTTCAGGCTATTTAAACCGTTATGTCCAAAATTCATATCATAACAAAAATAAAAACCATTTTTCCGTACAAAACGGTATACCGCCCAGCACTAGTTTATGGGGCCCAAATCTGCCAATGCCTCAATTGGTCCACTTGGTGGCCCAAACCTGGGCCACTAAGGGCCTTCATTCTTATGTGGGTCCAGCTCTGGCCCACAGATTTTTTTCTATGTGGGATTGGACGTGGTCAGACATGTTGGTAGTCAGTGATCTCAGCAAAAACATCAGAGGTTATTTTTAACAGCAACATAGCTTCCAGAACCAGCTTCATTTATTTATAGTACAAATGTAACAGTGATCATTGCACCAATTAACTTTTTTCTGCCTTGTAAAGTAATGTTGAAAGCCTGAGGAGCTAATGTTAGCTAGTTAATTATCAGGGTTTTCTGTCTGCGTAACAAGCTGATAGTTGTGTATTTATCAGACTAATCAACCCAGACTCTTACAGTTTGTTGGAAAAGTGTTTCAAAGCAGTGTTACCCTCAAAAAGACAGATAAGTTGGACTTCATGTCAAGAACCAGGTAAGGATTAGGCAAGATATCCATGATAAAACCCAATAGCAAGTTCCACTGAGACTTTAGAAAATGAAAAAACTGATTTAATTAACGAAAACA
>JAUBOC010000103.1:10086197-10114201 GCA_032275365.1 Anablepsoides cearensis | reverse complement strand
CAGACTAAACAGGAAATAAGAAAATAAGACCAAAATAACAAGACAATGGAACAAAATAACACTAACAAAATACCAAAGTAAACACAAATCATGACACTTCAGGGTAGCTGAGCCGTGACCTTTGTATATTTTTGCTCCTGACAAAGAAAAATTAAAAACTGCCAGTTTCGCAGAACAAGTGAATCAGATTGATCAACAACTTGACCCAACGTTTTGGTCATTTCAGTACTGATTTTTTATTCATTTTACAACATTAAACATGACTACATTTACTGTACGAAATAATTTAAAGGCTATTATAGCTTGATTTGCAGATTTTTCTGCTCAAAATTAATTAATATCATTAACATTTGAAAACTGGATTAACAAATAAATAACAAAGAGATTATTGTGCTAATAAGCTTTCTCTTGTTTTGGAAGAGAAATAAACAGTTGTTGTATAACTGTGTCTTGTTTTAGTATCAAAGTGGAAAAAAAATAACAGACTGTGAAAATACTGAGGCGACTGCTCCTCATGACTGAATGTGTGAAAAAGAAATGTTTGTATGCTGTGAGAAGAGCTAAAATAATTGTGTATCAACAGTCTCGGATGAATAATAATGCATTTAAACAATGGGTTCTGCCACTGATACTGCAAAGGGAAAGAGTAGAGGGAATCTAAGCATGTCTAGAAGAACAGATTTGCTATTATGCCCCCTGACATTTAGTTAGCCACTAATCATTGTCTTGTGTGACTGTGTGAGAGAGAGAGAGAAGGAGAAGGAGAGAGCGAGAAAGAAAGAAAGAAAGAGAGAGTTTGTTGATTTCTAATCTTAGCCTCTGTAAATTTAATGTATTTACACTTGCATGCATCACTAAATGTATGCGTGCTTTGGAGGTGGGGAGGGGGCAGAGGAGTGTTTGCACATTAATGGGATTCCTCATCATAGAAATAGCTGATATTAGCTATGGGTAATTAAAATGAGTAAGGACAAAGGTCAGCCTCTCAGCTCTCACGTCTCTCTTCTCTAGAGAGGGAACAGATCCAGCTTGAGTGCAGACAGACCTGAGCGCTTTCTGTTTGTGCCTTTTGCAGGCGAAACCTAGCCATTCAAACGCATGAATATATGTATGTTGCACACTTTTTAATATCCATTTTCTTGTATCAGCATGGCTAAAATGCCACGGTGATCTTTTAGGGAATGGTTCACTGTGTGCATGTTGATTCTGGACCTAATTTACTCGCTGTGAAATCCGGAGGGATTTTTTATTTATTTATTTATTTTACTGTTTGATCCTTGAAATGTGTGTTTATAATGGCACATCAAAAGGAGCTTATAGTCGCAGAATTGTTTTAAGCCAAGGAGGATTTGGGAGTCTTGTTCCACGTCAATTGTTCTGCTTTTTCTAAACTTGCCGATACTTGTGTATACAAGGCAGGAACAGATTAAAAACATGGTAAAGAAGATTCAGAAAGTTTGGCAGAATACCCGTGACATGTAAGGTGATGAAAATGCATTTGTAGTCTTGAATGAAAGCTGAGTTTCCTGTTTGGGATAAATTCTTTCTTCTTCCCATTCATAGGATTCATTTAGGCCAACCTGGTCTTCATAGTGAGCTTTATAGCTAAAAGAGATTTAGCCGTCAGCAGGATTGAGGTCATATCTCAACAATAACTTAATCCAGCAGAATCAAACTATGCATTAACTCGAGATCCCATCTTGAAGAAGGTGTGCTTGACCCTTGTTGTGTCACCCATTAATATGTTAACCCTGAACATTTTTAAATTTAAAAGAAAACAAAAAATGTGGTTTCATGGCCCAACATCAGAATGTAAAGCTTATCTTATGGTCTTTTAGCCTGGCCCAGCCTGGGTTCCAACCCACGTTTAGTGTGTTTTCATTAGTCCTTATGGTCAAGTTCCAGCCTCATTTCTGAAACTCGTGCCTAATTTGATGTTCGAAATGGTCGCCCATTGATTGGTTCACAGGCTGGAGGTTTTTACTTCAAAAAGATTAATTTCACGTGAAGCGCTTGAAGTAATAAACATTTTTTTCGAAGACTTCATCTAAACAACTGTAGCAAGCTACCAAACAACAAGCAGCTAACCTTAGCTAACATTGGCTTACCATTCTCTGTCGTCCTGCCCTCTCGTCATTATGGTCATACTGCTGGATGGTCCAGCACACTTTTATACTTTTCCTTTGAGTTTGTTGTAATAAATTGTTGTGTCGCAAATAAAACAAAATGAAATTTGCAAGTTCCTAATTTTCTGATCTCCGTCTACAACAAGGCGGCACTTAGGTTGGGCAGAATCCTATCATGTGCAATTAATCGTCATAAAAACTGTCAACAATTGATATTTACTGCATGATTTTTTTTTCCCCCAATATTGCCCAACCTTAGCTCAAAACAAGCCTTATTCTTGGCCAGGCCTTACAATGCAAAAATGCCATAAATGATACAATCGCTGGTTTGGATTTTCTTTTTCTTCATGTGTCACTTTATGTTCAGCCTTCATCAGAATTAACTAAGATGTTCATCAGATTAACCTTCAAAAATGCTATTAAACTTTATATAATTTTTAACTGTTTTATCTTAAAGCTAATTGGAAGAAAAAGGACAAAGACATCAGATAAGAAGTGTTATAATTAAAAGTCAAATGGCCCAAAATTACAAAAGACGTTTAGCTTTATTTAGGCTCTACAAAGCACAAAAATGCTGCTTTAAACTTTTTTTCTGGCAATTCCAATTATTTAAATACGTATAATGTATTTGTACTTTGCAGCCTTTTTTTCTACAGACACACATCAAAAGACAAAAGTAAGTCTAAGGACACTTTGACATGTGACCAGTTTACGGTTTGAACAATTTGTTTTTCTTGTCTTTCCACTCAAGGACAAATTCTCCACCAATAACCATGGCTGCACCAGAGCTGTGCAGTATTTTGACACTAGACTTGGTGTGATAATTCAACACATCATACTGAGTAAAGTGCTCCTAAAATTGAAGGCTTTTTTGTTTGTTTGTTTTTTCGTACCGGCTCTAAGCCACGATTTAAACAATAAAGTGGTGACTGTGCTCTTGTGAACTACTTGGCCCCTTCATCACTGCTTCCAGCTATATTTTACTTTTACTTTTCCCCCCTATGCCAGCAGTACTTGATGTTGTGTTGAATATTTTATTATGTTTTACATTTTCACTGCGTTGTTTATATCCCAAACTGCATAGCCATGCTATACTGTATATGCATTTAGCTTACGCAGCTAAATGAATTAATACAATAAAAAAAAAGTTTTCCTCTAAGGTAAATAATCCAATTCATGCGTGTCTCCCAAATCATTTTATCGTCCTCAGATGAAATCGTACATAAAAGCTGTTTCCGTTTATTTTTTGTGGATCTGTAAAAGCAAATTTCAACTTCTGCTTTATAGTTTTCTTTTTCCACTTTTCCATCTGTATAAGACTACGTTGTGCAGGTAGATTTGATGTAAAAACAGATAACAGCTGTTCTTTGAAAGTGAACCTTTGGAAAGTTGATTAAAATTGATGTTTCATGTGTTGCTTTGAAATTCTTTTCTTTGGTCTATATGAAGGTAACAACACCCTTAAAAAAAACAAATAAACATCCAAATGTATTATTTTAAAATGAAAAATATTTTCAGGCTTAGTGTTTTTTTTAATTATTATTCCAAACCCAAGTATTGATTAGTTATTCTTGCTCATACGCTTTAAATGTTTCTTAAATAAAACTTTAACAACTGCAACAATTATCTTTTTGCTCTTTTCCAACTTCATTTTACTTTGAGTAATTTGTCAAAGCCTAATCGTACATAAAGAGAAATACACAAAGTCAATAAGATTTTTTTTAATTGCCGTTGATTACATTCTAATGCATAACCTTTAGAGTGGTCCACTGGCAGAAATACAACATAATATATAAAGCTATGCTTTAATTGAAGCAGAACTGCATTTAAAGAGCATTTTTTTCTTCACTACCTTAGTTAGAATAAACAATTTTGATCAACACTCTCATTTGGGAATAGTTGACCTGGGGGTTTTATTTCATTGCAGCTTCTGATTTTTGCCGCTAGATACCGTCTCAACCCACGCACTTAACTTTTAACCCTCATCCTATTCAAGTTCACAACGGTCTTGTTGTTTATTATTAAATTTTAAGTATTTGCCAACATTAGTCATGCAGGTATTTTTTTGTTGGGATTCTTTTGGCAATGCCTTAAAACTGTGACAGCCAGGCTGAGTGTGTGAACAATCTAAATTCAGATTCTTCACCAGTCTGTGGTGTGAGCCCTTGGCTTTTGTGGTGTTAAACAGTTGGTTCTCAGAGGTGCAAACCACAACTGAAACGTGGGTTCTCTCACTTCCTTATGTGGGATCCAAGAACAGTAGGCGCCCGAGGCCGTGTTTATCATACAATGCAACCCTCATCAGCAGAGGCTGTGAAACAGATTTCCTGGAGGTGAGGCACTGGCAGACGTCTCCGAGATGCACTGGCCTTAATTGGGAGGATAAATATCACAGGTTGCACTCCCTGGCCCTGCAGCACTCTTGCATACATCACCCCGAATGCAGACTGACCACCAGCAGCAGGGAGTCGCCCGCTTGTCTCAGCGCTGAAATCTATCTGGTGTCCATCGTGTAATAAAGGAGCTCGATGGGCACCAGAGATTTCCCTCCTTGTTTGGCTTTTTATTTTATTTTTTTACAATCAGGTTACTCGCTTTTTTAAAGTCCAGTGGTCACTTGTATTCATATAATTAGAGTAGCACTAAGCAGGATGCACCATCATACATAAAAACAGGCAAATCAAAAGAGAGTTTTAGAAAAATCAGAGCGATGAGCATCCGAGCAACACTGTAAACAAATTGCAAGACGTGACATCTGTATTCTGCAAAGCTGCTGAGGATTTTTAATAATGAGCTATATTTTGAATATGCATGACTTTGCCCTTTTTGGAAACCCTCAGGAGCTGAGAATTACCCTGTAGCCCCTATTTGTTGTCGAGTCCAAATCCTTCCCCCCCACCAGCCCACTGGGCCAGCAGTGAAGATCCAGAGTAACATTTTACTTCGGATGTAGCAACTGATACAAAATATGGGCCGTATGCAGACACCTTTACTGCTTCCACAGATACACATATCACACACACAACCCCAGAATAATCACTCACCCTCCTTAGAACACGGAACAAGGACTAATGACTCACCAATGAGACAAATAAATCAGGAAGGAGACAGAAAGAAAAGAGCACATACCCTCATTCTGCAGAACTTTTTTTGGTCCAACTCATGCTCCCGTGGAAGAGTCTTTAGCCACATATAATTAAATTATAAATTCATGTTAATATTTCAAGTGTAATGAATGAATTAGGGCAGGATATTGCACATTGGTCTTAGGTGATCTTCTAGACACCCAAACGAGAGCGAAGAGTGAGACTTAGTTGTGACCAAAATGCTCCTATTTTCCAGTAACTACAAAATTTGGGCTACTTTTTTGTATCCTTCACAATAGTTATATATATTTAAAGGTTATCTAAAAAGCAAACCCTAAACTATAAATCTTGTAACACCGGTGCCAAAAAACAGACTTTAATCTCTTTTGATGCAAAACATGTCTTGCGGCATGACAAATTGATGAGCAAAGGGCCGGTAAAGAGCAGATCCAAACACCCACAGAGAGCCGAGCTCCTTCCCCTACGCCTGAGTGAAGCGTGCGTCTGCTGGCTGCCAACTGCTTTCTCCCCATTAATCACGACCCAGGTTCTAAAGTTTGAACTCTGACCTTTACGGCTGCATCAAGTCCCAGTGACAGATGGAGACGAAGCTCTGCAGCCTCACATCAAATCATCCAGCTCAGCTCACACACACACAGACACACACACACACGCACACACACAGTCGTGCACTCCTGACACATGGACTAAGACTTCAGATGCAGAGAATCACCAATAGCAAGGGTCATATGGTCACAAGCTGATATTTTGTACTTGGCAAGCACCGAATCCTGCAACCGTCTCGGTGTTTCCTTGTGACCAGAAAAAAGTCAAATAAAGCTTTTCTGTGACTCTGCCTATTAAGCACACATCGTGTAGCTAATTGAAAAAGCAATGATCACCCTTGAGAGTGAAAAGTGAGTGCCCCATGTAGAGGAATTTTGTTTGTAAGCAAGATGCTATGGTTGAAAGATGCTGATTAGCATGAATAAATTAGATAGCTTATCTTTGAGCTGCATGCCCAGCACCACTCTCCTATTGAAGATTAATTGCCTCTCGCAAGGTATTGCGAAAAGTTCATTTTCATCAATTGATTTCCCTTAATTTTCGAATTCCCACAGAAGTGCATGAAATTGTTAACAAGCTCTTTATAATCACGCTTTGCGCATCATTAACCTCACTGGCAATTACTCATCTCGTGTATTGGTTTTGGCATTTGTGGAAGCGTGTTATTTTTGCAACATTAGGTCACGACAGGAATATTATCATAAACTGATGGTTAGTACAAGTTGAACATCGACGGCGCCCATAACCTCCATCGATTTCTGCGAGAGGCGAAGCTGGTTTCTAGCCTGTCCGTTAGCTTATCTCTCATTAATGTTTCATCGGGGATTAGAGGCGAGTGATACAGCCTCAAAATTAAATCACGACGTCTCCAGGACATAAACGATAACAACATTTAAACTGATATGGTAAAGACTGAATGTTTAGTCTGCTACTGCAGGTAGCAGTATTTATTAGTGCTAACAAATTTCTGATTTAAATTTGTTACAACTAACTCCCTTTAATAACAGTGATTCTATTTGTACAAACACCCTCCAACATCTACTTTACTCCATAACAGCAAAGACACCGCTATAATAAAAGCATTTAAAATATTCAAGGTCATTTTCTCCATGGAAATCTTCAATAAAAGTAAAATCTATGCAGTGCAAACAAACATACTTAATAATAGAAACACTAATAGGCAGCAAAACTTTGGTCAAATAATATGCAATGTCATCAGTAATTTCCTTAAATTGATCGGCCTTCGTATTACTCAAAGTGCAATTACTTCACTGATGCATTGGTGAATAATTGGTTTACCCTTAGACCCCATGTGAAACTGCTTCTGTCTTCTTTTTGCATGTCTTAATTCCCTTGTTGTACTCAATTTTGTTTTCCAAATGAGAACACTCGCAGAACACAGTGCAGAGCCCTAATTGTGTACCTCAAACTGATACTTGTGTACCTCAAACTGATACTTGAGTAAAAGTACAAGTATCTTACCATAAATTCACTTTATTAAAACCTAATGTTTTCTAAGAATGTTACTTAAGTAAAAGTCTTAAAGTACCTGACATACACTATACTTAAATATCAATGTACATTCCTGATATAAAAATACTTACTGGTAAACATCCCCCCAAAAAAAACATTTTTTCTTAAAGCCATTATAACAGTAATGTTATATTAAAATTTTAATGTTGAAAAATTTTGGACATACTAGCCTACCTGTTACAAGTGCATATACAGTACAGGCTACATGCATCTAATATATGCTGCTGGAGTGTGACGTGATCTGTGTCATGCAGGTGTGATGGATTGAGTCCAACTATTGAGTATTTTTTTAACAATAACAAGCCAGAATTAAAACAAGTAAAAAAATTTAATAGTAATAATGGCTTTCTACTTCTTACGTTTTTTTTAATGTAAGGAGTAGAAAGTAGAGATATTTGTGTGAAAATGTAAGGAGTACAAGTGAGAAAAAATAATGAAAAATAATAACTCAAGTTAAGTACAGATAACCAAAAATTCTACTTAAGTAACAAAGTATTTTTCCTTGGTTAGTTTTTACAACTCTGGCCCTTTTCACTTGATTTGAAATAATTAACTCAAATAAAATAAGTATGTTGTCTTCTTTTTTAAAGCTCTTAGGATTTGAAGTGTTCTGGATGACTGAAATGTACACAAACATCATTTTCCAAATGATGGTAGAGTTTTTATTTTTCAACTTTAAGCCCTAATATATTGTAATAATATCACTGTCCTCTTATTGCAGCAGTAAAATGTCAACAAAATCTAACATTCAGCTTCAACCCTTACTGGGTCCAATCCTTATCATTGCACTGTTAACAAGCCTTTATTTGATTGTAAACAACTAATATTACCAGTGTGTACTTTGCACAAGTCTTACATGTTTCACTGTATGACTCGCCAACATTTCAAGGCTTGTGGCATAATTTTTCAAGGCTATCATCACCACGTTAGTACATGATGTTTGCCATGGTATTGGGGTCATTTTTGTTTCTGTCACTGAGAGGAATCCTGCCTCAAAGCCAAAAAGTGGGCCAGCGAAACAAATTGAGAGGAAAATATAACTCTAGGGTCACACCTGAACACAGACTCACACTCACATCCGAAAGAGTCCCACGTAGCTCTTCATTCAACATATGTTTGCATCAAAGAGCCAGTGATTGCACAGGAAGTCAGTGCAGAGGCATGCATACAAAAAAAATTATGAACCTATACCAGTTTTCCAACACTATCAGACACTCATTGGTCCCTTGGGCGAATTTCAAATTCCTGCAGTACATTAGTGGGTAAATCACTGGATTCATCATGCATAATGATATCATTATGGAATAATGTTCATCAGCTAATGTGCACTTGCCAGGAATCTATTTGTGGCTTTAGCCATTTGCTGTCTGCTACAACTCTTTAAATCTCAATTTTTTATTAACCTACCCTCCTCTTAGCCACGAGGAGATCCTACAATATGAAGAGATGCCAAAATAAGACAAGCAATAAGGGCTGATGAGGTTTTATGTCTTTGCCCTGCCATTCCATCCCACAGTCCATCTCTCGTGTTGCTTCTGGGTGGAAATAAATGGAAAGAAATAGAAAACATTGTTTTTCCCTGAACAGTTTTATTGCTTTTTATTATTGGTGTATGCTTGTGTGCGGTTCTATGGAAAATTGAGATTAATCTGTTTAATAACATTTCAAGAGGCGCAGCAGGTGAAGTAGCGCGCACAACAAGAGTGACTTTCCAAGTTTATGGGCAGGGAGTCAAGCATGGTTTGTCATTTGTGTGAAAGCAGGCACTACAGGCGCATGAGCCAGGTACGGACAGAAGCACACATCATCCGCTCTATTTCTGGGGTACGTTTGATATGTCTTACCTACCTAGTGTTGGACCTTTTAAAAAATGTGTTCACGTTAGACTAAAGTTTTGAAAAAACGTTGATTTACCAAACAAAGTCTTCAAGGAAAAGGACTTTGTGGAGGTCAAGGCCTCTATAAGCCCTAAAAGAATGAGTTTGAAGTGGTGATAAAAAATTTTAAACCAATATTGAGAAATGCATCTTTCTACTTGGATAAACTTTTCCCAAAGTTAAGTACTCCACATTAACTGTGCCTGGTTTATGACACCGCAAATGAAGTTAATCCCTTAGAGTAATATAATCTGTCACTGTTTATGTTTAGTTTCTGTGTCTGACACCTAATTAACTGACTTGAAGTTTGTTCCTTTATGCTGCGTGCTGCGAGGAGAGGGAATTGAAAACCTGTAGGAAAAGCTGTGTGGTGACTGTCTCATTACAGAGGTTCCTATTAAACCCCAGAAACACTGGTTTATTTTACAGTTTAATCATAATCCATCTGTATTAGTGTCATCTCAGTAACCTGCAGTGTGAGGGAACTTTAGTCATTGGAGTTTTGTGATGAGCTTTTTGGAAATTTTACCCCTCAATTTCTTCACTGCATCAAGCAAAGCTGGAAAAAAATATCAAATTCAAAACACCTTCTAATCCGATTCAACATTGCTGCATGCTGCTGATAAGAGAATATCTGTCCCCAGGTTGGTAAACGGCTGTGTTTTAATAAAACCAATACATCAGATATTATTTAGACAGGAAATATTTCGGGGGCATTTACAACCCATGTGTCCATTTCACTGTGCACATGGTTGAAAATGAAGAAGGCTTTCATTTCCCCTTTATGCTTCTCTTTCTTTTGTTCCCTCTCATCTCCAACTGCTCGCCAACATGACCATACTACAATAAGTTACTGTACTTTCACTCACTGCCCTAATTGGTAAGTTTGATGACAGTGGGTTTAGCCGGTAATGGGGTCCTGCAATTTGGAGCCAAAAGTCATCGTGGAGAGGCCTGTCAGGATTTATAGAAGAGACCAGTCGTGTGCATCCCCCTCTGTGGCCGCCAGAGAAAACCCTCTGCATTTCAATATTGCAGCTCTAAGCAATTTTGTGATTCAAGGTGGCGTCATTAGGGGTTATATTTATTCACTTGAGGCATCTTCCATGAAGGAGATGATGCCACCCAGATCAGCTGTGGCAGCTCACTCACTGAGCCTCCTGCAGGGCTGAAGAAGGGAAATTAGAGAGGAATATGCAAACATGACAATCAGACTATCATTAATGAATTAGCTTGGAAAGGAGACAACAAGCTGTGTGTAGGTACTATGAGAGGGGTTATGTTCTGTTACAGGGGGTAACAAAGTCACAAGATCTGAACCAAATTGAACTAAAAGGAGGTTTAGATGGAAAGACATCTCAGAAGTATTCTAATAAAGACTCATTCAATAATGAGCCCTGTGAGCTCACTGAAACCAACCATTCTGCTGCTGAGCATTCTAACATGTTAGTTCACAGCATTTAGTAAATGTTGATAATGTATTTGCTTATATAAATGAATTCTTAGCACAGATTCAGTGGACCTAATCTGTTTTTTCTAAAATTTCGTAATGCTTCAAAATCCTGTATTTCTTTTACTTCCAAGATTTTAGTTTTGTGAAATCTGTCTAAAAATTTAGAGCATTAAATGTTTACAGCTAGTTTGGTCAAGGGTATCTGTAAATCTGAACATTGTATTTTTTTAATGCACATAGTACCATTTTCAAATATAATATATGTCACCATGAAGTACTACATTGATTTTGTATCCCAGTATATTGCATTGAAGAGTTTTCATCCATCCATCCATTCATTAACTTCCTCTTGTTTTGGGGTCAAGTCACAGGGGCAGCAGCTTAAGCAGGGAGGCCCAGACTTCCACAGCCACCTCTTCTGGCTCTCCTGGGAGGATTCCAAGGCCTTCCCTGGCCAGACGAGAGACACAGTCTCTCCAGCGTGTCCTTGATCTTCTGGGTCTTCTCCCAGTTGGACATGCCTAAAGCACTTCCCTAGGGAGACGTCCAAAAGGCATTCTTACCCCTACAGATGTCTGAACCACCTCAACTGGCTCCTCTAAATGTGAATAACTGAACTTCTCACCCTGTGTCTAAGGGAGATTCCAGCTACCCTTTGGGGAAACTCATTTCCACCGCTTGTGTCCGCAAATTTATTCTTTTCGTCAATACCCCAAGTTTGTGGCCATAGGTGAGGGTACAAGCCTAAAGCGCCTTACTGCTCAGCTTCCTCTTGACCACAAAAGACCGGCAGGCACAGAGTCAGCAACATTGTGGAAGCTTATCTATCTATATGTCTTTCAATATTGCTCTCAATTCTTCCCTCACTCATGAGCTAAACAGATTTGTGGTAGAACCTCACCTCCAACCCAGAGAGAGTAAAATTAAGCACAATACAATGCTTTGTTAATGGTAGATTGAATGAAGACATTTACATCTATGTTCGTTTGTCAAAACAGCCTGAAGTCCTAAATATTAATTTTTGTTAAAATAAAACATAGACATAAACTAAATGTTAGCTGCTTTAATTCTGCTCAAACACATTTTTAGTTTAGGCTGAATTTTTACGTCAAAGGTCTTGGACACACTTACAAAGGTGTCAATGAATTTAAATAGTATACTTAAATAGTATACTATAGTATATTTAAATAGTATACTATATCTATATTTAGTGTAAAGGTGCTACAGTGCTTAGTGTGATAATGATAGACCTTTGTCACATCTTAGTTATTATCCATGCCATATTGTTACTTTTTTCTTTTTTTGCTGTTGTGACAATGATTATTGTTTTATTATTATAAACAGCTTTCAACAAAATGAGTAATACCTATAATCATTAGTAGGTTTCAGAGTAAGCAGCTGTGCACGGAAAACTCTACAACAAAGATTAACTTTTGCAGTAATCTGATTTTCTCATTGATTAGTGTTGGATTTGGATTTATTGCTGTGTAAGTTCCTGTTTACCAAACAGAATTCCCATTAAAACTTTAGCATCATGTTTCCTTTCTGTGGGCACTTAGGCAGAAAAGCTAATAATGTCTTTGTTCTACATCCACGTATAGAACACGATACTTTATTTAGGGAATTTGTTTTTCTTTGTATAAGAAAGACTAGATAGTAAAATCATATTTTGTTTCCACATTTCCACAAAAACATAATTTGAACTACTTTTAAAACAGCAAATGTTTACAACAGTTTATTATGTTTTTGCCTCAGGTAGGAGGTGTACACTTCTAGAACAGATTTTAAAGAATTGAAACAAAACACTCTATAGTTATTCACATTGCGTGCCTTTTCAGTACCTTCAACTAAAAAAACAGAGTGCTGTTCATCTAAACCTTTGAAAGCTCTCAGTCCCTGCCAATGGGAGATAGGATCGGTAGACGGCCAACATTTTCAATTTTCTGCTATCAGACACCGAGGAGATGTGTCAACACTGGCGTCCTACAGCAAGTAAACACAGGACTCTGACAACCAATAACCTAGATTCAACATAACCTCCGGCCCTCTTCCACTGTAGGTCCTCCACGTTAATCTAATTTAGATCCAGATCTGTTGATCAGAAAAGACACCCCAACACAGAGAACGGCACAGAAAACGTGGGAGCTGAGCATGTTTTCACTGACAGTCTGGTGTCAGTGTGGGTTCTGTTGGTGAGATTGGAGATTCTGTTTTTGTTTTTTGTTTTTTTGAGTTTGAGTTTGAGAGGTTCCAGTTAGTTTAATAATGCACCATGTTGTATGTAATTAACTGTTTTGGCTCACATATCTTCATATCCATCTTTTGCTGCTTATCCATAGTCGGGTCGCCAAGGCAACAGGAGAGAAACCCAGACATTGCTCACTGCAGCGACACTTTGCAGCTCGTCTTTGGGGATCCCTATGTGTTTCCAGACCTTAGAGAATACATAATCCCTCCAACGAGTCCTGGATCTTTCCAAAACCTCCTACCGGTGGAATGTGCCTGGAATATCTCTGAAGGGCGGGATGTCCAGGAGGCATCCCAATCAAATGAACCACCTCAACTGATTCCTTTCAATGCAGAGGAGCAGCAGCTCCACTCTGAGCTCCCAACGCTGACTCTAAGGAAGCTCATTTGTCCGCTTGTATCCAGGATCTTGTTCTTTCGGTCATGATCCACGCCTCATGACCATAGGTGAGGGTTGACATGTACAGACCAATACATTGAGAGCTTTGCCTTTCGACTCAGCTCTTTCTTCACAGACCAAATCAACTCCCTCATTATTATCCAATCCATCGATCCATCGCTCACTCCATCCTACCACCACTCGTGAACAAGACACTAAAATACTTAAACTCCTCCACTTGAGATGCACTAATGGTTAGGATAAAGCATACTAGTTTGTTTATTGTCGCTAAGTTCACCATTTCTGTCTTCACTCGTCTAAATAACTTGTTATTTAAGTGTAAAAGTTTATCTCATAGATTAGGCAAACAGCAGCTGGGACTTCAGTTCAGCAGTTTTCGACTATGAAAATGTAGGTATTATATAGGAATTCTTTATAATAGATTCTAAATAAAGCTCCACCTTGAAGTGACAGCAGACCCCTTGTAGGGTAGCATTAGAGAGCAGGAATAGAATTAGCCACATGTATAAAAGGTTAGTCAGGTATAAAATGCCAGCTGGTGGAAGATCAGGTGTTTGGAGAAGGGTATGTTTAACTCGCTCTATCTTTAACCAAACCCCTCAATTAAAACAGCTCCTCAAACAAGCCAACACACCTAACCTGATCTTTTTATTTCTTGTCACCTGGACAGATTCTTTGGTCTTTATTGCACTGATAGACTGTGCACACTTGAGAGCAGGTTGAGTTGGGGTGATACAAAGGGGTTGTAAGAACAATGTTTGTGTGTATTGTGTGATTGAAGTGTAGTTGAAGATGTATTCATTTTGTTTGTATTGTCCTGTGTGTAATTGTTTGAGAATGTCTGTTTGACAAGATCCATTGTAAAAATTGTTTGGAGGGTGATATTTGGAGTTGGCTTCTTGAAAAGGAAGTGTTTGGTAATAATTTGTAGAGTGCATGGGTGGTTAGACAAAAGGCATAGTATCTTGTATGTTGAAATTAATATGTTGATAAATGTGTTGCCTAATTGTTTAATGCTGATAGTGCTGATAGTGTTATATAAGCCTGTATATGCTGAGCATGAATGTGCTTGAGACTAATAAAGGTTTCATTCATTCTACATGGAAGAATAAAAGTATCGACCAACATTTATTGTAAATTTGTCTTTGTTTAAGCTGTTGTTTTATCTGATAATAACAAAAACCATAATTTGTTACCTTTTTTTAATTCTTATTGGCAACCCATTTCACATCTGATAACATATCTGAAGAAGAAAAACTGCAGTTTAACAAGCCTCTTTTTATTCTGCGCGGCGCTTTGCTAAATCCTCTGTTTTGTAACTCACAATAGAGTGAATTTAAGCAAATGATGAGGGGATTTAGTGGAAGGGCAGAGTTCAATGACAAAGAAAACCATGTGACTGACAAAATGTTGCTGCTACTAAAGAACTTTGGAAAATGTTGAATCAACTTTTCCTTTGTTGTTATACTTTTTTTTCTTTTTTTTAAGCAGGCATCAGGCAGGATCAGAGAGTAGAATAGTTGGACCCAGATGACTGAGAATCCATTACTGTATAGCACAGTCCAGTGCAGAAAAGCTCCCTCAGAGATTCAAATCTAGCAGATTAAAATAGTGGCTCATAAGCCTGTATGAGTGTGCGCACATGCCCTTGCATGTGTGTTTAGTGAAATGTGTTTAAATGCCTTTGTGGGTGGCTGCATGTGTGTCTCTGTGTTTTCAGCAGCCTAAATACCGAAGCTTTTAACATCAAAGCACCAAGAAGATTTAAGTGGCTTAAAACTTGCCAATTATGATTGTAAGTGATGTCCAGCAGGGACTGCTGATGAGCTACCCTCTATAATAAAAGAAAATCGCGTTTTTTTTACTCCCCCAAAATGCTTACTTTCGCTTACTCTTTAGCTTTGTTATATACAGCTTTTAACACACCTTAAATGTTGCCACTGTCTTCATGACATTAAAACATATAATGATGCTCATGATGTTTTATAATCTATCTGCACTTAGAGTAAATGCAAGTCCTCAAGTTTATTGTTTCACCTCAAAGCACATGCTAACTCACGTGTCCAATGCAAGGCTTGCGGGCCAGATCTGGCCCTCGTTAACATTTTGTCTGTCCCCAAATATAATATTTAAAATGTAAAATAGTGTCATAGTTTTTCTTTTTTTTTGTCTCTGCAGTCTTTTCTCTACAGTAGTACAGGTTTTTTTTTTTTTTTTACAGATTTTCTGGTTTAAACATAATAATAAAAGAAACGGTTGTGAGAAGAGAAATAAATAAAGGTTCCTAATGTGTCTTTCAAAGTTTAGTCATTTTTCTTTGTGCGTTAGGGCAGTGTTTTTCAACCCTGGTCATTAAAGCACACTGTCCTGCATGTTTTAGATGTGTCCCTGGTACAACACAGCTGATTTCAATTGATAACTGATTAGCAGGCTTTTGTTGATCTGAATCAGGTGTGTTGAAGCAGGGAAACGTCTAAAACCAGGGTTGGGAAACATTGTGTTAGGTATGTGTCTTCTAAACACTTTATAAAATATCATTTGGAAAAAGTTTCTATAAAACTTATTTGTTGTATCAACATTTAAACTAATATTCTTTCAATAATTAATGGCAGTGATTGGCCCTTGACTTGAACCAAGCTTTGAATTGCAGTTCCCCTTGTGTAATTGGGTTTGGCACCCCTGTTGTAGAGCAACAGGACTTTATTAAAGTCACAATGAATGTGTAAAGCCCAATTACTTTAAATCTAATAAAAGGTGACCGGCAAAGATGTGTTTGCAGTGAAACACTGTCTTCTTCAATATTTTGTTGAGAGCCGCACAAAATGGTCTGAATAAAAATGAGGCAATGTAGTAAAGTTAGGAGCTTAAAATATATTATTTTGGTTTGTTTTAAATCTAGGTTACATCCAGACGTCTACTCAGAATAGGACCTGTTTACTGTAAAAGCAACTTTTTTTTTTTAATTTAAGACAACTGAAACTCAAAATTACTTCAGGTTCTGTAAACTCTTATTATTATTATTATTATTATTATTATTATTATTATTTTAATCCTGTCATTTTCTGCATGAGGGCGTTGTTTGTATCATCACTATTTCCTGCCCAACACTCTGTATTGTTGTGTATTTGTAGCATAAGAACATTCTGCCACAGGTCAGCCACGTCCTCCAGGAGGTCTTCAGTCTCTGGAAATTTCTGTAAAATTTGGCTATTATCTGTGTCCCTTTTCGCTTCTCGAAGAAGTCAGACTAATTCCCATAAGCACTTGTTTTTGCTCTCTTGTAGTTGTTGTTGTTATGGGATTGGACATAGAAGTAACAGGTCATGGCCAATAATAAGAAAAAATAATGAGCAGACTGTTCAGCATTTCAACATGGGTGTTTTTTCTTGAAAATAGTCTACTTTTTCATGGAAATCTGGTAAGTTTAAAACTCAGTTTGCTCAAACTGTACTTAAAATATGTGAAAACACAACATTTCTCCCACTTAGAACTAGCTGTTCATTTTATGCCCTATTTGCTACTTTATTTTGACAGGTTTTCATTTTTCAGTACTGAAAATTAGCTGAAATTTGGTCACCAGAGTCTGTGTTGACCTCATTTAGGCTAAACTATTATGGCTGTTTAGAATAAAAGTGAGCTTTTTAAATGAGGCAGTTTGTTTTTTCTCTCAAGCACACAAAACATAACATACATGGCTGTCACACTGAGTTATACATGTTTTTTTTATGTCAGTACAAGATATGAGTAACAAACACATATATTCTCACCTTTGATCTGAAGTTTATTTCATTACCTAAACTATCTAATATAATTACTCTCCATAAAACTAGTGAACTGGTGTTTGTACAGAACAAAATAGTTAAATAGGTACTCTGTCAGCATAAAAAAGTGATGTTTTTTTTTATTATTTTTTTATCTCTGGTTAATTAAAGGCAACTTGCTTTTGTTGTCTGTTAAAACGGAAATATAACCCTTAGGTGTCTTGTTCTAAAAGAAAAAAAAATAATGGCCCAGTGTTTTATCTTTTTTCTTTGTTTTGTTTTGTTTTCAAGACACATTTTTGTGCCTGTAGTCTTTGCAAGCTTGCTTAACCCATTTTAGCAGCACAGAGGCTCATGTAACCTGAAAATGTTACCGGAGAAGCTGATTACAAGTGATTGGCGAGGGGGAAAATCAAGCCTTCCCCATACAGGGCATATTTACCAAGCTGCCATTGTCAGACTGAATCACAGTGTGAACATAGAGAACCCTGTTTGATTTTCATATACAGTAAAGAGGGGGGACGTTTAAGCCCTGGACGGATTGCTTGATTTAAATCCCGAACATGTTTCTTTTCTGACCATAAATATGTTCGGCAGAACTTCCTTCTGTGGAGTCTACAGATGACATGAGTGCCTGGATGGGAAGTTGCAGTTTAATAATTTTGTTTCTCTTTCTTTTCTTTTTTACCTTGTTTTGTAGTTCCTCCTAAGATATATGACATTTCCTCCGACATCACGGTAAACGAGGGCAGCAACGTGTCACTCATCTGCACAGCCAGTGGGAAACCTGAGCCAACCATTTCCTGGAGACACATAACCCCATTAGGTGAGTTCACTTCACCACTAACATACGGTAATGAATGGATGGTGGGATAAATGGATGGATGGATGGATAGATGGACTGATGGATGAACAGAGAGTGGAGATGAGGAAGCATTCACATGATCGATAGATTTCATTAAAAAAAGTGGGGAGAGTAGTGCAAGTCAAAATGCATAGAAACAAATGTAAAAGAGACAGAATTCAGTAGCAAATTGTGATAAAATCAGCAGTTTGATTAAATGATATAGTTCCTGAAGGTTATTATCCATAGAAAATATGCATTAACTTGTATATTTACATGATGTAACAGGGGATAAAATGCTGCTAAGGCCAGATATTTCTCCCCTAAACCACTAAATCATGTGTCAAACTCAAGGCCCGCTGGCCATATCTGGCCTTTGTTAACATTTTAACCAGCCCCAAAGGTAATACCTTAAATATTAAAAAAAAAAAAAAACTTTTATGGTTTCTCTTTTGGTTAATGCATTTAGTGCATTATTCACATGACAGCTGGCTAAGTTTTAAGCCAAGCAAATTTGAATTGTATTGAAAAAGTTTGAATTTTTCAGTATTTTTTGATTTTGGTGGGGAAATATTAACAAATAATCAACTTTAATTATCGTTTTTCTGTAAAGTCAAGTTTTTTTTATTTGCCCGATTTGCTGAATTGTAATAAAATTGATCTCTAATTGAAAAACAAATTGTTAATTGAGAGTAGGGATGGCTACCTTTGACATTTGAATCGATTCGGTACCAGTATCCGGTACCTGGAAATCGGTTCCAGAACTTAACGGTACCAATTATCGGTACTTTGTTTTTTTGTTTTTTTAATAATAAACTTTTTTAACATATTTCTCAATATATAACATTTAAGAAACATCAAGACAACATCTAACTCTTTGTATTGTAACATCAGTTTAACTAATTTAAGGTGAAAACTCTTGAAAGCAACAAGACTGTTTTGTCTTATTGCACAAATTAAAATCCAGCTCCACGTATTTCTATGGATGTTATTTCCCTGCTAGAAAAATTGTGTGATGGGTCCATGGAAGGCAAATAAGTTTATATCAAATAAGTAAAAGAGGTTAAAATAAATAAAAAGGTATTTAAGCTACGTTTTGAGCATCCAAAACAAACCCAACGCTTCAAGACTGTCGGAAGTGCCTCTGTTGTTTTCCTCTCTGCCGGTCTCTGTTTAATGGTGGATGAAATAAAGAAAGTGGTGGTACTTTATGTACTTTGAGCAAGCGAACATCATGCTCACCAGATAATTATTCCACCAGATGATTCAGAGGTGGTCTGTTATCTGAGTTTCACTCCAGGAGCTGCAAGGCTCACTTTCAAGCTACGTTCAGACAGAACTGTTTACTGAACCAGCGGCTGCTGACGTCATTACACTCCTGCGCTATGCTGCTTTCAGGACAAGCATGGGAAAATCTCTCACTCTTACGCCAATGATGCGTCGCAATACGGTCGCAATGATGCGTTTAGGTACCGAAACATGGTACCGTTTGATGTTACGTGAATAGGTTCTCGGTAGTACGGATAGAATTTGGTAGGTACTCAATTAGGTACTCATCCCTAATAGAGAGTAAGGCATAGGAATGAATTCTAATGATGTCTTTCTAAATTTAATGTTTTTTTCTTTATCCATTATGTTCTAAATGCTACATAAAACCCAAATTGGAAAATGTAATTTGTATTTATGTAAAAACAATTTATTATAAAACATTTTTGAGAAATTGAGTTTGGAATTTTAGCCCCCCCCTGTGCAACTGAATTTGACACCCCTACATTAAATCAAACATTTTTCCAGAAAAATTTGGCGTTGATTAGTTGGATAAGTGCTGAAATATAATAATACTCTTCCTTTTAGTGTGTGCTCTAAATTATATTTTTATAGTTCTGTTGTCATTATTGGACACAGAGACCTAATTTCATGTTTAAACCCTGGATCCTTGCTTAGAAATCTCATCCCGAAGCCTTTAACTGTTCCTGCAAAGCCCCCACCCAGCTACTTCTAGGCCTCCCTCATTTTCATATTAATGGATTAGAGCATGCAGTGCTTATCTGATCGCTGTGAGGGTGACTGCATTTATCTTATGGCTGTCAAATCCCCTCTCTCTAGCACGCTAGCCCTGATTACGTTAGGGGGAGTTTTCAAAAAGATGATCAAAAGAGCCGTCCTCAGAGTCCAAGTGGCAGTCACTCATTCTACTTTGAAATGTCCACACTTTGAAGTGTGCCAGGGAAGGAAATGATATGCTGGTCAAATGAAAGGGCTCACGACTCGGTGTAATCACAGAGTGTCTCTCAGCACATCAGACAAGAAGCTATTTGCTATGGGATCTTTGAGTCCGTTGACGTAAGGAGGATTTGTCCAAAAGACATAGTACAACTGGAAGGTTGTAATAGGCTAATTACCCATCGATTGAATTCTGGTAACTCTTGTGGATATGCAGAATATCCCAGCCTAACCAGGGTGCAGGCAACTTGCATATGCATTTGTATCACATAGAATTGTTTTTCTATGGTTTTATGATCCATCAAAGTAGTAACAGACTTTCTGTAAACAAAACTTAACGGAGAAACTAGGAATCTAATTGCTAATGGATACAAGAGGTCTGTAAATTGGACCCATCACATCAAACCGAGGATTAAGTTGCAAAGTGGTGTGTGGATAAATAGGCAGTTATAGTGCATTGATTAAAACGTATGCAACAAATGAATTTTGTCAAACTAAAAGGGACATGTATGGGTCATTTAAATGACATCTGAAGTATAATCTTGAATTTATTTGAAGCCCATGTTTGGTAAATCTTAACATCCAAATATAGTTTAAGGTTTCCTCTTTACGATGACATTAAAAATGTCCCATTAGAATAACATATCATTAGGATTCAGACTAAATATTAACAAGTTATCTTAATTAGGAAGACAAATCAAAGTATATCTCTGGAACCGCTCATATATAACCTTTATTTTAACAGGCAAGTCAGTTGAGAACCAATTTTCATTTACAATGACGTCAGGAGGCAGCAGTACAACATAAAATGTCAAAACAATGTCATAACAAAGACGATACAGACAGCATAGAGTACAATTAGACATACTGTTACATTATAAACCCAGAAAACAAAAACAAAAAAAATTAATAAAAAGGAAACTAAAAGCAAGTACAGCGATCTTTTACTATTGAGTGTATTGAACTTTTAAATGTGGACAGTGAAATGAATGAGTCCAGTTTTAAGGTTGGTTGCAGATGGTTCCAGTCATCTGCAGCAGATGATAAGCAGAAATGTGAAAATGTGCTTCAGCCATTTTGAACAAATTTGACTTAATCCTCAGTTTGATGTGATGGGTCACATATACTGTTGCAAAATTTTCAAAAAAATAAAAATAAAGATAAGTTTCTTACACAACATTTTTTTTTTATTTCCAATGTAAATTGTAACACATTCAACAGAGCATAAGCAGTATCCCAGTATCAACACTGGTTTTGGTTCAAATATCAGGGCAGTTTATACGTGTATGACTACTAGTATAAATGCTGGTATAGGCCCGATAAAGATACCAGTATTGTCACTGGGTAATTATTATGTACTAGATTAATATTGAAGCTTAACCCTATAGTCAACAAGGTTTGGTAACCTTTTGCTCATAGTTAAACTTGTCATGTTGGTTGTATCGATGCTTCCAAACTGTCCTATTGCTCTTCTTGTTTTACAACACAACTCTTGTGTAGCATCACACAAGTTACACAAATTAGGATGAGCACAACCCGACAGAGACAACAAAACCACACACACACACAAATGGCGCTATCACTCCAATTTTGGTGTGAGCTGCTGTTTGTGAGGTTGAGAACAGCGAGCACAAAGTGTCATGAAAAGGTGCAGTGACGCACTTCATCCTCCTATTGCTACCAAAACCAACCAGCACTTTTTAAAGTTAGTGCTTCATTAAAGTTTACCAAAAAATATAACAAAAACTGTTTTTTTCCCCCACAGATACAGGAATAAATTGGACAAGTCAGCTCTTTGTATGGGAGCTTTATTGTCTTCAGTTTGTGATTTTGTGAAATAGTCTGAGAATAACAACACAAATTCTAGTTTTTACAGCTCCTAATATACTGAATGTGTTTCATAAATACAGCTGATTATGAGCCCAGCAGAAGAATTTAGTTTGATGTCATTTTCCTGGACATTTGTAGCTTTTCCTGGAATGAGGTTAAACAGACACAGTGGCTGTAAAGTGACAATGTCTCCCTGGTAGGTTTGATGTTGTTGGCCTCTTTTTCTTCAACAATCAACCATTTTTTTGAGTGGGATTTCTTTTTTATTTATTTTCATTTTTTGCACTGTAGATAGCTCTGCTGCAGCAGTCAGTGAAGTTTGACAGAATGATAAATTGCCCTGACTGACTGTCAAGTTTCTTTTCCCACTCCGACTGTTTTGTGTTTGCATTTTTCATTCTCTCTCTCTCTCTCTCTCTCTCTCTCTCTCTCTCTCCATGCTGCCAACCAGCAAACTGCCAGCTAATAATAAACCTTGTGCATCCAGTGAAGTGTGGCCATAAACTGTTTATGGAGACAATAATTTGGCATAGTATCTGTGCATAAAAAGTGGAGGCTTGTTCTTCAATTACAGAAAGGCAAACTGGAGCGAGCACTTGGGAAAATGCGGATCTTTTTTTTTTTGACAGAGGAGAAGGAACGGTACAAGCATATGTCCAGCCTTTAATGGCGTGAAGAAATACTGCTGCTGTGTGTAACAGCTTAATTGGACATGTAAATTTTGCACTTGACAGCAAAGTCCTCAAGAGTTTTAGAGGATTGGCGCTTGATAAGCAAGCTTATAAGTGAAAATCCTGTTAAAGTGTTCCTATAAGCTGGGGAAATCTGAATTTGTGAAGTGAACTTTTTTTCTTCTTCTTTTTATCAACCACCGCGAGTGCCTTTAAGCGAGGATTTGGCGACGGATTTTTCAAGTGTCTCATTTGATATTATAAACAACAAAAAATAAATAAATAAAACAGGACCACTTTTTTTCTCCTGCACCTGTTTTTTTCCAATCTTTGCAATGCAAAAACACTTGTTTCCAAAGACTATGACATCAGACATGAGACGTATCCATAAAATCTTCTGCCATTGTTACTTCGGCTCTCGACATTTGGTTGAGCTTACAGTTCAGCAGGTGACGTGTCAGCCTTTCAGGGTGTCGCCGTACGGAGGGCTCCTTCGCCGCTCTTCCATGGGTCACAGGAAGGGGGCGAGGTGGGGGTGCAATAGCCTTTAACACGGCCTACTTCAATCTGGTTTGGTTTTGTGGATGATGGGGAGGGGAAATTGCTTTGATAAGCTCTTTCCATTGAGATTTGAATTCATTGGATAGAAGTGTGACCTTTTGAAAAGGCTGACTAGAATACGAGAGCACATGTTTGATTCTTTTTCTTCTTCTTAAAGAACTCAGCTGGGACACATTTTCGCTTTCTTTTCAGTCGCTATGTTTTTATCAGTCGCATTTTTTAACTTGGGTTCAAGAGTCATTTCTTCTCCAAATATACCATCAGGGAGCAGACATCCCTATCCTGACTTACAGCTTATTACAGCATAAGAACTGTAGCAACTTTAGAACAGATCCAACAGAAGCTGTTACTGAACCGAGCGTGAACGACAAATGCAGCGCAGTTCTGTGGCTCCGCAGATTTCTAAAGAAATTATACGATAAATTATACAAACTTGACTTTATATTACTGCAGCACGTCTTGAGCTTTGCCTGCCGCGTCACGCTGGATTTTGGCAGCTGTTATAAAGATAAGAAGCAAGTTTTTAGCTGCTTGCTCACCAGGGATCTCTCAATTAGCACCAGGTTCAGTTTTCTCGTAGCTTTCACAGTTTTTTTTTCTTTTTCCCCAAGACTGACACGTGAGGATCATTTTAATAGGATGAGGGGTGAACGGTAATCATCAGAAAACTGACGGATGGAAGGAATTGAAAGATTAAAAATTAGGAACTGAGTTTTCTCATTTTAATTATCAAAGTTTGGTAGAACACCTCCAACTGTTGCAACCCGAAGAGATCCCTATTTGGCACATGTTTTATCCTGATGGTGATGATGAAATGACGGCTAATCCACCACTAAGTTTAATGTTTATTGCCCATTGGCAAAGTGGCAATAATGATTCTACCCATGCCTGTGTGTATACTTGTGTGTGGGTAGCATTATCAAAACATTTCATAAACCACTGAATAGATTTTAATGAACATCATTTACAGGATGGGATGAAAATGGGTATAACGCTGTTGCTGCTTAGCACAAGACGATTTCAGTTTAAAACTCTGGTGGTGAGCAAAATGCATACCTTCCAGGAATGTTAGGATTTTAATTTAAAAGGCCTGACTTTCTTGTTTCTTTTTGATGTTTGACACTGGCTTAGGAATAACTTAAAACAAGAAGAAAATGCATCTCTTTAAATGGGACGTATTACACAAAATCCACTTTTTTCAATCTTAAATATTTTTTGATCTTGGAGTCTCTACTCCTGGTGCTACATAGATAGCTTTATATTCTGTTTGGGTCTTATTTTTCCAATTTGTTCCATTTTTTTCTATTCCCTATTACGTATTTTAAACAATAACCTCACAGTATTTGTTGAAGAACTGCCACAAAACGACATGGACGTCTGACTTAGCAATTTCACAAATCTGCGGTTCTGCAGGTTCATCTTCATCCTCCTCTGGCTCTGGGTCAAGCTCTGCCTCCAACATGTAAGACTGAATAAACAAGTCTTCTACTTTTGACATCTTTTAATTACTTTGTAAAACGTTTATGCACTGGAGGGGGGGGGGGGGGGGGAGTGCCTCGTTTCCATTTACAGAGACAGCCGCAAAACAAGTTGATCTGAGACACACCTCAGAAAAGGGGTGAAAGACGGGCTTTTGGAGTTACAATAAAGAGGAATTCAGACTAAAGAATTGCAGTTCCACTTTATATAGACCCCAGCTGAATGATTTAAATGTGAAAAAGAAGGATTTAAAATCATATGTACCCTTTAAAAACAGAAATTAGGTCTGTTGTCAGACTTGACTGAAATATTAATTTCATCTTTAGACAATTTGTAAGTAGATACGAAAAGTTTGATCAATTTTAACTGCTGACTTTCGCTGATTGCAGAGTGGGATGTCTTGCTCTGCTGACACTTTTTTTTTTTTTTTTTTACAGAAACTGTAAACATCCACTCTGCAAGGGTAACTTTTTCAGAAGCAAGTGTTACTAATGGTCATAGCCAGAAAAAAAATTGTGTCACCAGGATTTCCTAGAGCAGATTAGCGCCTAAAATGTCTTTTCTTGCCCAGAGTGCGTTTGGCTAAATATATAAGCAGAGAAAGTACAAGTTGCCAGAGTGAATGCACATCCAATCAGAGATGACTCGCGGCTCTTTTGGCCCAGTCGTTCTCTCTGGATTTTAGCAACCTAAGATTGACAGCCAGGGAGCAAGGTAGGGTTTATGGATCAAGGCAGACTAACAGGCTGTTTGTCAAACAGGCCCTCCACACAGTGTGATCTTACCCCTACATCTGGCCCACACCTTGAGTTGAAAGCCAGAAGGCAACAGTGTACAATGTAGCAGCGTGGGCTGTTCTCCATTTTCAAGAGTTAAAAGGATAAATTGATGTAGAAAATGCTGCTCTATGCTATAATGGAATTTGAGCAAAGCCTGCCCTATCTGTATACTGCAGCCCTGAAGGAAGTGTACCCTCAGCTCCCCTACACAATGTGGGAAATTGCTTACTGCAACAGCACTTAGTCAGTCATTGGCTGTGAATACAGAATTAACCTTGCTATGATTTCTTTAATTTGCTAGGAGTGACATCGCCCTGAGGTGAGAGGGGTCTCTGTCAGTGTCTCAGATATCTCTGAGCTCACATACAAGCTGTGTTTTCTTTCTTACACCCACATTTTTTTTTCTCTCAACACATTATGTTACATGAGTTTTCTTTACTGTGATGTCAAGGTTGAGCGTGCAATACAAAATGCACTTCAAACGTTACTTCAAGAATGGGATTCTTATTTAATGGCTTTTATGACCTTTGTGAAAACCCCTATCCTGCTGTAATCAATAGAAAACAGCATTAAAATCAGGGGCAGCATGATGCAACCAGATGCTGCATATACTTTATGAACTGGCTTTTATGTAATAGAGAAGATCAGAGTTATTTTTTTTCTAAGTAGAATTATTGTTATGTTACAGAAGAGTGTTTTATTGAAATCTCAAACCACACTAATTAAATAAAACGGAAGTTTCCTCAAACAGACTTTCAGGCCTTTCAAATTAAAGGCATTCGGATGCCTCGGCGATTCAGGGGGTTGGGCGATATAGGCAAAAACAAAGTGTGTGTGTATATATGTGTATATATAAAATATGAATTAATATGACGATTAACCCCTTGGAGTCCCTAGACGCGCTGGCAGGTCTCAGTCACATGACAGATTTAAATTGCTCTAGTGGGAAAGTCCTCTCTAAGAATCTGTTCCAATGTGAGTCAAAAGTAAAGACTTGGAACTTTACTCCACTTTTTTAATTGTGTTGTTAGAACAAGTAAAACCAGAGTTGTGATAAATAATTTACACTGCTTTTTTAAAATTAAATGTGTGTTGTATTTGAAGCGTTGCAACAGGAGGCAAAAGGAAAGATGTGCAGATTCATGGAATAAACACTTCAATACACTTCTTGTGTCACCCCCACCTCGCTGAACAAACATAAAACCCCTACCTCCTTTCTGACTGAGACCTGAAGTTATTTTTCAAGAGCCAAAAGATTTACAGTGACAAGAAAAATATGCAAAAGCTGAATGAAATTTGGTGTCGATGGAGAAGACAGTGAGCTCGGGAATGAGCAATGACATGTGGGAGATTAATGATATTTACAGTGTTTGGATTTTTGAGTTAGAGTGTAGTTTAGTGACTTTTAGTGTGTTTGAATCAAAAGTTTGAGGTGATTTTTGAAAGTGGAGATGCAGCTGATTGAAATGAAGAATTGAGTCGTGGACAAAAAGATGGACCAAGAACTTTTTTAGACAAAAGAGGGAAGCTCAAAGGCAGAGATGGGAGGACAAACAGTGTGAGACAGAGTGAGGACTTTAACGAGGAAGTAGGTGAGCCATTATTGGTTTAGAAAAGAAAAGAGGGGAAGAGCATTGAATAGACTACCAGGGAAATCCCCAGTCCCGTATGCAAATCTGTCTGATGACACAAATCATCTTTATCTCAAAATATTAAAGCGTGATAGTTGAGTGTGTCCCCCTAAACCTTAAAGCTGAGCCCAGTCACCCCTGAGGTTCAGCTCATTTCAGCTGCTTGTATTCAGACTCTTTTCAGCCACTATTCATGACTGAGAACAGAGAGTACCTTTTAAATTAAAAATGTTTTTTTTTGACTTACCTTACTTACCTATTTATGACTGCAAACTGCTACAGGATCTGTCAATTTCCAGGTCAGTTGTTCTTTCACATGTAACAAAAGGGAGCCTTGGAGATCTGGTTCTGGTCTAGACTGGTTGAGTAAACTCCCATGGACCTTAAAGCATCTTTGCTACACAATAGCTTGTCCAGTATTTCATGACCTGGGTAAATAAAACAGCCTTTTCTTTCTAATTTTAAGGCTAAATGCTTCTGCTCCATCCAAACCTGTGATAAAAATCACATTCGTTATCAGACTTGTGTCGCCCACCCCTTCTTGACACACGGCCCAGGCTGAACTTTTCACCCCCCTCAGCATAGTTAAATATCGTGTGATTGATCAGTTCATGGCCAAGTTTGTTTATGCTAAAGCGTTCTCAAACAGCAACGGCAACGTTTTGCTTCAACTCCACTTTCAGAAGCTGACTGTCGTACCCACAAGCAGACACTTTAATTTAGTCAAATGGCCAAAGAGTCCTGGATCAACGTTTTACGTGGAGGAATCTGACTGCTGTAAAGTGTGGTGCTTTAACTGTGACAGGTGTGTGTAAAAACTAACCTCTCACCTAGTGCTGGGCAGTATACCGTTTTGTACCGAAAACCGTTTTTTTTTTTTGTTTTTTGTTATGATATGAATTTCGGACATACCGGTTTAAATAGTCTGAACACGTG
>JAUBOC010000103.1:10034130-10051425 GCA_032275365.1 Anablepsoides cearensis | reverse complement strand
TTAAAACCCATAGAGAAAAATCGATCTCATGACTTATGAATCGATATCGCCAAATTTGAATGAAAATCGATCTAAATTGATTTTTTTTTTTAACCCAGCCCTAGTACTGAGAGCAAGAGAATGTTGTACTCACCAGATAATTAATTCACCAGCTAATTCAGAGGAGTTCTGAGTTTGGTGAGTTTCACCACTCCACAGCATTAGCCCTATTAGCCTATTCTAGCTAGGCTACCTACCCTGGTTGTGTTTGCTTTGAACGGTGTCTTGCCTCGATGTGGGCAGGGATCATAATGAAATAAAAATGTATGAATCTTCTTACGTTTTTTTTTTTTTTTTTGCGAACCAACAATGGACTACATCAAACTCAAAGGAAAAGTAACAAAGACTGTATCAAACCATCCTGCAGTATGATGCTGAAGTTGTTGTTGTTTAGTAAAAAAAATGTTCGTCGACTGCACAAAGGCCAATATACCAGCCAACCCTGGTATAGTGTAGTACATTTTGTGCAGGAAAAACAAAATAAGTAATTGTATTTCATGACATATCAACACTGAGAGAAAATTACAGAGTGCTATGAACTTTTCCACAATCAGAGCAGTCAAAAGTGACCAAACCAGGCTTGTCAGCAGGGGCAGAGCCAGGGGGCGGAGCCAGGGCAGGGCCATGACAGAAAAATATTTGACCACCCTTGTGTGACCAGTGGTCCCAGTCTTGCCACTGCTCACCAGAAACTGGATACTTTTGATTTGTTGGTTCCTTTACATACATCCTGTCACCGATTAGGCATGATTTTATTTTCTTGCCATCTTTGTAAACCTGGCACTGTCTATGCTCCTCACTTTGGATTATTTGATTAACAGATAAATAGTGCCTCACGCTGTGCTTGTCAGCCCGCCTTCAGCTCAGACATCAGGTTAGACGGAGAAGTTTCCTGTGTTTGCTGTCGTACTCTTTGAACTCTGTCAGGGGTGCACCGCCGCTGCGCTTTTGTGCTTTTTAACACTTTTCACTCTTAGCGTGTCACCCATGTTGTCTTTTACCCATCAGTTAGCGATGGCTGCTTCTGATGACTCTGTCCTACTTTACTTTCATCAATCGCTTCTTGAATTATAAAATTAACCGTGACATTATTCAGAAGCCATTCCAAAACTTTTTTTATTTTGAAATGGCTTCTGAATATTAGTGGATGATGTGCTGCTGGCTGCTCACTTTGCTGTCATGCCAGACATTATTCATGTGCAATCTGCGTCCTCATTTGCATTAGGAATGTTTATAAAAATAACTTTTGCAGCTCACTTTAGCAGCTGATGTATTTTCTCTTGCAAGCGCCTGCTTTACTGCTAATTCTCAAAGACTGGAGAAGTTTTAAAGGAAATCTTCTCTATAGACGATACTAATGTTGACCTTTTTACATTATTCTTAATTTCTGTAACACACCTAACTCAGCCTGTTTTAGAATATTACCTGTGAAAAACTAGTATATGTTTTTGTACAAAGGGTCTACTTAAGCTGCTATTATTATGCTTTGAATTCTTTTTTGGCTGTCAATATTATTGAGCTAGATCTCAGATAAAAAGAAGGCAAACTGGTTCTAAACATAGATTGAAACATGATGCAGTTTTACTCAATGTAGTTCAGGTTTTATGTTATAGATTCACATTGTGCCTCTTATTGTTTGCTTTAATGTAGTGGGTTGTATGAACTTAAATAGCGTCCTTGTTGAAATTATTATCATTTTTCAAATCAACTATCTTTATATTCCTTTGTTTAGGCTCAATGAAATGCCCCCCAAGCAGCACAGATCTGTTGTTTTTATGGAAGTATTTCTAACACACCCTGGATAATTGATGTCCGTATTATGAACAATTTAATCATCTTTGCAGTGAATAAGTAGGTATTACTCAGCAAATATTCAAAAACGTTTTAAACTATTAGAGGTGTTAAGAAGAGGTTAAGAAGCAGCCAGTTGTTATCTACTGTATGTTTGGATACTTCAGGTTTTGCTGCCACCACTGAGTAGTTTTGTCTTCATGATAAATGTAGTGGTTTCTTTAGGTTTACATAGTGCAAAGAGCGACGCATCAATCTATAGAAAACGAAAACTGACTTTTCAAGAGTCCGTGAGATGAGCTGATGAATATTTTGTGAATCACCTGTTGCCTGTATTTTCCACATTTCTGCATCAGAGCAGGAGAACATGGAAGGCTTGCATTTTGTTTTTTCAACAAGATACATTAAAACTTTAGAATTTGTGTGTAAAATGAGACAATGATTGAATTTGTTGGATGTCATGCAAAGCTTTTATTGTTAACAAAACAATGTAGATGCACTACTATCTATCTATCCATCCATCCATCCATCCATCCATCCATCCATCCATCCATCCATCCATTTACCTATCGCCTATCCATGATTTGTTGTCACTTTCCTAAACTGCAATTTGAACTTCAGATTTAAAACTGAGTTTTTTATGTTTTCTTTGTATCAGTATGCCACATACTTCCATTCAAACACATGCACACTCACAAAAGTTATGATTTTAGTTGAAGTATAACTGCGAACAAATTGCCAAATTGTCATTGATTCAACTCCCTGTTTCACGTGCGAGTTGGAAGCGAGCCTCATTGAAAGAGACCAAGGCTGCTCGCTCCAATTTTCCAAGGACTCCTCCAGCTTAATTGGTCAAGCTCTTATCCCCCCCACATCCCACCTCAGCTTAGCCCTGGAGGAAATTTTCTCCACCTATTCCTCTGTCTTCATTTCCTGCCCTCCTCGCTCGCGTTCTCCTCCCCTCCCCGAGCAGTAATCGGAAGAGACTGATGGGGAAAGAGAAAGAGTTGCCCTCGCTTTCCCCACATCTGTGCTCATCCTCCCTCAGGCAGCAGAGACACTGCTGGCTAGCAGGTTAATGAATGTTGTGTTCATTTGTCACGCTTATCAATCACTGCATGTGTAGGTGTCATTCTGACACGTCGTCTCATCTGCCTTTGTTGTTGATGATGTTGTTTATGCCCGCACTGCGTGACTGTACCTGAGTCATAAAGCAGAGATGCAGGAAAATGGGAGCTAAAGGTGAAACCTGAAATGTGGATGTGTGTGATAACAGCTTAAAATGATGGGGGAATATATTGAAGCGATGTGGAGATGGATTGGATGAGTTAGAGTTGGATGGTGGTGTTTTGTTTCAGTCACTTTCACTCACTCACACACACACACACATACACTCTTTGATTTTGTCTGAACTGCTTATAGAACAAAAGTACATCCTGACATTACATTGTATTTTTGTTTTATTTGGTTTGTTTGTTACAAAGCTAAAAAAAAAACGGACACAAGAAATTGTAATATTCAGATGTTTTGATTTTCAAACACAAACCAAACAAACTAAAACATGATGAATAAATTCAGCGTTTTAAATTAACTGTAATTTCCCCCAAAAGCACACGTGCTGTATTGCAACATTTACCTTTCATTTGAATGGCTCCATTTCCATATTTAGGCAATCAGGAAAAAAAGCCATTAACATTTTCCGGTTTTATGGCAATGAGGGAAATGTTTTGTGCCGAAGCTGAGCGTTCATTTAGAAGCCTAGCGGGCAACGAACACTTCTCCGCTCCCACACCACACCTACCCTTTCGGAGTTCTGGCAGGAGACATGATGTACTGCCATAGGGACCTTCATCCCTGGACAACTCATCTCAGTGTGCGCTCAAAGGATTATACATACACTGGCCAGCATTTAAAAAAAAATGCATAAGACGAATAGCTAATTAGCTGGCTCACAGATAAATACAGCCTTTAACACCAACTGTTCCATCACTGTGTAGGCATAAAGTGAGGTGCATGTTTAAGAATAGTTAAACAGCTCATATAAGTAATCTGTCTCTGTGTGAACAATAACTTCATTATATACAGTACTCAAATGGATTAGTTAGGACAAATTAAACACCTACAATGCTTATACTTTATGTAATTTATTTAAAATTGTAGTTTAAGTAAACTACAATTTTCACAAGTGTGAAGGTTTAGGATAATTAGTGATTGCTGATATTAAAGTATTTCTGTAATTTATGAATGGATTTAGTTACTAAATCCTAAAAAGAACTAAACTGATTTGTTCATTCATTAATAAGAACTCCTTAATTTGCTTAAAGTTACAATAATTCTGTGCTGCTAGGTCCAACAATGTCCATCCACAAGAACCATTAAGACATAGTAATTTATAAAATCCAAAATATGTGTGGAAAAAAAGTGTTTTTATCTTACAAGCGAGCAGGCGGTACGAAAAGTTGGACGGCGTATACAATATGCAAAACGATGTGCAGCTCTCCTGAACGAGGGAAGCCGTAAAAGTCAGAGCGGAGCGACGACGGAGAGATTGCATGTCAAAAGATACGCTCCACGGTAATGGAGGAGTGTCTGAGAGCTCATGAAATGATTCACTGGCGAATTCATGCTCAAGTATTAATCAGATGGCACCCGCTTGACTTTTTTTTTTTGAAGAAAAGAACTTAAAAAGAAACTGACTTCACATATCGACTCCCCCAGGAGGGCTTAAAGAAGAAACATTTGTGGAAGAAAAGATGAATTCGACCATTTTCTCACCAATAAACCGAGGGTGGAAGAAGCATATAATTTTATGTATGAATGCTGATTCTTTCACAATTTTACCGTCAAACAGGATGATGAAATCGAATGAAAGCAAATGTTTTATTGTCGTTGGCATAACAGCGGTTTGTTAAACAGCAACACAGTCATTACACAGTTGTTAGAGCACTTCAGAAAAGTGACATGGAGGTGGAAAAGATTGGGAGTATGCCATGGAGCACGGTGAGCATCGTTTGCCCTGCAAATGGAAATGGCCATATTGAGTTTCCATGTAAATGGATTAAAGTGGGGAGTCTAAGTATGCCTTTTGCACTATTGCCTGGCCTAGATACACCGGTTTACTGTGACAACTTAAAGAAATATTCTTTCTGGACCCAGTATGTGAGGTATAATCATGGCTGCCATTGTTTCCTATGTGACGAATAAACTCCTCTTCCTTAAAGCCTTTTGGAAGAAGGCGGTGCATCTAGTACTTGCTTGAGCAGTATATACATGAAAAGTTGTACAGACTGCCCATAAATTACACAATTTCCCCCTTTTTTGCATATATACAGACATATAAAACTCCAAATTTATT
Organism: Anablepsoides cearensis; assembly: GCA_032275365.1. NCBI lineage: Eukaryota > Metazoa > Chordata > Actinopteri > Cyprinodontiformes > Rivulidae > Anablepsoides > Anablepsoides cearensis. Next base: position 10,046,240 of record JAUBOC010000103.1, on the reverse strand, counting down.
TAAGTCTGTAAGGAAATAATTTTGCCAGCTCTCTGACCACAGCTGACACTGGTATCTCTACCCCATATCTTCTGTCTGGACAATAATTTAATTGTCCCACCCCCCTTTGTTTTTTTTGTGTGAGTCCTATGAATATTTTGTGAAAAATATGGATTTCTGAGGGTCAAGATACAGATAAATTTCTGAAGAGGTTGCCACGATTGGCAGTATGCAGTAGACTCCTGTTTAAGTAATTAGGTAGAACATGTATGAATATTTGTCCATATTGGTCTCATATTGTGATCATGTCTCCAGATGCTTTATGAGAAATGCTCAAAAATAGATCACGCAACTTTAAGGGCACAACAACTCGATGAATTGGATCAATAAATTATTGGTATTCCTTGACAATACCATATTTTGTACAAAATGCCCATTCTTGATTTTTCATCTCTTCCTGAGGTAGAGCAGACTGAAACAACTCTTGCAGTGCAGGATCGAATTTATGCTCCTTCATCAAGTCACTCTGCAAGCTAGACAAAGGAATATTAGAAATGAAAAACACTGGCAAGTAATTATTCTCCGTTTCTGAGTTTCCCTGATCCAACTCCGAAACACCAACCACATGCATAGCCATTGTGACTGAACATGCCTGAAATACTTCTGGATTGAATTTCTTATTTTTATCAGGCCTACTACTAATCAACGGTACTTAGGTAGCTATAGGACCTTTGATGACATCCTCAACAAGTAGAGCAGAACATACTTCCATCAGGACTTCCCCATCAAACAGCTCTGAATGCAACACCAGTTCACGCATTGGAACATGAAAAGCAGGTGTACCCAACACAGGTATAGATAACCCTGTGTCCAGAAAGTGACATGAAGACGGAAAAGATTGGGAGTTTACCACAGAGCACGGTGATCATTGTTTGCCCTGCAAATGGAAATGGCCATATTGAGTTTACATGTAAACAGTTAGTTAAATTTTCTCTGTTCAAGCCTCATAAGATGGATCTGAAGACATCAATCCCTAATAAATAGCAAGTTATTTCACAATGCTTGTTAACCTTATCTCACATTAAATGTTAACTGAACAGAGAAAGTATTCTCTTGTTTTTTCATATTTTCAGATTTAATAAACAGTATGTAGATAGTATTTGTGAAGATAACAGATGAATGTTGAGACTGGGATGGTCTTAACTGTTCATCTAACCAAGGATAGTAAATCAAAAAGAAAAATAAGTAAGTCCTCTGGACGGGTTCTTCTCTAATGAAACGTTTCGTCTCTCCTCCACTGAGTCTGAGGAGTTTCAGGTGAACTCAGCCTTATAAGCACTGCCTCCACATGGTGGAAAAACAGGTTGATCACATGCTAAAGAGAGCCATCAGCCTAACAATAGGTCGTTAGTGCCTTGATTAGCTCTATTGTTTATTGGAGGTCATGTGCCCCATCACCTGACTATCGTTGGGGCCCTGATTCACACCTTTTGCTCACATGGTGCTGAGTCATACTTGCAATAACAGCATTGTATGAAGAGGATACTGGACACGAAGGCCTCCACCTCTGTTTAATGATGGATGGTTTTTCTTCACAAAAATGGCTTCCTTTACTCCTCTCTCAAACCAACGTACCTCTCTTTCAAAGATGAGAACATCTTCATCCCTGAAAGAGTGACCGTTGGCCTGTAGATGAGTGTAAACTGCAGAGTCCTGGCCTGATGATGTAGCTCATCTGTGCTGGCTCATTCTTTTTAATAGTAGCTGTTTTGTTTCCCTGATGTATAACTGATCACAGTCCTCCTGACACTTAACAGCATATACTATATTACTCTGCTTTTGGTGGGGAACTGGATCTTTGGGGTGAACCAATCTTTGTCGTAACATGTTTTGGGGTTTGAAAGGCACTGAGACGTCATGTTTAGAGAATAAACGTTTCAGTTTCTCTGAAACTCCCACTACATATGGAATGACGACTGGTTTTGGTCTGGGTTTAGAGTCTTCATTTTTACCTGGTAGTTGGCTGGAATCCTGTTTGGGTTTCTTGTCTGCTTTCAGAAAAGCCCAGTTAGGATAACCGCACTGCTCCAGGGCCTGTCTTGTGTGTGATTTCTCTTTCTCCCTGGCTCCTGGGTTTGTGGGGACAGTGTCTGCTCTGTCGTACAGCGCCCTGATGACTCTTAACCTGTGTTCCAGTGGGTGATGGGAATCAAAACGCAAACACTGGTCTGTGTGGGTGGGTTTGTGATACACTTCCGTTTCCAACCGTCCTCCATCAGAAACAGAGACATCACAGTCCAGGAGCGCCAACCTGCCCACTTTTCATCCTCTCGTGTGAACTTTATATATTTATCCACAGATTTGATGTGATCAGTGAAATGTTGGACTTCCTGGGATTTAATTTTAACCTGGGTGTCGTCAACATACCTGAACCAATGGCTCAGTGGTGTCTCTGTAAAGGACATCAGAGCTCTCTTTTCCACTTCCTCCATGTACGGGTTTGCAACAAAAGGAGAAACTGGGGAGCCCATAGCACACCCATGTTTCTGCCTATAGTATTGCCCCCATACGTGAAGTAGGTTGACTTTGCATGTGACTAACCTGTTTGTCCACCATGTGGAGGCAGTGCTTATTAGGCTGAGATCCCCTGAAACTCCTCAGACTGAATAAGTCTCTTGGAGGAGAGATCTTTCAATAAAGAAGAACTCGTCCAGAGGACTTAACTATTTTTATTTTTTTATTTTTCTATCTGATATACTGAGATGCATCAGGACAAAGATAGTAAAGTCTGTCCGGCCCACACAATCCACTAACACTCAGCCCAAATACCGCAAAGAATGATGGCCCTTTGTTGGCACAGATGTGGCATGCGCTCTTAAAAACAGTGCCATCATTGCCAGACCTGATCCACATCCAGCTGACATCTTGCCATGCCAGCAGTCAGCCAGTTTGACACCAGATCAGGCCCACACCTGTCTGCTCTGTGGGATGTATTTTACATATACGGTACATTTGAAGAAGAAAGATCTCACACAGCCCCACTTTCCACACACTGGACTGAACATTTCTTGGTGTCACGCTAATCTATCCCCCAAATGCCACCAGTGGCTCAGCCAGAAATGAGTCCATAAATTAATCAGATTGAGACTCTGAGTTCTCCCCTCCATGGGATTAAACCCAGACTATGAGTTTCTTTTCTTTGCTCATTATGTAGACATTTCATACATCCTAAAATAGACAGTAAAATAGAAAACCGGACTTCAGTTTGTGGAGGAGGAAGATGTAGTTTATGTGCTGATGGAAGTATGAGTGGTACCTGAGCACGGTGTGATGCATTATCGAAGCAATTGACCGGCGGTGAAATTTCACACAGCCACCAAACTGCTATAGAGTTTTTAAGCACAGCTACAGCTTCTGGGTTTGTTTGTTTTTTAATTATTATTTACCAACTTTTTGTTTCAGCTGTAATTTATGCTAATCTGAAACATCTGGGGGGGAGTAAAACATGTTGTTTTTAAGCAGACAGAAGTTGCATCTCACCACAGAGACATTAGTGCTGAATGCATGGAGAGGATTTGTCTCCATCCCCTGTCCTTTTGTCCTTGCATGCTTTTTTCTTCCTTTCTTTTTGTTTCACGTCTCCATTCTGTTAATAATACATGAATGTCCTCTTTCCCTCCCCCCCCCCCTCTCTCCCCCTCCCCCTCTCCTTCCCTGTAGCAATTATTGAGCCCACCACCACTAGTGCTGTCTCAAGCCCAGGTCAGTATATGTCACCATGCTGTACACCTTGATCAGCAAAGAGGTCCGCTGCCTCATACTGACCCTAGCCCAGTCCCCCCCACCTTCATTTTGATTTTGTCCAATTGGCTGGCTGGAATGCCTGCTAGGTGTACAGCTTCATTGTATTTTCATTTCTTTAATTTATTTGCATTATTGTTTTGGGTTTTTTTTATTGCTAATTTTGGTTTGGCTTCTACAGTTTGGCTACATGTTCTTCTGGCAGCCTGTGCCATTGCAACCAACCCCCCCCCCCTCCTCCTTCTCCTCTCCCCACTCCTACCTTTCATTACCCACCACCCCCCACCTTGGAGCAAAACTGTAGTGTCATCAAGTGGCTGTTCCATAAACGTTTTGGGTCTGACGCTTTTCATATTGCTGATTGTCTTCTTCTCCTGGCTTCCTCGCCGCTCTCCTGCAGTAGACGTCAAAAGCAGGACACCGTTGATGGCAATAAAAAAGGGCCTCTGTTTGTTAGAAACGTAATCTCCGCCGTCCTTTTTCACTTCCCCCGTCCTTTTTCACTCCCCTTCTATCCACGTTTCACTTCTTTTCTTGCCCCTCTCTCTGCGTTTTCTGTTTGTTCTTGTCTCTCTTCTAGCACAGCCGGTTCGGCACTCCGCCTCTGTCTTTAACCTGATCTCCTTCCAGCGCCGTTGTCGTTGCCACGCTTTCAATGTCACCCTCGTTTTTTCCCGTCCCCGCTCTCTTCTGCCGCTTCCACATTCCAGCCAAGAGTAATCCCCACTGCCTGGTTGTCTTTTCTTCCTTTGTAACGGTCTTAGCGAGTCGAAATTGTAATCTCTCTCACTGGTCACATTATTTCTGCTTAATACTCGAAACATACTCATATTCAAGCTAAAACAACCCTCTGTGCTTAACATATACTGTATGTAGTTAGTAAAATGGAAACAATACTCAGCAGTTCACAGATAACACGTTTCAGGATTAATTTGCTAAGTGTTTCTTTGATTTTTGCATACAGCTCGACACGATTCCCTACCTGTCTCTCCGAACCAAATATAATTATCCACGGAGATTTCTGCCAGATAACGAGCTAAAATAAGCTCAGCAACAACAAGCCGTCCTGGCATGGCCCTGAACTCTCATTTGATTGAACGTCTGCAGAACAAATGACAATTTCATGGTCCAAAGGAGCACTAGTGGTTTCAGCCGTCGAGATAAACTCACTCCGTTCGCAACTATTCTTGTTTCTCTCTAAGTTGTTTGAAGTTAATTTTGCGATGGTGCCCTTTTGTTAAATGAAAATTAATTTAGATTTCTGTCAGGAACTCTTCGTCCCAACTACTGTGTAATGAACTTTATTATTAGTTGGAACAAGTTATTATCTGCTTTTATGTCTTGTGTGCATGGGTTTGGGAAGATGTGGTCCCTGAATATAGAATTGACTTGAATTGAGAGGAAATCTGAAGTGGAAACCAGCCTTTGCTGCAGAGCATGATTCAGTTCAATGACACACAAAAAAATCTCACTGCATTAAAACAAGATGACAGGAAAAATCAGTCAATGTGATTTTATTTCTAACCTTGTGCCAGTGTGTAAACGTAATCATGGATCTACTAAATAGATGTTTTGTAGCTAATTTAGATCCTGTTTTCGCGGTTGTTAGGAGGCTGTTTGACTCACTGAGGATCTTATTTAAGACACAACCTTGTGCCACACTTTGTGTTCCACTTCCCAGTCACTGCTGAACACCATCATTTTTAAAACCTGAGATGCATCTGTCTGAATTGGTGTTTACTTGGAGAGGGCTAAATCTAATTGTAATAAAAAGAAATGCGGCTGCAAATAAAACTGAACGTCCTCAGCTGCAAATCAGCATTGACCTTTACACATTTCTGCACAAAAGCAGACAGTAATAGTACCCAACAGAGCCCTCTGATGATGACTCTGAGATCCCACACGGCGCTACATCAAGTCATGAGGAAGAACATCACTGGGTTTTTGGGACAGTGTGGAGGAAGAAACACAGAAGAAGAAAGATGATGCCTGCTCTGAATAATCCCTCCTACCTATTCTGTGATGAACTGTGGCAGATGGACGTCACATTCAGCCACCGGCTCATTCAGCCAAAGAGCAAAACGGAGCGCTCTTTCATGCCCACTGCCATCAGACGCCACCACAGCCAACGTGACCACAGCCAAAGCCAGCTGTGCCCCCCCACCACCACACATGCCCCTCACCTCCGTCCAACTCCCACTCAGCCGGAGCTGTCACACTCACTGCTCTCTTCTCCTCAGCTCCCAACATCCAGATTCAGATGCACTGGTCCATGTGTGCTACCTCTTAACCATAATGAGTAGTCTGGGGAAATATACCCTCCTTCCTTTTTATAGCCAAGATGAGTGGATCAATACCCCTGCCATGTCTGTTCATTAAACATAAAGACTAAAGGATGGTTTTGGCTAACAAAATGTGAATAAAGAGTAAACGTTTGCTGCAATTTCCCAAAGATTGAAGTATCTTTTTTGGCCTAAACAAATGTAGCCATTCCCTACAGACAAAAGATCATCAACGAGTGATTCGGGGTTAATAGTAATCAAAAAATATTTTAAAAAAATAGATACATTAGGCCTGTTCATAGGTTTTATTGGGTTGCATTAAGATATATGTTGTTGTTCATTACGATATACCAACCATCCTAATCCTATCCTATTATGGTTCTGACACTAAAGCCTTGAACACCATAAAGCCCTTCAAGTGACATGCTATATCATGTGCTTAATCCGTGAAAAGCTTAAAGAGTAAAAGTGACAAGATGTGTCGCTGGTAGTCATAATTTGTCATCTTTATAAACTGCAGGGTTGTCTCCTTCACTTCTGATCTAAACTCAACCAAATATCTACTTCTTATAGCTTCACATTCACAGCATAAAGTATTATTTTAGCAATGTTTCTAAAATACATCTCACAGGACAAGAATATATTTCTTATATGTAACTTTTGCAAAATACCCCACCCCCTTTAAGATTAGTTTCCATATAGTAACTTATGTAATAACTGCCCACAGTTTCATTGAAAGAAAATCACTTTTCTAGTGTTTATTTACTTCATAAATTTTACCTTTGACATAAAAGTTGTTTAAACAGGGGTTTAAATGGTTTAATATTTTTCAAAAGGCAGTGTGTATTGTTTGTTTTTTTTAGTAGTTTGACACAAATAAGGTCATTAAAAAAATTATTAATCAGCTTAACCATTGAACATTATTTTATGTAACAAATAACTTTTTGGCAGATTTACATAAAATCAACAAAAAAAAACATCAATGATTAAACCAGAACTTATGCAAACATATTTAGTGTAAATCAAATAAGTGCCTTTAAGGGTTTGTTTGTTTGTTTTGAGCGTAGATTTATTTTCTGTTGATTTTTACGATCTAGTCTCTAATACTATAAAATATATTTTGCTCGTTTTTTCTTGGAATTTCCTAACAACTTTAGAATTATCACACATATCTACACCTGCCAGCTAAACACAGACAGGAAAAGAAACCATCTGTCTCTGAATTTTCACAAGTTTTCTTTTTTTCTTTAATCTTTCATACCTTGACTGTTTACACTGCCCATGTTAAGAAAAAAAAGGTAATTTATTACATTTTGATTAAATTGAAGGTCTTAAGCCTGTTTTTAGCTTTAGTGTATGGATTTATGTGCATTTTTCCAAAACATAGCTCACAGCTCCAACACTATAAACAGGCTGGCCTGGTGCCATCCTGTCATCCAAATGAAATGTAGATCTGTGATAATAGCATATGCTCCCACTGGCTGCTACTTCTGTTTATTTACACAAATCAACTGACAGGAGGAAAACAGCGCTCTCATCGCCGTGCTGAGACACGATTTTTTGTTTTTGAAGCTCTGCACGCCTTGTAAAATGAATTTAACATGCAGCGAACATAATACGGGTAAAGTCTTTTTTTTCCCATATTTGTAAGGTTAACTTCCAAATGAACTAAATGAAGACAGCCTTATTGTAGTTAAATAAAGATTATCTCCAGTTTAGCCCGTTTTTATTCTACTTTGTTCTGCCTCTGATATAACTAATTAGCGACACGCTAATTTGCATCGTAAAGATATAATAAACAATTTGACCCTATTTTGACTAAATATGAAGCCTCAAGAGATCAGAGAAAGGATGGATAGTAGAAATATGATGTTAGGAAAATGTGGAGAAGCTCGTAAAAAAGAATCTGACTGATTTTAATAGATTAAAACCACACTGGCGTTGGTTCATGTAGAGGCACTAATAAGATTAAGGTTTCTTTACAAAGATGTTTTGAAAGAGGGGAAAATTTCCCCGGCTCATTGAAGCCTGTTTCCTGATTGCTTCAGAGCTTTAATGGGTCACACGTCTTTCTTTATTCAAGGTCCAGGGCACAACATCAAAGAGATAATCTACCTTATTAAGTATTCTTCCAAAGTCCTCCAAAACTCAAGTCACTCACTGAGCTCCCCCAAGGCTTCCAATGTTGTGCTTATCAAATTATTTTTTACAAGCAAGCAAAAGCGTCTTTAATTCTTTAATCAAAGGTTAATCTGTCTTAAAACTGGCAAAATGTCTTCATTTGATGATGACTTCTTATAGATTATGCTTCTGGTTTTTTTGGGGTTTTTTTTGTCTTTTTGTTGTTAATTTGATATGAGCTGGATCTCAAGGCCGACTTAGTTTGTTTTACACAGCATGAGGCCATCTCAGTGAGTACACATCTTTTGCTCTATAGCTCTGAATTAATAGACTCTCCTGATGATCGCTTTAGAAATACTGCCATAATTCTGACTGGAAGCAACACAGTTTGTCTTTTTAATCGTGTTATTCGTTTTTTTTCGTGATGATTTAGTCGACATCCAGCTGATTTTTAAAACACAACAGTTTTCAACTTTCGCTCCGACACATAATGCATCTGTAACTGATATTGCTGAAGTTTAGTCTCTTTTGGGTTCCTGTACCGGGCCTTACGCTGCTCCATTACTCATAAGAGTTACAGTTTTAGGACCTGTTTTGTAATGTAATGCAAAACCATAGCATTAATGCTCCGTTTTCAGGTTCTTTTTGAACCCAGAATGCATAATTATTGTACAATATGACATTATCACCTTAGTTGTTTTACATAGTTTGTTCTATGTTTAGTAAAATGTTCAATAAGTTACAGATCATGTATGTATCGAAAAGAACAGCATCTACATGGTGTCAAACTCATTTTCACTGAGGGCCACATGAGCATTATGGTGGTCCTCAAATGGTCAGTTGTTATTAACTTTGATGTTTCATTTCCTCTCTTTGCTGCGGCTGAGCACAGCTAACAAATAACTAAGCTCTATGTGGTATTTCCTGCAAAGAAACATTGTTTTAACACGTACTCTCATAAACTCTGAAAAGTACTGCATGTACAACAGACTAAATGTGAAATAAATAATACAGAAACACTATTAAAAGTGAAAGTAAGAGAGTTTTACTAACTGTTGAGTGGTGGTGAGTAGCTGCTATGTTGAATTCTGAACTGTCCCACTTTCCCACATGGAATTCCCACTGGAGAGGTGTTCCAGTTTAAATTCATGACTCCGACGTGGAAAATTCCCTCTTCCTAGTACAACTGGGATGCAATGAAAATACTGTGGAGATTTTACATGTCCAAATTTGCTGACTGCTGGCTAATTTTGGACCCTGTACACCTCCACCTAGTGGTGGGATACCATGATTTTGCAGGTAAAATAATCCACATGCATTATGTAGTTTATGGTCAATGCTGGCTTTAAAGCAGCATATTTTGAAGCTCTTGTGGGCCAAAGAAAATGCTGCGACAGTCCACATTTAGCTCACGAGCCTTAAGTTTAACACATTTGACCTTCATTAATAGTGTTTTATTTTTTAGGATTATGTATAATAGACATTTAAAATAAGTTTTAGATTAATTAAATGAGAATTATTTATTTATTTATTATATTAGCACACTGTCAAATTTATTGTATGTAAAAATACTTGGTGAATAAATGGTATTCTGATTCTGATTAATGAGCAGAGTGGTCAGTGCTCTCAGGACATGCAGCAGTGCAAACTGCCAGCATTTCTCAGACATATGCTCCAACATATGCTACAGTTCCTCGAGGATTACTGGAGAATTCATTTTTATTGATAACTTAAATACTGTCTCATCCTGAATTAATGAGGCTGTCCTGGTTAAGGTGGGATAATCATATAAATTAAAAGAAGGATCCAAATAGAAGCTATGAGATTCAATAATCGGGCTTTGATGCCATTTTTTTTTTCAAGCAGAACAAAGACTTTGAGAATAGTTTCTTTTATTGCCTTGGAATGAGTAGCATCATTAAACTAATCACTGTTAGTCATCAGGTAATGCACATATTATGTTTTCTTCTTCAAACAAAAATAAATTGTTGTGTTTTTAGACATTATCACTTTAGTACATAAATATTTTGTAACTGGACGTTCGAAATTAGCCAGATTTGTGTTCCCTTGCAAGGACAGAGAACCTGCTTTTACACTTTGTTTTTACCATTAGCAAACTTGCAAAAAAATAAAGAAAACAAAGTTTTCACAGTGCCGTTTCATCTAACAGAGTGTAAGAACACATTACAGTAGAAGATGCCATTTTTTTTACCACATATTCCTGGCCACCTACCTGCTTTCGCAGCCATTTAAACCACAGCAGAGTCCCTCAACTTTTCGTATACTAAAAACTATTTACCATGAGATTAACCACACAGAACTTCTAAGAGAATTCTCTTTTAAGTTCATAAAAACCATCGTTGTAACAACACACATGCACAGTGTTCATTTATCCTTCTGTAGCCAAAAGTGCTGAAGTTAAGTTGCGTCAAGTGGCAATTATGTTTAACAGCCAACTTTGCTGCTAGCTGCTGAGGTTTGTGAGTCATTTCCAGTTAATGTGCATATAAAAACATTTCACTTATGAAATATTGAGCAGGCTGGAGTATCTCCCACCGATAAGCTTTTACCGAGGTCTTGTATAAGTGGAGCTGTGCTGCGGATCCTACAGGACCGAACTTGTTGAAGCTGGTGGGTTAAACTGCTCTACAACAAACAGCCCTGCCTCTGTGTTACCCAGCATGCCTGTTGTCAGACACACTGAGCTACCCCACAGATAATCCTTTTTGGGAGTGCATTTTTTTTTTCTGCCAGCCGTTATCTGTTATATGGTAGCGAGATCAAGAACGGTGCAAACACCTTCCACACACACACACACCCTCCCTCCAAATGTGTTGCCACCTCAGCTCCTGGACCGTTCAGTTTGTTTTGAGGTGATATGCTGACCTTCATTTTTACTGAGCTCCAAACTCCACAATCACCTCTGGAAGGACCTGATAAGCAGGTGGCATGTCATCTATCATACTTGACCCCTTGATCCTTTGGCGATGTAAATAGACAATGGGTTTAGTCGGGTGGTAGAAGCACCCTGCAGGCTTCTCCGGTTAGAGGGGAAAAAAAACAACAACTCTGTTTCGATGATTAGATGCAAAAACACATAAGTAATTCCTGGTGAAAAGCCAGCATGTACTCCCACCCTCACATGAACATTACATGTCTAATGAAAAGTAAACAGAAACACAAAAGTCTCCAATGACTCTATGTAAAATAAGCATAATGCACTGCATTAAAGCAAGTATATCCAACACTTGGTGAGGTTGATTTTACTGCGCCGAGGAGCTTTACAGCACGATCCTCTGGCATATCAACGCTTGCCAGAGTTCATTTACGTGATCAACAGTTTACATTCCCTCTGAAAACATTTGCATTACCATACTGTAAGAAATGTGTTTTCAGGAAATGAAAGCCATTACTTTGGTCTTAGAATAACACACTGTACGATTGCCTTGCGATCTTCAGTTTGCCCGCTTTATTATCTCTTATTGGGTGTTAATCAGGTCAGATTGGTGCAGAGTTGTTTGTCTGATCTGAGTCATTAAGAGAAAAATTGTTTGGGTATTTTATTATAAAAAATAATATAGAATTTTCTGTTTGTTATATGTGGGAAATAGCAACAATAAATGTTTTGTATGTGTGTGTGATAGTGTTTACCTTTCACCTTAATTCACTAAAGGGAGATGAGCTGCATTTGAAAAACTAATCTCTGCTGCAACATGAATGCCATATGTTTGAATAAATTCCAACATTTCCTTTATATTACTGGCCTGGGGGGTGGTTGGTGCAAACGGTTGCCAGGTGGGGCAAATGTTGCTAATTCTTGTTGTGGTTGTCAACTGTGTGTGTGTGTGTATGTGTGTGTGTGTGTGTGTGTGTGTGTGTGTGTGTGTGTGTGTGTCTGTGTGTGTGTGTGTGTGTGTGTGTGTGTGT
>JAUBOC010000103.1:9995494-10010687 GCA_032275365.1 Anablepsoides cearensis | reverse complement strand
ACATCAAGTTTCTCAGTGGATCTGTCGTCCATAATGCAGCCTAGGTGGAGTAGTTGAACAAAGATCCACTGATCCTTTAACACAGAGCGTCTTAAAAAGACAAGTTTATACAATACATTTTAAAAATCAGTATTGTTCGATACAACTGTCTTCGATGCGGTTCGGTTCGATACGGGTACATGTATTGTTGCACCCCTAATATATATATATATATATATATATAGCTCTGGAGCTATAAGACTAAGCTGAGGTGAGCCTTCCTTAAAGCATTCTCTGTTTTCCTCCATCATCATGTTTAGTTACAGGCTGAGTCATTTCTACATTCTCCTCTCTGTCAACGCACTTCAGTTTCATTTAAAAGAGCTGAACAGCAGACTTTTTCCAACATTAACATTCAAGATGATTGATCTCACAATGCCGCAGCCAGTAACCGTCATCATTTACCCAGAATTCTTTGCGGTGTAAAGCACATGGCAACGTCAGTGTGACAATGTGTTTTTGTTTTTTTAACTACACAGCCTACAGTATTTTTACTGTTTTAGTTTTATTATTAGAGCAAATTTTAGCAAATAATGTCTGACTAGCCTGAGACATGGATGGATGGATGGATGGATGGATGGATGGATGGATGGATGGATGGATGGATGGATGGATGGATGGATGGATGGATGGCATTACCTTGTATGCTAATTCTGATTATTTCATCAATTTTCTACTATTTGAATGGTGCTTTTTAATTAGTTGTAGAGTTGGAGTTTCAATAAATCACACAGCAAGTAAAAGAAAACCTAAAGCTAAGGGGAGATGTACTTTGGATGATGTTATTACCTTTAAAAACCCAGCAGCAGGTCTGTTTGCTGCTGGAACAGGGAGAGAGTTTCATGTAGGCTGTCACTCAGCTTTATTCTTTTACAACTGGAAGCCATGGAGGTGAAACATTCACTGCAAACACAAACTAGCATCTTTTTGTGGCACAACACGTTTACACTTGTTGTCAAATAAGATTGTAAAGCCAAACTTCATCAGAGATTCTTTTCTGTAATTTGTTAAACACCTAAAACGAAACGAAGCCACAAATCAGCACATTTCCTTGGCATGTTGAGTTGACACATCAACATGTGTAGTGATTAAAGAGGACATGCTAAGATGTCAGCCTATTTTGGACTCTAAGAATAATAACCAGATCGTTTGTCCTGGCCTGTGAACGAAGCTGTCAGTCAAACCTCAGCTAAAAATGCCCGAGGGAGTCTGAGTGGTGCTTCAGTCATATTTATTAAGAATGTATAATCATGTTAGTGATCTGCATTAAGTAAAACACTGCACTGTTAAAGATCAAACCAGTGGATTAAAGTATTTTTCATCTGCTGAATAAAACAAATAATTTGTGTCAAACAGTTCATGGTTAAATTAACTGGTGTTTAAAGACAAAAACCCTTTTTACTGACAGACTTTGAGGACTGTTTTTGTGTTTTTACTGTTTTCAACTTGCCAGAAAAACAGAATTCTAGGATTAGCTGTTGAGTGACACATAAAATTACTGTTTGCACATGAAAAGCACGCGTTAAGAGTCTTTTAATGTTGTGTTTTGTAATAAGTTCCACCTCATGTTGTAATATTGTTACCTTTTTTTAGGTAAAGGCCTCAGAGTCCCTCAGCAACCAGTCTGTGTAACGTTTCCCCTTTTTTTTCATCCAAAAAAACCAGCTCCAATCAGCGGCGGCGCTCCAGTAATTGCCGTTCTCGCCGTCTCATTTGTGAGCCTCATGCCAAGCCGACTGCGGATTTGGAAACTAGTAGGTGCGGCAGAATGAAAAGCGCAATCACAACTAATCAGAGCTTGTCTTGTTTTCCTGCCCACAGCGCAAAACACTGCACCCTATGGGAGCCCGGGAAGCGCGCACATCCCGCTGGCCTGCCGGTACCTGGTCCTGGCGCTCTCCTCCTTCATCAGCGTGTACTAGCAGAGGCTGACACAATGACTGTCGAGAGCATTTATGAAACCTTTTTTGACATTGCTGATGGCTGAAATCTGGTCTTGGTACAGTTTGTTGGAAAGCTGAGGTGGGGAAATAATCAACTAGACTTTGTGTCGGGTGGAATTTTTTTTTTTCTTTGCTTTTTGGTGAAATTTCTGTCATGTTCAAAGCTATGATGATGTTTTTTTATTTCCTCTTTCTTCTTTTCTTATAAACCACATTGTGAATTAGTGCTCAGTTTATTTTTCACCTAAAATCACATCAACAACCCCTGAAACTCCAAACTCAGTTTTCTTTTTTTGTTTGTTTGTTTTTTGGCATCTTTTCCCTGTGAGGTGTTGGAGCAAAACTTTATCATCCATTTTTTTTTGTACATGGCTAAAAGAAAAAAAAATCAAATTGTGCCAAGTCTCCGAGTACAAAAAATGTTCATATCAGTGTTATATTGAATGTATTACGGGGCTGTTGAGCAAAAAGAAAGACATTTAGATTCCTAACAATAAATTTTTTATTATGAGGTTATGCTGAAAAATAGAAGGAAATAAGCGAAAGAACAAAGAAAGGCAGGTTTTTTCAGCACATCAGTAGATGGATGAACAGTGTTATATCTGAAAATGGGTCCTTCAGTTTTCACGTCTGCCTCACCCCCTATGATCAGGCAGCCGTCTAAAGTAGCAAAACACACCGTTAATGTATCTCTATGTTTTTTAAATAGCATAGGCTTCTGTTTGAACGTGGGACCAGCTTTTCTCATTCAGCCAAGAACATTATTACAAACCATGACTACGGAGGATTTGTCGCTGCCCTTTTGTTTACATTTTTCTTTTCGAAAAAAATGTATATTCTTCATTTTTTGTGTCCATGTATGTGAATGTCAGAACAAATAATTGCAGGAAGAAAATGAAGAAGTTCAACTCTTGCAGCTTGTTGCAACAAAATGGCCTCTGTAGGCGTCAGAGCAGAAACTGATTGTTTCCCCTGCGGTTACATACTGCATGTCTCTACGGTCCGACCAGGGGTTAGGAGCAAGTTTTACACATGTAGAATTAGTGTCCAGTGGAGTGAAATCAGTGGATATTTTTACTTTTGTTGAATGTAATCAGTGGTGAGCACAGTTCCGCTAATCTGCTAACAGATAATAGCTGAACTAACGTTTCGTTTAGCAGATTTTTGCTAACTTTGGAAACCAATAGCAAACCAATTACCTTCTGCTAAATTTAGTACTGCTAATTTTGAAAACTATTAGTGAACCAATTATTGTCTCAGAAATTTAGTTCTGCTGACTTCGGAAACCAATTGCAGACAAGTTAGTTCCCACTAAATTTAGTTCTGCTAACTTTGGAAACCAATTGCAGACAAGTTAGTTCCTGCTAAATTTAGTTCTGCTAACTTTGGAAACCTATTGCGGACAAGTTAGCTCCCACTAAATTTAGTTCTGCTAACTTTGGAAACCAATTGCGGACAAGTTAGCTCCCGCTAAATTTAGTTCTGCTAACTTTGGAAACCGAATGCAGACAAGTTAGCTCCTGCTAAATTTAGTTCTGCTAACTTTGGAAACCAATTGCGGACAAGTTAGTTCCCGCCAAATTTAGTTCTGCTAACTTTGGAAACCAATTGCAGACAAGTTAATTCCCGCTAAATTTAGTTCTGCTAACTTTGGAAACCAATTGCAGACAAGTTAGTTCCCGCTAAATTTAGTTCTGCTAACTTTGGAAACCAATTGCGGACAAGTTAGTTCCCACTAAATTTAGTTCTGCTAACTTTAGAAACCAATTGCGGACAAGTTAGTTCCCGCTAAATTTAGTTCTGTTAACTTTGGAAACCAATTGCAGACAAGTTAGCTCCCGCTAAATTTAGTTCTGCTAACTTTGGAAACCAATTGCGGACAAGTTAGTTCCCGCTAAATTTAGTTCTGCTAACTTTGGAAACCAATTGCAGACAAGTTAGCTCCCGCTAAATCTTGTTCTGCTAACTTTGGAAACCGATTGCAGACAAGTTAGCTCCCACTAAATTTAGTTCTGCTAACTTTGGAAACCAATTGCGGACAAGTTAGTTCCCGCTAAATTTAGTTCTGCTAACTTTGGAAACCAATTGCAGACAAGTTAGCTCCCCCTAAATTTTGTTCTGCTAACTTTTGTTCTGCTAACTTTGGAAACCAATTGCAGACAAGTTAGTTCCCAATAAATTTAGTTCTGCTAACTTTGGAAACCAATTGCAGATAAGTTAGTTCCCGCTAAATTTAGTTCTGCTAACTTTGGAAACCAATTGCAGACAAGTTAGCTCCCACTAAATTTAGTTCTGCTAACTTTGGAAACCAATTGCGGACAAGTTAGTTCCCGCTAAATTTAGTTCTGCTAACTTTGGAAACCAATTGCAGACAAGTTAGCTCCCCCTAAATTTTGTTCTGCTAACTTTTGTTCTGCTAACTTTGGAAACCAATTGCAGACAAGTTAGTTCCCAATAAATTTAGTTCTGCTAACTTTGGAAACCAATTGCAGATAAGTTAGTTCCCGCTAAATTTAGTTCTGCTAACTTTGGAAACCAATTGCAGACAAGTTAATTCCCGCCAAATTTAGTTCTGCTAACTTTGGAAACCAATTGCAGACAAGTTAGTTCCCAATAAATTTAGTTCTGCTAACTTTGAAAACCAATTACAGACAAGTTAGTTCCCACTAAATTTAGTTTTGCTAACTTTGGAAACCAATTGCGGACAAGTTAGCTCCCGCTACATTTAGTTCTGCTTAACTTTAGAAACCATGAGACCAATTAGCTTCTGCCAAATTTTGTTCTAATAACTTTGAGTCAGAAACAAAAACAACTACCCCTCACACACAGTGCTTCACACCCATGTCATGTGTCTTTTATGTGAGCAGCATCTTTAACATTTTCTGATTCAATTTCTTGTGGAGTTAGCAGTTAGTGTTAGCTTACACTGATGTTTTCACCTGTTGAGGATTGGCAAAGCTAATTTTTTAAGTCAGCAGATTGATGTTTAGCGAAGCTAATTTTTGGTTAGCTGTGCCCACAACTGGTATTCTGTTGTTGTTTTTTTCCACAATGTTTGAATTATATAAAGTTCTGAAATTTGGCCAATGGATGAGATATGAGCTCTAAAATATATTTTATTTAAGACTCTAATCTTAACCAGCCTGTTAGGTGTTGGACTTGTTTACAAATGATACAGAGTTGGAACTTAAAATGATTAGCTGTTCCCACCACTGACTGTAATCAACCATATCAAGGTTTAAAAACCAGTTTCCTCTATAGCCAGGTCTGTCAGGGCAGCATATTCACCTTCCTATACCCTCCATTCATGTTGTAAACAGATACTGTACTGTAATGCCTTAATAGTACCATACACATAAATTTCCCTCTCTTTAAACAGACACTTCCAGAAGCTCTCGATGAGATTTCAGCTCATGACTGATAACTGAATGTTCATAAAGCATCACTTGTCCTTGAAAAAAGGCATCCTACTCAGTAAACTCACATCTCTTATAGGTATTTTCGAATAAATCAGAAGCTTCGGATACAAATCTTGTGTCTTTGGAAAAGGAAGGGACTAACTTCTGGAGTTCACAGAGTATTTTCAACTTACAACTGCAAATCTATAGAACAATAGCCATCGCAGTTCAAACCAACAAAAAAAAAAAAAGCACAAACAGTCATTATTTTATGTGGTGATTTGTTTTTCAAGCTAAACATTTTTTTTCTTTTACTGAAGACGTTCTCAGCTTGTTTTTTATGAGTTTTAAATAAATTCTGCACCATTGTTTAAATGTTAAACTATAATGGAAATGGGTCAGACGTATATTTATTCTCTTCCTTTATGAAAACGATGTATAAACACAACCTTTGAAACATGTAAAACTGAATATGTGACATTTATTTGAATGAGGAAGCAGTATGGCATAGTTTCTAATGTCGTCCGGTTCATTTAGATGCCATAACTGTTGTTGATTTAGGTATGTTAAAAAAATCGTTTGCTATTGAAATGACCTACTTTTTGAAACAGAGGGTGTGAACCAGTATATCAGTATTATAGAACAGAATCAATGTGTGTATATTTGGAGAAAAAAAATAGGTACCTTTTGATCTGTAGAGCCAGTGTGTAGTCATAGTTTTCACACACTCGCGTGTTTGACGATGTGCAGAGCGTATGGTTGTGCTGCATGTTCAAAATTAACCTGTGTTTTTAAAAGGTGGCCAATTTTACAGATATCACATTTTTTATGAATGGACGCAACTTTTTTTTTTTTTTCCAAAACTTTTGGTTCATAAACCTGGTATGAAAAATACATCCCTCTACAGATCACCAGGCTGTGTTTGTATGTGATTTCTTTCAACCAACTATGTTGCTAAAAACTGCTCTTCGGTTCTAATGATAATGATTGTTGTGGCACATTGTGGTGAAAGTCTGGAGTTCTGCTGGTTGCTTGTTTGAGCACTTAAGATCCTGCTAGTATTCCTTATTAAAAAAAATGTACTGGATGTTGATTATTTTCAATATGGTATTAACAAGTCCCTTTTATCCAATCCGTATTATTTGCAATAAAAGTCTTCATGTTACACTGTAAACCCACATCTGAGTTAATGAGCAGTCAGAAGTGTTTGTTTTTGTTGCTGCAAAAGAAATGCCTGTGAGACAGCATCCTCCTCGAAACATCCCTGGAAGTAATTGACCCCCATGAGGGCAGTATCAAAACCTTTTTACAGATTTTTTTCTTTATTTTTACATTATTAATGATCAGCTTTCAGAGAGAGTCAGCTAATTTACAAGCTTTGTTTTCGGTTATTTAACAAGAATCTCAGGCCCGATTGGGTTGCAGCAGCTCAAAACAAAATAAAAGAGTAAATAAGTTAAAAAGGTTCTACAATAGGAAACATTTTTTGATGGGTAAAGATTCAAAGAGGGACAGTTTAACAGCTAACCAAAGCTACAGCCTGATGGTATTTGTTATAAATGGCACTGATGCTACGAGCAGATGGCAGCTTTAAGGGGTGTAATCATTTCTGAGATAACTTACTGAAGACGAGGAGCTCAAATCATGTGCTTCTAGTCAAGTTAAGGTAAAAATGCTCTTTTTTTTCTTTTTAGAGCTGCAAATGTTAGTATTTCTTTTCTTCATCATTTTTTTTACTTGTTTTTTTTTATTTTAAAAAACAGTTTTCTGTTGATCTTTGTTCCATGGGTCAAAAGGGATTCTAGAGTTAAAAAAAACTGCACAAGATGAAGGAATAAAAGGTGTTAAGAATGTGACAAACCTTTTACGCACCTGGTTGTTGGGGTGACGACAGCGTCACTGTTCCTGCGAACGGATTTACAAATCATAACTTTAGCCCAGATTTTTATTTGTGAAGCCCAAAAATAAATGAAGAATGACTACAAACAAACACAAAGTAATGAAACAAAACATGAACAAAACATATCTTGGTTAAATTAATCTGTATGGAGTTAAAAAGAATTGGATTATGTCAGATTAGGTTGGACACATCAACATCCTCAAACCTTCATTCCTTTTACATAGTGAGTCAAAAGACACAGGACACCATTTTATGTCAGATATCAAGGGAGAAATTAAATATCTGAATACCCCCTCAAACAGCAGTGAACACAACCAAAACGTTAGTTTTGCTTATCGCCAACCTGCTACCTAAAATATTAGCTTTGTAAACACTAAAAGTTAGCGGAAGCTAACGCTAATTGATAGCCACTAAGTCAAGGTGGTTTCCAACCCTGGTCCTCGAGGCACCCTGCCCTGCATGTTTTAGGTGGTTTCCCTGCTTTGACACACCTGATTCAGATGATTAACAGACTTTGTAGAACTGCAATCAGTTACCAATTGAAATCAGCTGTGTTGAAGCAGGGAAACCTCTAAAACATGCAGGGCAGTGTGCCTTCAGGGCCGGGGTTGATTTAAACTGTCTGCCGTGTGGTGCGGAACTAAATTTTATCCACAAACAGTTTTCAAAGTTAGCAAAAGAAAAAGTTAATTCACGAAAAAAAATAAAAAAAAGCTCTGCTTTTAGCTGAACTGTGCCCACCGCTGTCAACAAGTAATGGCTGAGGGGGCCTATCTTTTAGGCTATGTACGGAACAAGGCCGTCATCTTGAAAACCATCGTGTTGGAAGTTAAACTTTTTCCAGTGGGAACAGAGTCATGAAGCAAATCAGAAAAGACTAAACACATTGTTTCAGGCACACTGTGCACCCAGAAAACCCTAAATTACAGGAAATGTTCCCAAATTTTGTTGCAACTTTCTGTGTAGATAACTTTTAAATCACAGGAGATATTTCAAATGTGATTGAGACAAGCTGGCCTTTGGTATCCTTCCTGACCTGTTTCGCATTGGGAAAAATTAGACTTTGATTTAATATGGTGGCCATGTTCCAGACATAGCCCAAAAGATGGGCCCCCTCACCTGATACTTGCTGGGGTATTCAAATATTTCATTTCTGAAATGAAAGGATTTCCTGAGACGTTTGATTCTAATCCATCCCTACAGAGTTTAGATACAACAATAAGTTCAACACAACGAAGATTTGCTGTAAATGATGGGAAAACAATGCAGAACTATGAACCCGGTTTGTTTGATTTATTGTATATTTTAGGTTATTTTAATGTACAATTCATTGTTGGTGTTTTAAAATAATTGGCCCTGGTGTTGAATGTTTGCAGTGTGAGCCTTTAGTTATTGACTTATCTTAATTGTGCAGGATCATGCATACCTGATGCCCACCCTGGGGCCTGCAGTGCTGTACAAACTCTCCTGTGCTCAGATGGCCATATGTCACGTCACATAAGATTAACCACTGTTTGCTCAGCTTCATCTTCATCCACTCCAGAGACCCGCTCAGTGTAACGTGAACTTTACGAACACAAGTCGCTCCTCCGCTCGTCCAACAGTGCAACTGAGCCGGATCAGATCCTCGCACTCTTTGACGTCGACGTCCCAAACGTGACTGACTTTATAGAGCGAGCCAGCTGCAGAGATCCCAGCCTCACCTCGCGCTCCGACAAAAGAGCGGGAAAGAATCCCTCTCCAGCCCCGTCTTCTCTTTCCACATTCAAGATAAGAGGATTTTAAATATTCATGCTAGTGACTATTAATACAGTCCCACAATCCCCCAACCCTGAATTTTTTAAAACTTCCCAATTTCAAAGCTCCCCCTTTGCTCCAGTGTATCAGAATTTGTTGCATTTGCTGTTTTAATCTCAGCTGTTCTGAATGTGCCTTTAAAGTTATTTATCAATCAGTGGGATTTCTTTACTCATCCCTTTATTTAGAGGGGTGGTCTGAACGTAAACAGCTGAGTTTAGAGACACATCTCAGACACAAAGGCCATGAGTTTTAATTAAATGCTACTTATAGCTGCATCTCTGGTGGTTTTTTTGATATATTAATATCTGTTTTGCCACATTAAACCCCCAAATACAAGCAGTAAATTGTCATATTGGAAATAATGCTGATTAATGGCTTCTTCCAGGGAAGAAAAATTAAATCAAACTATTTATATTGTTTGTTTTTAGTGGTCAGAGGTGCATTTACTCAATTCTGGCACTGTGGGTGTGTTGCTATTATTTTTGTATTGTCCAGTGGTGGGTACGGTTTAGCTAATCAGCTAATAGCAGAACAATTTTTTTGTTTTGTTTATTAGTCTTTTGTTAACTTTGAAAACTGTTAAAGGACCAATTAGCTTCAGCTAAATTAGATTTCGCCAACTCTGCTAACAGCTAACAATATGGCCGCTCTCTCAAATCAAGAAAAGTCATGTTATTGTGCCTCTAGCCAGAACACCTCGTTGGCACTAGCTTACTCTAAATTTTTGTTTAGCTATTTAGCGTTAGCTTCTGCTAATAATGTTTAGCAGTTTAGTGATAGTGGATCTATATTTTTAGTTGGCAAATTAAATGTTAGCAAAGCTAACTTTGTTAGCTGTGCCCATTGGGATTGTCTTTCTGTGATGATGACTGTCATTGTGTAATTCTGAGTATTAGGGCCTATTTTGCTTTAAATAACTAGAATAAAGTCATAATATTATGAGAAAAATGTTGTATGAGAATAAAGTAAAACATCAGAATAAAGGCATAATATTATGAGAACTCCTACTTGAATCATATAAAGTTATATTGTGACTTTTTTCTTGTATTATTAAAAAAATGTTCTCATATAAAAACTTTATTCTTCATACTTTATTCTGGTAAAATTATGATTTTATTCTCATAATATCACAACTTTAGTCTTGTATTGAACAACTTTCTTCTATAATATTATGACCTTATTCTCGCATTATAACAACTTTATTCTTATGCTATTACGACTTTATTCTCTTTAACAATTTTGTTTTATTACAATTTTATTCTCCTATTATATTGACTTTATTCTTGTGCGGCTTTATTCTGGTAATATATTTATTATAATTTAATAATCTTTATTTAACCTGGCAAATCTCATTGAGGTCAGATTATTATTACAACTTTACTCTTATAATGGCTTTAGTCTGGTATTATTACAACTTTTTAATTATTATGGCTATATTCTTGTAATATTACCACTTTATCCTCTTATTATAACTACTTTATTTTTGTAATATTACAACTTAATTCTCATTTTATTTAGACTTATCTCATATTTTCTATTAGTCTGGCCCTAATACTCCGTCATATATTACTGTCAGTTTTTAAGGGAAAAAGGGATTTTTGTTATAGGTAGGTGGTTGTTGGCAGCACTTTTTCCAACAAATTGGTTAATTTAAAGTAGCTTTTCTTCAGCAGCACATGCCACATGTTAGGGAAGTGATTAGCATTGTGTTAGCCTTTTGTTCATCACAAAAATGGCTTGTGTGGTCTGTGTGATCAGGACAGGAGTTGTTGTGAGGGAAGGGATTCCTCCTGACCTTGGTGGTAATGAAGCTCTCCTCACACCGTTGTCAGGTTTAAGTTGTGTCGTGCTGCACGCTGGGGGGGCCGCTGCCTCACTCACGCAGTCACCGTCCCACCATCCAGAGCAGCATACTGAGTTGTCAGTCTGAAAAACAAACTGTTTTTTGTTGTTGTTGTTGTTTTTTTGTTTTTTTTGAGTCACTCAGTTTGGTAGATGTGTTTGTTGCACAGCAGGCAGAAGCTAGCATCCACTCTGTCAAACCCAGGAAGAACGAGGAAAAATAAACCCACCAAGAACAATATTTTTTTAACACAGACCTCTTTCATTCCTTTCACACCTTACAATACGTACACAGAGTCATTCCACCATTTCTTTTCATTCCCTCTGAAAACACAACAGCTCAGAACTGAAGGCAGGGGAGGTGTGTTATTCTGAAAAGAGGCCGCATCAAGTATTTGTCAACCTGTCCCTCATTATTTCCACTGAACTGGAAAATAAGTTGCCAGCCAATGATGCAGAGCCTCAGATAATGACTGGGTTTTAAAGCACGCTATCTGAACCAGGACTCGTCATGACGCTGATGACTGAATCACACATTGCCGGCATTTTCTTTTTTTTTTTTTCTTTTTTTTTTCTTTTCCTACCGCCAAGCTCCCGCGGCAACTTTCAATGAGGATGGAAAGAATCGGGATGGAGGAAACATCATTATCTGTCTGACAGTAAATGTAATCCCATTTTATTTGTTTTCACCCCTGCAAAGACGGATTACGTGGCGTTTCGCTCACAGGCTAAAAATCAGCGCTTCAAATGTTCAAGGTGCAACATTTACTCTATTGTTTACACAAATTAAATGTATTTACACTTTTTTTCTCTCTCTCTGTGTGGACTTTTAGTTTTCTTCCCCGATAATCTTCAAGCTGGAAAATGGAAAGGTTTCCTCTGTGTGTTTAAAGGTCTTTAAGGAGTTCTAGTTGTACATTTATAGGCTCTAGGTCACTGGAATGATATATATGGCTTCAAGTGATATACAGTATCTATATATAATATTTAAATATATATTGATATTTGTCCAAAAACGATCAAATTCATGTACTTGAATTACTTTAAAGCTTACATTGTGTAGAGCACGTATGCAAGTCCATTTTCATCATGTTTGGTGTAATTTTGTAGCAGTGGTTTGATACTAATAAACGCTCTTGATGATGGAGGTTTGGGTTGTGTTTTTGTCCAAGTCAGCGCCCCTCTTACATCCACCCAGCTAGGAGGTGTCAGAGTAAACATGTTTAATCTGCAGCCACAGCAAATTACTCTGATTCATTCAAGACGCGTCTAAAAATAAACAAGTCATCGTGTTGATAAGAGGGGATGAGAAGGAATATTTCTTTTTTAACGTCTGTGTGTTCTTTAGCGGGGGCCACGGTCCTGCTAAACAAGGCTAACTGTTTTTTTATTTAGTGGATTGGAGTTTTCTATAACCTTGGAAATTGTTAGCGGATCAATTCGCTTCGGATAAATTTAGTTCTGCTGGTTTATGCAGAAAACGAACACACGTGCGGCGCTGCACGCCTGCGTCATGCGCTGCACATGTGTGGAGCATCTTTACTGTTTCCTCATTCAACTGCTTGTGGGTTTAACCTTTTAACTGGGTTTGGTAAACGTAGTGTGAAGCGGCCTGGATGAGGATCAGTGCCTCCAACTCTGAGACCATGGTCTTCAGCCAGGAAAGGGAAGAGGTCCTGCCCCAAGGGGGAGGAGTTTAAGTATTTTGGGGTCTTGTTCATGAATGAGGGGAAAATGTTCCTAAAGTTTGACCAGTAGCTGAGATCTGAGCTTCAAAAAATATTTTTACTCACGATCTGAGTCTTGAATAAACTATATTTCTCTTTTACTAAACACTTGGATCTTAATCAACCTGTTAGATGTTGAACTTGTTTTTGCAAATGGTGTCGAGCTGCGACTTTGAAAGCGCTCTCGCTGCTCAGATCATGTCCTGACAAGCACAAGTCCCCGGTTGCTCCTAGCCGCTGCCCAGTGCTCTGCTAATTTAAATAATTGATGCATCTAAAGCAGGAGCAAGAAGAAAAAAAAAGATGCAAAAAAGAAAGCAAAGCACTTACAGGAAGTTTAGAACATTCATGTGAAACCGAAGCGGACAGGAACAGTGAGGGTCAAGCTGAGGTCTAAATGAAGAAAACTTTTAAAAGAGGGGGTATTTTCCAGGTGCATAGCCTCTATTCTGTACTACAATCAATTAACTATGTTACCTTCAGTTGTTAGAAAAATCAAAATGTTTTAATTTTTTACCTTCGACAACATGTTTGGGGCAGATGTTAAGTCCAGGGTTGTACTTCTTTCTGGTGAAACTCTGATTAGCCTGGGAAAGGTGACAAAAAATAGTCCTTCCATGATGGCTGTATCCTGAGTCACTATTAAAAGTACCACAGCGTTTCAGGCTGCTGACCAGTGTTTAAAAAATAACCAGAGTGGAGGTCCCCATTAGCCAGGTCCGGCCTGCAGCACAGGCAGGATGGGCAGATGCTGAGGTCGCCTCTATCTAGGGGATGCCATGAATGAGGGATGGAAAAAAACAAAGATTTTATAACTTCTATTTTTTTTCAGTTTCTTTCAATAGAGTTTGACAGAAGCTGTGTAAAAGTTGTTTTTAGACTCACTGCTCACTTCTTAGCTATTATATTTTCCCCCTTTTCCAGCCAACCTGAGTATTTGAAGCTTTTTTTTCTTCTTTTTCTTCTCAAACACACCTTGTGAAAACTGCCGAAGTCCAGAAACAGACTGATTAAGGTTTGCTAGAAAATAAACCCTGTGGATTTTATAAACACTTAAATTCAAAGAGTTTCAGTCGACCAGTATGCGGCTCAGTTTAAAGGTTGATTGATTAGTGACTGTGTCCAAGTAAAAATGTCTGACGCTAAGAAGAAAGCATGTAAAACAGACCTTAGTCATTAAAAAAGGTGTTTGACTTTTATTTTGATACGAATCAAAGATGCATCAAAAGAAAGTTTTCATATTTTAGAGAATAATTCTCTTTTGAAATATTTGATGTATTGATTCATTAATATTTAGTCTTAAAAGCAGCCTTTTTAAGTTGTGCTTTTTTTGTTGTTCTTTAAAGGAAGAAAAGTTCAGAATTATCACCATGATGTTATCACAAAGATAAATTCTGCGCAGTGATTTTCAGCAGCAGATGTGGTCTAATTAAAAGGCAAACAGTCAGGAGCAAATGTGAACCTAAACGTCATTAGTTTAGTAAATCACCTCTTTTTTCTTTAGTTTTGTGCTCCATGTGTTCTGTGTGGCGTTCTGACGTGCCAGTTTTGACAGAACCACCATATCTGATACTCTGAGAGTCAGAACAAGATGCTCTTCTTCTGTTTTTTTCTTCTTTTTTTCTGAAACCAAGGTACAAGGAATAAAAATGTGACTACCCAGAGGTGTGAAATCCCTGTTCTCTGTCAGAATATCATCATCCTCTGGAAGAAGACAAGAGATGTGCTCCCTTTTTTATCCCTGGATGAGAAGTTTTGATCATCTCGGTCGATTCTTTCTTTCTTTTTTCTTTTTTCTTTTATTCGGAGGACGGTCTGTTTTTGAACACATTTCCATCTGATGTAGTGCATACACTTCCTGGACATTTTTCTATGTTCTGCACAAAAAAAGAATTCAGCATCAGGACCAAAGCTTAGTTTTAGTTAGGTCACAGTGATCGCTGGTCTAATTTCACTGTGAGCATAAAATAATTAACCTGCTGGAAGACCTCTGAGGCCTGATTGAGCTGTTATTGTTGCACCAAACAGGAGGAGCATCTTGACTTTAAAAGCGCAGAAGAAAGACAGAGAAAAGAGCAAGTTATAAATATCTCTAGAAGCAGAAAAAGACTTGTTCGGGGCCTGCAGGTGGTCCTACAAAAACATTGAACATTCTTCATGATGATTGGTTTTGAGCTTGTTTTGTCAGAGCATGAGAAACAGTAAATGATCACGTTAATAACCACATTTAAACCCCGCAATTTATCCAAATTTTCAGTTACTGCTGGGTCTTTAAATGAAAAAACTAAACACTTGTTGGAGATGCAGCTTTAGGGTTTAGATATTAATGATCTTAAAGACATATCATGCAAAATCATCTTTTTTAGCCCTTAAATGCCTTTTGTTGTGTGAATAGAGTCACTAGGAGTGCAGAAAAGTTTAAATTAGTCTCTCCCAGTGCCGCACAGATATCTTTATACTCTATTGTTCAAAAACTAGATACCGCATAGCGGTAACATAATGACCCCCGCACGCAGCAATGCACCAGAGGTCAGACATCTTTAT
>JAUBOC010000103.1:9918826-9938348 GCA_032275365.1 Anablepsoides cearensis | reverse complement strand
TTTCCTCTCCTTTTGCGCATGAACTCGGGATGTAATAGGTGGCGGAGGTATGCACTCTCTGAGTGCTTCTAGTTTTTGATGGGTTGTTTCTGCCGGCGGCTTTGTATCAAAAAGTTTCACAACAAAGTGAAACTCCTGGGACAAAAATGGCAACATTTTTTGGAGAAGTGTTGTTCAGCTGTGGAGGAAGACAATGAGCGTCTTGATGAAAATGAGGCAGATGAGTAAATTTACAGATAACTGGAATAAAAGATAAAATATGGTTATTATTAAAAGTTGACGGCAACAAACTAAGACACTGAGGCAACACGTTACGTAATACAGAGCAATTCATGTTTGTACTCATGTTCCAGCACAATATAAGGTAATAAAATAACTGAAATACAGACAAAAACACACGTAACACAGATAAGATCAGTGCAGGTTCACTGTCAACAAGATGGCAGCATAACCCAAAGTGTTATTCAAGTCATCTGCTGAAAACTTTAGTTTTTTCATATCACAATATATCGCAGAGTTAGAAAAAGTCGTAATGTCAGATTTTTCCAAAATGGTGCAGTCCTAATCAAAAAGCACATTGTCAGGTGTACAGGACTAACTGGTTTAGTAAGAACTGATGTTGTGGCTCATAGAAGAACTGTCAGATAAATACAGCTAAATGACTGGATAGGTTTCCTTGGCTATGGATTTCAAAATTGCTTCTCAGTTGCTACAACATGCCTGTTTTTCTTGCTTCTAATAAAAAAAAAATAGTTTTTTTTTCTTTGTTTTATAAATGGATTGAGCGCCATATAGTTCAGAAAACTGCAGCTTCTATGGTTTAGGAATCAAAAGCTTTTGGTGTGGGAGGAAACACAAGAAACGGCCTTTTGGTTGGTCTGAAATCGGTTCTGGCGAAACTCTAAGATGGCTCAAGGGAAAAAGCAGTACTTTGTCCAAATTGCCCTTAGAGGAGATAAGGAGCAACAGACCCTGACTGGAAGCACTTTAAAAAAAAAGTTTTTTCATTTCTCTTTTTTTTTCAGCAATTTATTGAACCAAATTCTTCCCTCAGGCTGTCTGCTGCTAAATATAAGCTTTCATTTGTGGCAGCACGAAGATGCAGGTACTACATCAGTGGCTGCGGAGGGTTTTTTTTTTTCCTCAGCAATCACATTTTCTCTGCCTTTCATGCAAACAACAGTGGGTTGTAAGGGCAGAAAAAAGCATGTAGCATTAAACATATACAGGGCTTTGCTCTCACTCATATGTTTCTGTCTGCAAAGCACAAATTGACTTCCCTCTGATTCAAAACCCCCGCTAAACAAAGGTCTTGCAACTGTTTACTTTTTTTTTTTTTTTTGCATAAATTCATCTATGCACCAGTTTTTTTTACAGTAACTTTAAATTGTAACTGTTCTAATATCCAAACCTGCACTTTGCTATAAGGTCCATTAACTATAGGTTTGACTTATGTCAATGCTTTGAAGAAACTTTACATTTTTACAGAAAAAACGTGGCAAATATCAGTCCTGCTCGCTGTGACCTTCTCTATTTTCCACTCACAGGTATGACTGTGATGTGTGAATTCAGAGGGTATATGGAGAACTGAAAGTATTTCAGCCGCTGAAAGTCTTCGGGGTTTTTCTTTTTCTTTTTTTATTTTTTGGCCTGAGGGGAAACATTTCTGAGAAATTGTGAAGAAGATGCTGTGATCCTCAAAGGATGTTATCTGCCAGCCCACTAACTGCCTCCAGGAGAGGGGCTGCCAGGAAGAGGAGTTGGCAGTCATCCTGCAATTTCAGTCTCTGAATAAGGTGTGTGAATGAAAAGACAAACTCTATTCAAAGGAGACTATAGGAGTGAAATTAGAGAGTCTCTGAAGCTGTTTTAATTCTGATAGGGTATTTATTTTCACAGATTCCTAATTGTACAAGACAATAAAGATTGATTTCATGTTGGCTTTGCTGAAGGCAACGCTGCAAATCTATGAAAACTATCAGAGTTAACGACGTAACAAGGCAGCTGCGCTGATGTGAGAGACCCGCTTATTTGGTGGCCAAAGACAAACTGATCCTCCTCCATCTGTCGGAATATTTTTCCATCTTTCTGGACTTTGTCAGCCAGATATTTGCACCATCTTCGAGGAATAATTGACCACATGTGAGGAGGATTGGGAAATGGGTGGATTTTCTACTTCTATCTGCTTCTTTTTTTTATTGTGACCATGAATATCTGACATTAAATTAAACCAGTTTTCTCAAGATAAGTTGCACCACTAACCAGTGTTAGAATCAAGCTGTGGTGGGCTGGCTCATCCACTAACAGCTAACTGTGGAGCTAACTTGTCGTTTCATGGATTAGCATTGTTGCTAACTTTGGAGACCTTTAGCGAACATTAGCTCACACCATATTTAGTGTGTCACGTGCCTTGTGTGTGCGTAGCAGCTTTAGCATTTTCTAATTGTGGTTTTAACTGTGTTTGGTGGATGTAAAAATACTTTTACAAGCTTTTAGCCAAGATTCTGATGCTCAATATTTAAATTACAAACTTTGACTTTTGAGTTAGTGGTTATGAGTTAGTCGTCTTTTATGTTTTTATTTTTACCTGTTTAGTGGTTTAGCAATTGCAAAGTTAAGGTTGTTACATAGCAGGTTGGTGTTAGCTAAGTTAACTTTTTGGTTAGCTGTGCCCACCACTGGAATTATACCAGTCAGATATCCCAAAGTAAACTCTTTATTTGCTTCATATTGCAGGCAACATGTTAGGTTTAGGAGTCTACTACTTCCTAGTATTAAAAAATCATCCCAGCTCATGCAAGTTTGGAACAAAAAATACTTCAGCTCAATCATGTTATTTCTGAAAGTCACATTGTGACTGAACAAATGTCCAGTCTGTATGTATCTGCAAAAATATAGTTCTGTCGTTTCATACATATTGACAGCTAGCATGTTAACCACTTCAGATGTCTACTTGTATACCGACTTTCAGAAATTTGTAAATTTCCCAAAAAATAAATTCTAACACAATAAATTATAACACAAATATGTTCAATACAAATCCTAAAACACACCACTGAAACATGACAAAAATCTTTTTTTACTTTAGTAAAAGTGTTTACATCTAAATAACATAAATAAACAGCGGCAGGATTTGAAAGGTTTTTCACTTTTGAAGGATATGTCCCTCATGACCCAC
This sequence comes from Anablepsoides cearensis, assembly GCA_032275365.1. Lineage (NCBI taxonomy): Eukaryota > Metazoa > Chordata > Actinopteri > Cyprinodontiformes > Rivulidae > Anablepsoides > Anablepsoides cearensis. The sequence continues at coordinate 9,935,170 of JAUBOC010000103.1, read as the reverse complement.
TTACAATCCAGAGTAGGGGTGGGCGATAAAACAATAACGATACTTTAAAAAAAAAGATCAGCATAAAGTGCAAAGAGAAAATGAGTGGAACAGCTCAAGAAGAAATTGTGGATAAAAGAGGAAAGGTCACGTCATCAGTTTGGCAGAATTATTCAGCTTTTTTTTTTCTCCTGATCATTTCAAGTAGATAAAACAAAAAACGAATCAATAATTATCAATATTGGCTAAAATGAAATGTTTATATTGTGATACATTTTTCAGCCGTATCGCCCAGTCTTACTAAACAACCAGTTTGACATGCTAGCATTTATTTAAAAAGCCATGTAGGACGTTTTGGTTGCAGGTAAACATCCCAACAGTCCAGGAGGGAGAGGGAGGGGCGCATAAATTTAAAAAAATTGAAGTTGAGTTTTTTTGTTTTTTTTGAAAAATGGGAGAAAATCCTTACAACTTGGCATGTATGAGCTAGGTTACATGTTGACATGTGACAATGTTTTCCATGTTGTCAATGTATGGCATTAAAAACCATTTTTCACAGCATCAGTCATATCACATAGTAATATGTGAAATGTATTCACTTAGCCTTGGGCCAAAAGGAACCTGGAAAACACTTCAATTCAGCAGCTTTTGTTGGGGAGAATAAAAAAACAAAAAAAAAACTGTTGAAAGCAGAGTGCTCTTTTGCTGGTTGAAAATACTTTACATCAGCACTGTGAACAAGCCCGGTGCTGAAAGCTGTCAGCTTTGTTTCCCATTCTTCTCCTTAGTAAACACTGAGGGAAAAAATAAAAAATAAATAAAAAATCAGCATTGCAACCAGAACTCCCAGCAGGCGTCCAGTCTTACAGCAGAGTGGGTTAGCCAGCAGTTGAGCTGACTCAATTTGTTTGACTTTCTCTGTGGGGCATATTGAGCACTGGGCGGGCTACAAGGTCTGTGGTCTTGGCCTGCATTGATCCAAAAATTCAGAGTCGGGACTGCTGGTCGACTCTTAAATATTTGGTTTTAATTACTGCCGCAACCTTTACTCAGGCAGGTTACTGTTGAAGCATAATCCCCAAGGGACATCATGGCAGGCTTACCGCGTCATTGCTCAGCCATAGAAAGCACGGCGGCAATTCTTTTACACGAGCCGTTTTTTAGTCTGTCTCTGACAAAGAGCAGTAGAAACTCTCCATAACCCTTAATTATGCAGCAGCTCAGTTCAAATGAAGAAAGCAGCTTATCTCTCTGGTGAGGTTATTGGGTTTTTCTTTTTTTTTCTTTTTTTTTTTCGCCCTGTTCACCTGCCCACCTAAACAGCCCACAGCTGCACTAATGAAGGTCCACACTGTTCCTTTCACGAATCTGAGGACAACTCGCTAATTTTGCCCGCTTTTGTCCAAGTCAAGATGGTGTGGGAGAGAGAAAAATCCCACCGTAGATCAGTCGCCTGAAGGGAACATCTGCCTGTGTGTGAATCTCCTTCTCAGCAGGGTCCTGACAGTGACTTTATAGGATGCCTCCTCGGTTCGTTTTGGCATTAATTATCCATTTGCATTGTGACAATTACAGAGGAAATTCATTTTTCATTCTGGGTTTGTTGCATTCTGCCCTGGAGGGGTTTTTTCTTTTGCTTTTTTTTTCCCCTATAAAGCTCATTTGATTCCAAAAAGTTTAACCAAGTTCCTGGCACATGTTGACACAGTATGTTAGGTAATTAAATATGTCTGCTCCACCATCGCTGTATGATGTTTTGTACTCTCACAAGTTCAAAGGCAAATTTAAATGAATAATTGAGTAAAAGCATCAATCTTTTTTCATGTTGCTGTTATGTCATTACTCATAAAAGGGAGCTCCAACTAGTTGTAAAATTACACATTATTTGATAAACATTTACTTCTACTTTAAAAACGAGACTGTAAAAATACTTTGGGCTGTTTAGTTTCTAAAAAATAAATTGTTTGAAATATATCCCTAAAAAAAATTCTTAATAGCGTTTTTTTTTTTTTTTTTTTTTTTCAGCAGTAACAACAAAAAAAACTGATTTTGAGAAAAAAAAATTGAATTATTCCCTGTGAGCTGCAATGTTTCTGTTTATTTCCAACTGGGAAATCTTAATGTACAAATACTATTTTTGAGTTTTCCTCTTTATATTGACATAAAAAAATACTCAATAAATTTACATAAAATTAGGATTCAGATCAAACAGTAATGTATTATCATAACCAACAACACAAATTAGGTCATATCTCTGGATAAGCCTATGAGATCTGGATGATCCAGGTAGCAAAATGTAGCTTTTAAAGCCATGAATCTGAATATGTGATGAGGTCATTTTGACCAAATTTGACCTAATCCTCATTTTGATATGATTGGTCACATGTTGTTAGCTTCTAAGCTAAAATATTTGCGCCAGAGCCAATTTGCTAAAATCACATTGATAACGTTTGATTGTTTCAACTCATATATATTGTATATTTAAACACATTTTCTAGGAGTTTTCAAGTGTCACAACAACTTTTAGTAGAAAAAACACCAACGTGCAAGTAGTCAGGGATTCCAAGCTCTGTTTGACTTGAAGTAATCATTTTCCCTCTTTATAAAGTATGAAAGGATGGGAACACGTAAAGTTCATTTTGCATACTTTTTTTAATTTTAATCTCAATATTCTAATAATTGGGCTCAGTTACACGTTGTTGCTGTCTGAGTAACCACAGAGCTGCAGACTGAGCCCAAAAAGCTTTCTGATCCAAACACAGCTTCTGTTTTGTTTTTTTTCTGTGTTACCTCGCTCCAAAAATCTGTGTGTACCACTCTCACAACAAGGATGCTCACAAATCACTCTCTAAGGTAAGCGTTCTGTACGGTAGAGGAAAATTTGCTAAAGGGGTAAATATCGTCTATACCCGTGATCCTATCTCTACATGATTAAAAATGTCAGCGAGGCCCTGGAGGTGACAGATTGCGGTGTTGTTTGCATCCCTGGGTATTTTTGATTCAGGGACAGGTGCACTATGCCTAGGAGACTCAGAGGTAGGACAGTGCAAAATAGAAGAAGGCGGGTGGGGGGTGGGGGGAATGGGAAGCAGGAAAGTAGGGAAGGGAAAAAGAGCTGTTATTCAGTGGCCTGTGGCTAGCCTACATCATCCACTACCTGGGCTGGGCTCCAGCTCATCTGTGTTGGACAGAGAGGTTCTCTCAGCATAATTGTAAAAAGGCTCTTTGCAAACAGGTTTGTAAAGAGACAGAAAAACGACACCAGTCATTCTGCCAAAACAACTGTAAGTCAGACATGTAGTTCTGTCAGGAATTTGGTGAACGTTTAGCGTTCAAATCCACAAAACGTGTCACGGAGCCGCATTAGTCGGCACATCTGCGCTTATCATATTTATCCTGATACTTGGATGCCTTCAGGTTCTCCACAGAGAACCATTTTAGATGGATCAGTAGATATTATTCTTTCATTCTGTCACTAAACGACAGCTGAACCCACAGAGGCCACAGAGTTTTTTTTCTCTTTTTTTTTTTCCCCGACTCCAAAAGCTAATGATCCTTTTTAAAACAGAGCTAATTAATACAGAAGATACACTCAAACAAATGACACATAAAATTGAAGTAATCAGTTTCATAATTGAGACTAATACAAAGACTGAAAAAGCAGCAACGTATAAAATATATCAGCTTTGGTTTCATATTATAAACTGGTGTTTTACAGCAAACTCATGAATAAAAATGTATAAATCCAGAAGCGCTGAATGATCATTTAATAGTTTTCTACTACTGTGGTAAAACCCTCTGATGAGTCAGGATGTGAACAAAGAACATCCTGCAGAGTCTGGTACCAGAACCCCAGCAGTAAGTCCTTTAGGCCTTGTGGATTCTCTCTGGATTGGGCTCGCTTCCCAAAGATCTTGTCAGATTCTATCAGATTGGCAGCTGGGAACTGGGGAAGGCCGGGTCTGTTGCACGCTTTGATTCAGACCTCCTTTTGGCCCCAGCACACTTTGTTGTGTACTTTTAGCTAATCCTGTGGCATTTTTCTGTCCTGCTGTCCTGCTAAGGGTTTGCTGCAACTGCAGGGGAGTGTAGTTGGCAGGTGGAAATGGACTTCAGTAGTACTAGCATCCATGTGAACAGCAAGGGTTAATTCTTCTCATTTAAACTGAAACAGAAAACTAAAAGCTCGTTTAGCTAAAGTTTGAGTTTGAGAGTAAAACAGCTGAGACCAGCATTATGTGGAAATATTAGCATTTTAAACAAAACAGCAATGAAGGAAGGAAATGTTATAATTTGTCATTGCTTAGCAGCCTAATTGGTTTCTCTGCTTGCAGTTATTGATACAAAAATAAACCGTAAGCTATAAAGACCATCTTATTAACAACAAAGTTGAGCTAGACGTGTCCTTTTTAAATGAATTAAAAAAAGAAGAATGGAATAAAACAAAAGTTGTAATGTCCAGATTTTAGCATCACTAAATGCTTTTTTTGACTTTGAAAATGACCCTGCAAGGAACAATACATTCAAATGTAATAAATATGTTGGACAGGGCTATTCAACTGGTGGCCCGCGGTTCCACATCTGACCCGCGAGTGACCGAAGTTCGGCCCGCCAATTGGTTCATTCATTTCTTAAGCCCAAACCCCTGGTTTTCTACTTTAAATTACTGAGTTATTTTAGTTAAACATGTTTGGTATCTACAGAAATGTCAGAATCTTGTCTACAAGCTGGTAAAAAACATTTCTATAAACACCCAAGACAGTTAAACAAGCATTTGAAAATAAAACTATGAAAATTAAAATAAAATTGGTTTAAAAATTTGGCAAGTCAGGGATGTCAAAATAATATAATAATAGGCATAATGTGTTATTTTTGTTTTTGATATTGTTTTACTATCATTACTTTTATAGGGTTCAGTATGTTGTATTCATGATTAGATGCAGCAAAATGAACTATTTCAAAGGTAACAGATCTTTGTAATACTTGGTTTAATGACTTTAATTGCTGGATGTTCGGCCCCTGAGCTGTTGACCTGCAGTAACTGTGGTCCCTGGAGCAATTTAGTTGAATAGCCCTGATGTAGGATGAGATAAAAACTGAGGACAAAAATCAAGATTAGGAAGGAGTGTAAAAGAGTGTAAGGATTATATTGGGTGCCTGCATTTATACATATTTTTACATTAATTTTAGCATATGGCACTGGTGCTACAGAGGTCACTGGTGTTGTAGCACAGAAGTAGCATAAACTGATACAGTCCAAAGTAATAATATGCACTACTTTTGGTTTTTAAACACTGACAAACAATAGTAATGTTCTGCAAAAAATCTTCAAACATATTCATTTGTCAGTGAAAACGCAAATTTCCTTTAGTGCAGTTTGTGTTTTGTTTTTTTCTTGATGGACTCCTTGTTCTTTTAAAGGTTTGAAATATTGCTCCATCTTTCTAGCCTAAAAATCTGAATTCCTCCTGAAGCGCATGCTCACACTGTCTACCAGTGAACAGGTGACAAACATGCAGGAATGGTGGGAATTGTTGTTGGACATGAGTCTTCCTTACAAAAAAGAAAAAGTAACTTGCAAAGCTGTTGCACAAATGCTAAGCAGAAAAACTATTTAGTGTACAGTTTTTTTTTTTTTTCATTGCACGTTCAACATTTGCTGCACTGTACAGCCTTGTTATATGCTTGTGTTATTTAAATGTGCTGCATTTTAAGTGTTTGTAAAGGAAGCGTACTGAATACTGGTGATGTTTGTGTTCAAGTAAATAAAAAACGAATAATCAGTCAAAAAAAGGCTGTAGCATATTATATATATACACTTCAAAGCATAAACACAAACCACCAATTACTTAATAGCAGAGATATATTTTAGAGTATCAGTGTATAACTACACACCTCCATGCAGCCTTCAATTGCTATCTTTTATGTGCCGTTTAGCAAAACTCAAATGTGTGTAAGAACGATTAGAAATTATTGTCAACATGTACAAAACATCACCTGCTTAAAATCCCTCACCAATCTGACTGAAAAGGTTTTGGTCTCTTACTTTAAAGTTGGCGAAATGAAAAAAAGCTTTTGTAAAGCCTTTAAGTCTTCAAGATTAACATATATTGAAAATAACACCTTAGAGACATAGCATTTTGTCACGTCAGTCACAGACTGTGTAAGGTGCCTAAATGATCCCAAAGGCACCGCAAGTTTTATGCATAACAGTACTTCCATAATGTTTGGTCCGATTTGTGCATTCACTTAAAGTCATCTAATCAATCAATGCAGTAACTGTTGTGCAATCCAGAAAAACACATTCCTGTATGCAAATCAATGAATTATGCAATTTTTAGCCCTGTGTCAAAAAAATACTCAAAAAATTTCTCATCAGTGTGATATTGCATAGGTTTTTATCACCTTTATAAAATACAGATATGTGATCATTTTCTATGATATACATTGTGGCAAATAAGTCATGCATTGCTTTAAATATCTTTAGTAAAACAAGATTTCATTTCTTGGAAAAAGCTTTAATAAATTATGTTTCCTCGTGTTGCAGCTAATGTAAGGTATCTCACTTTAAAGCTTTTTAATGCACCGGTTAGACACTAAATGAGATAAAAATACATTTAAAATAATGAGCAAAATTCTGTTTAATAGAAGAAGTCTCTGTGAGCCACTGAATAATGAGGAATCCCACTCTTCTCGAGGCTTGCTTAGCAACTAGGGAACTGACAGGAAATGTCTGTTCAGGTCCAGTGTCTAATAAACACTGGCAAAATTAGCATTTGTGTTTAGCCTCTGTGATTAAGATACCCACCTCTCACACTGCGTGCCCTTTAAACAGCTCCCCGAGGCCTCACACATGCACATAATGATATGCCACAGTCAGTGGCGCCGTGCCACTGGTCGTTGCCTCTGGTCATGAAAGACAGCAAAATCACTGGGGCCACATTGGCATAAACCAATTCTCTGAGATCTCAGCCTCACATATGGAGAAAACTGGCACCGTAGAAGATGGGAGCTGAAGTCTGTGCAGGCTGAGGTCACGTGACCATGTCTTGAGGAAAATCCATTTCAGAGATGTGGCTGGATAAGAGATGCAGAAGGATAATTTTAAATTAAATCCACAACGATTGCTTGAAAACCTTACTTCCTTAAACCTTATGCTTGTTACATATCAGGTTTGAAAAGAAAATAAAACGGCCTGTAGTCAAATCAATGGGCATTATACAGTTTAATATAAGTATTTGTATTTTATTTTCAGAGATGTGTTAGGACCAGTGATGGGCAAAGCTAAACAGGAAGTTAGCTTTGCTAACTGGATCCACTATCTAAAAATATAGCTTAATTAATGCTAAACATGCAAAAAGGATTATGGAAGCTAACAGCTAATGGCTAACGGCTAAAGACGTCACTCAGTCTGCGTCACACACTTCGTCTCATTGGAGCTGAAGACTGGTGGGACTGGCACATAAATTTTGATAGTTAGCTGTTAGTTGGCAAAACCTAAGTTAGCAGAAGTTAATTGGTCTGCAAGTGTTTTTCAAAATCTATAAAAAAGTTAATCAGCTAAATGATAATTAGTTCTGCTGTAAGCCGATTAGCGGAACCATGCCCACCATTGACTATATCAGATTTGTAAAGAAAATTTAAATAGCTTGTAGTCAAATTAAACATCCTACAGTTTTTCTTAAATATAAGTTTTGCGTTTTATTTTTAAAAATGCGTTATATGTATTTTTTACCAGTTGAGGGCACAGCTCACCTAAAAGTTAGCTTTGCTTACCATCCACTTGCTAAAAAACTAGCTTTGCAAATGCTGAACCACTACACAGGTATAAAAAAAATAGTGGAAGCTAATGCTAACTGATAACCACTAACTCTAGTCTGTCATTTAAAGACAGACATGTGTTATTCACAGAAACATCAGAATCTTGGCTAATAGCTCATAAAAATCATTTTTTTACATCCACAAAATACAGTTAAAACCACACGCAGCACTGCATTTGTGAGGGGATAGGGTTTTTTTCAATGACAGAACTAAATTTAGTGAAAGCTAATTGATCTGCTAAAGGTTTCCAAAGTTATCTAAAACAGTGTTTCTCAACCCTGGTACTCAAGGCACTACTGCCCTGCATGTTTTAGATGTTCCCCTGCTTTAACGCACCTGATTCAGATGTTTACAGTTTAACAAAAGCCTGTTAATCACTGGTCAATTGAAATCAGCTGTGTTGAAGCAGGGAATCATCTAAAACATGCTGGACAGTGAGGACCAGGGTTGAAAAACACTGATCTAAAACACTAATCTGCTAAACAAAAATTTAGCTCCACTTTTAGTTATTAGCTATTCCCACTGCTTCATGCATATTTAATGTCATGCTAACAGCTAATAGCAGCGCTAACTTTCCATATAACAAATTAGCTAAACTGTTCTCACCATTGGTTTGGACCATACATTTATTTTTCTTTAAAAAATTTCCTCATTGTGACAAAAGCAGCAAGCATTTTTGAGAAAAGAAAGATGAAACCAAGAAATTTGGATACAGAGAGCAGGTGGCGAAGATAAAGGAGCAAGTAGACACAGTGCACAAATATTGAATCCCGGCAACACAGCCTCAGAAAAGTATGAGTAAAGGAGTGCCATCAGTGCAGCTAAAATGATTGAAACTAAATTATTGACCAGGCTCTGATTGATTAGCTCATAACAGAGGACGTCTCTGGCCTGGATTTTCTGTCGTGCTGAGCTATCAATCCATGACAAGGCTACTTGTCATCTCGGGTATCAGTACAGACGACTCACAAGCTTTTGTTGCTGTCAGCAAGCCCTCAGCAGAGCAGACTCTAGGCTTTAAAAGTCATTAACCAAGCCTGGTGTGATGAACTCATCAAAGAGATTCTTTGGATGAAAGGAACTAGTAATCTTCTGCTTCCTGTCTTTTCCCATATACTAAACAATGTGATTTAAACTTTGTGGGAGTTGGTGCTCTGAATTAATTGCGAGCTTGTATGTCAGAAAGAAAGTGTTCCATGTTTGCCACAGAAGATTGTTCCAACAGCTGGGAATGTTTGGATGTGGCTTCCTGGGCGTAAGCCAAGCTGACAGCCATGTCAGTTACTCTGTGCTGTGGATTCACACTCGCACACACAAACACAAACGTGACAAGCTGGGGGAGAAGCATTCGCACTACAAGTCCTCCACAATCCTATGTATGTACACACATGAATAGATCAATACAGTGCAGTTTATTGCGTATTCGAATACTAAAGAACTTCTTGGCTTGCAGTAAATTCAAGTACTATGGATGATTGCTGATAAGGTTGTATTGGGGAGGTAATTTTGTGCTCAGCTTCAGGGGTAAAAACTCACACTGGAAAAAAAAGTTAGAACCAAATCAATATACTGTATAGCTTTAGGTAGTGACTGTAAATCTCATCTTGAAATATGTTGAAAGTATTTATACAAGGAGATCAATCATCTTCCAGACTCTGCTAAAAAAAGAGAAAAAACTTGAAATCATACAGCAGGGGTCCCCAAACACAAAGCCAAGGACCAATACTGGTCCATGGGTCATTTGGTATCAGGCCACACAGAAATAATAGAAATATATATTGATATTTTTACATACCTTGATATGCATGGTATTTTATTTTGAAAGGTTAGAACCTTTTATGTTTAAATCAGTCACAATTATTACTAAGCTAAACCTAGCAAAAATAAACCCCCATCCCATTTTAGCTTGTTTTTAAAAAACAAAGTTTGCTGTCAATTCAATTCAATTCAATTCATTTATATGGCGCCAAGTCACAACTGTTGTCTCAGGGCGCTGTACACACACATAAAAAAAATTAATCTAAAGAAGCCAGTAGGCTGCGCCAAATCTTTGCTTCGTCAAAGTCTCCTGTCAGTCAGTGTTAGTTTTAGCATAATTCAAGACAAATGGGAAATTTTTCTATATATTTCTTCTTTTATTTGGCAATATTTTTTGAGAGACCCAACGATTACCCTCAGACCCCAGTGAGTTCAAAGTTAGGAACCACCTAAATGTGATTTTGTTCCAGTAATGTTTCTGAGAATAAAAGTCTCCAGTATCTCCAAAAAGTTTTACAGAGCCTGTCTGGTGACATTGAATAAAAAAATCTAATAAAATCCGTGGTCACGAGATAGTAATGCATGACCACAAGATAGTAATGTGTGTAAACGAGATAAAAACCACGTAGCCACGATACAATAACAGGTGTGCAAAAGATAATACGTGGCCACAAGATAATAACAGGTGCACAAGGGAATGTGTGGCCATGAGATAGTAATGTATGGGCACAAGATAACAGGTGTACAAGAGGTAATAACGCATGGGCACTAGATAATAACAGGTGTGCAAGAAATAACACATAGTCATGAGATAATAACAGGTGTGTAAGAGATAACATGTGGTCATGAGATAATAACAGGTGCACAAGGGAATGCGTGAGCACCAGATCATAATGCGTGAGCACGAGATTATAACTCCCGACCATGAGATTATAACGTGTGGGCATAATATAGTAATGTATGGGCACAAGATAATAACAGGTGTGCAAGAAATAATAATGCATGGCTACAAGATAACAGGTGGGCAAGATGTAATAATGCATGGGCACGAGATAATAACAGGTGTGCAAGAAATAATAATGCATGGCCACAAGATAACAGGTGTGCAAGAAGTAATAACGCATGGGCACGAGATAATAACAGGTGCACAAGGGAACACGTGGGCACCAGATCATAATGTGTGGGCACGAGATTGTAACACCCAACCATGAGATTATAACACCCGACCACAAGATTATAACATTTGACCACAAAATTATAACACCCGACCATGAGAAAATAATGCATGGGCCATAAGATAGTAATGTATGACCACAAGATAACAGGTGAGCAAGAGGTAATAACAGGTGTGCTATAGATAATAACACGTGGTCATGAGATAATAACGTCTGGGCAAAATAGAACAACACATGGCAAGAGACACAATTTGACTGCTCAAAATTATCTTGTTGTTACTTATTGTTGTCTCGTCACACTTTATTATTTATTTTTTATCCAACATCACCAGGTGGGCTCCGTAGATTTTATTCACAATTGATGAACTCACATTGAAAACCGTAACAAGACTGACTGAACAAACAGCTGGTAAACCAGCTCAATTGGCATTCTGTTCATTATGCATACTTTGTTGTACATAAACTAATAAAAGAAAATAAACAGCGAAATGTCACGTCTGGATGTGCTTAATACAAGCACAAACACCTGCAGCTGCAGCTTAAAATATAACTGTCATGAATCAACACCCATCCAGCTCTATAACACACACTGCGCTTCAACTGCTCGACTGCTCTGCATACACTGACACTTCAGAGCACAAACATCCCTTCAGAGGATATTACAGTCACTTCAGATCATTTCCTGGAAACCCTTCCTAAACTAACCCAAACTACCACCTATCCTCACCTTAATACTGAAAGTTTTAGGGCTTTTATATTGGTTTCATGTTTGCAGTGACTGTAGGCTGTTTGCACATCTTGGAGAGTAAAAGTATGTCCACACCTTCTGACATCAGCTGTATGATGGAGACATGCAGGTCAGCATATAATCTAGAGCACACGGTGGGATAAAGTGTAAAGATTCACTGAACACCAGTGGAAAATAGGTAGCTGCAATAGGAAGTGAGATGTAAGAGGGAAGGGGATGTCACTACGTTTCTGCTGGATTCTGACATTTTATTTCAGAATAATGAGTGGACGTTTGAATATGTGGGTTGGTTGTGCACATATGTAAAATTCAGTGCTGTGTTTCGATTTAAGCTTATAAAACAGAACCTTTACGGCATGATTTTTTTGTGTGTGTTTTAGATAGTTTGATATAACCAAACTAAATTATTTTTTTCTTGTCATCTTGAAAAAATGTTAGGGTCAAATTTAGATGTTGGAAAGTTTGTCCTGAAGCATATTTAGAAGCTCATGGGTTTGTTTTTGGAATATCACAAGTCAAAGTAAAATATGTTGCATTTTAAAGAAAATACTTTGTTTTTTGTTGTTGTTGTTTTTTTTTTTTTGCTCCAACGCTCAATATAACCATTGGCTGAACATGAAACTAACTTGCTACCTTTGATCAGTCCACATATGTCTGCCTGTGAACCATGAATTAGTCAACAGGTGACATAACTGGGAGAAATGCCCAAGCCTTTTATTTCATTTTTTGACAAAAATGAAACAGACTTTTTGGTTCAGGAGACTTTGAAACAACGAGCTGCTTTTAGGGGAGATACAAAAAGGCTTGTTACCTCCTGATATTATAGTTCTGATGAAATTTTTACTGGTAAAAACAGTTATTACTTACTTAACATGAACAAAACTAGATGCACTTGATAGATTTCTGTTACAAAAAAACTTCTGACCTCTCGTTGATGTTGTTCAGTTTGACAGGATAAACAACCTACATCTGCTCAGATTAAAAAAAATATCTGTTTAATGAAAACCAAAATAAATGTAAGCAATATTATTGGATTTCAGTCAGTTCAACCTTAATCAGGAATTTGAATAACACTTTGTGTTAGTGTTTGGTAATGTAATGTTCTGAAATAAGCTTGAGATGAACAATTTAACGCTTTGAGCTCAAATTACTGAATTTTATCACCAAACAGCCCCACCACGAAGGACTAAAGTCTGATATTTAACACTTCATTAAACTCACGTTTGGATATTACAGAACCAACAGGACAACACTCGCTCACACACACAACAGGATTTTGGGAATATCATGCAACAAACAAAGTTAAGCTTCTTGCTTGGTCTGCCAGAAAAGCTGCCCAACTGTGAACGACATGAAAAATCTTTGGGATTTGCAGAGCAGGTGTGCGTGACAGTATCCAAACTCTTCGGACAAGGCTGAGGGGAGAACAAATCATTCCTCAGAGCAACTCAATTAGAAGCCATATTATAGTGATAATCAGTGGTGCAGACTTGACCTTTTCATGGTGTTTGATTTTATATTGGGGAACACTAGATTAGGGTAAAATGTAAATGTTATGCAGATAAAAAAAAGAAGTCATTTTATTTTTCAGTTAAGGTGTCCTCATCTATGAATATGTATTCAATAAACACAGCTATAAACAGTGGGTACACTAACAAATAATAGCAGAGCTAATTTTTTATTTAGCGAAGTAGCATTTTTCCTAAATTTGGAAACTGTTAGCAGACAGCTAGCTTGGACTATATTCAGTTCTGCTAACTATGTCTTCTAACAAAAACAAATTTTTGTATTTTAGCATTTTTGCTGACTTTGGAAATTGTTAGCGGACTAATTAGCTTCCAATAAATTCAGTTCTGTTAACTTTAGCTTCACTAACAAATACAACTTTTTATTTTATTTTATTTTACTTGTTTAGTTATTTAGCGTTTCTGCTAACTTTTAATCTGCTAACAAAAACAGAACCTTTTTTAAAACCTCTTTCTTTAGTGGTTGAGCATTTTTGCTAACTTTGGAAACTGTTAGCAAACTATTAGTTTTGCTAATTTTAAGTCAAAAACTTTGTTCTTTTTTTACCTCTTTAGTAGTTTAGTATTTGCAAAGCTAAGTCTTTAGTTAGCTCTGCCTGGATATTAATGTAACTGGATGAATATAGGAATGAACCAAACACCTGAACCTAGGAGTGTTTGCTCGGCTGTTAACAACATCAGAATCTCTGTTGTTGTAACTAAACCTGTATCTGTATCAACACAACAGGAAGTCATTTGGGAATCAGCAAAGGATATCTACTATGTCAGGCTGTTACAGACCGAAAAGAATGGAGCTTGGCTTAATGAAACGGTTTTCATATTCATAATTGTCCATGGCCTTGTGTCTCTGTGTAGTTTTTCCCGTGCACGCTTATCACAATAACACAGAGTGATAATCGTTTGTTATCTCAATCCCCAAAACTCTCATTTCAGCCGAGGTTATTAGAGAGTGAAATAGGAAGCCATGTAGCCCCTCACTATGCTCCACACACACCTGCTCTCAGAGTATATAATAAGAGGACTCTCAGCTATTTAATAACCCAATTTATGCATGACGATGAAAACATATTCCCACTTACGGTTTCAGCTAAAATATGTTGGATTCGAGTGCTTTGAAATGATAAAAATGGGTGAGGAAATCAATTTAAATTCAAAAGAATCCCTGGGGTTGATACGTCAACAGTGTCCTCTCGTGGTGGCATGAATTTAGAGATATTTTTAGAGTTTTTTTTTTTTTTTTGAGTCCAACTGTCCCAGATTTATGTTGCTCCGCCAGGATGCCTTGACATCTGCCAGACACAATTGTGCCTGGCTGTCTCAAAAGGTGGCAGCTATGGAGCCTGATTGGCGTTGGAATTTGAGGCTGTTTGGTGATGTGGTGGAAGGAAACTTTGGGTTTCCAACAATTGGATGGTTGCACTATTGGGTCATATTTTTTTTTCTGTCCGTCAAGAAAACAAGCGCGCCGCCTCCGGTTTGCGTAACCTCCTTCCTGTTTTGTTATACGGCAATAAATGCTTCATTATGTGAGCTGCTGTTGGAGGCATCCAAACACACATTTATAAATTCATGTCATGCTTTTGGACATGACCTCTTATTTAAGACGTATATGCAGTTGCTAATTAGTTTGTTTTTGCAACTTTAAAGTATTTTCGCAAGTGCTGGAAATCAAATAAAGTCGTGACCCTGCACATTTCACTTAACTATCTGCTCTTTTTAACTGTAGAGATCAAACTTTCATTTGCTGCTGCATATGCATGTCTCTCCCTCTTAATACTGTACGTCCTCACCTCATCTCAGAATTCCCTCTTACCTCTTCGTTACCACGTGTCTTTCTATGTTTTTCTCCGAGCGTGCGTGTGTGTGGGCGTGTGTGCGCGTTGGCTTCTACCCAAGCCATCCCAAATGACCTTGCATCCTCATTATTCTTTGCAGCCAAGCACTTCAAAGCAAGCTGTGGGATGGCGGAGCCGAAATGACGAAATGGGTGTCTGATCTCACGCCGGTTTTCCTGCTCAGACGGAAACGCGCCGCTTGTTCGCGCTAATGCCGTCAACATTATTACAAGGGTAGAAGGAGCCGAGGCTTTTAAAGTCGTCCTCAAAAAAAAATGGATGCCGTGTTTCCCCCACGCGATGTAAATAATTCAGAACATCATGCAACACATTTGCTGGTGTCACTCAGAAGTGATTCAGCTGGCATTCCTCCTCTATGGCTCACAACAGCTCATAAAACGAAAGGACAAGTACTCTGCCTGAAATGTTCGCTCTGTCTGAGTAATAAATGTTGGAAGGGGCTGAGTGCTGATTTCAGTAAAAAGACTGTGATTGATGCAAAAGATGAGAGATCTGTGCTCATTTAGCAAATCTTCATTTGTGGCTCCCTAATCCTGCCTGTTTGGCAGTTCCCCGCTCATGCAACAGAGGTGGGTTTTTACGAGGTGAGGCTTTCACTCAGCAGCGACAAGAGAGATTAAAAAAACTCGCTGTGCATCATCGCCGACACAGCCCCGCATTTTCCTTTCACACAGGTTTCCTTTGCTCACTCCAACTCCTCGCTCAGATTGACAGACCTGACGTGGAAGTTGTGAGCCTCACTTGTGCGTATCCTGGTTTGGGGCTGAGCTGATGAGTGTTTGGCACATCACTACCTTTATAGAGAGAACTGCATCCCTCAGCCTCCAGTGAGCAACAATTGATTTTATCAGCTGGTCAGTAGCTCGTGGACATGAGATGATGCAAACCAAAGACTCAACTTTTTCAGTGTGCGAACATAATGATGTGTTTATGTTGAGAGGAAGGGGGTGTTGAAGGAAGTTGTTGGTATGGATGCACCGGACAATTTTCAGCTTGAGCAGCTTTATCGGACATCGACTGATTCAACACAAAGAAATCTGATTATTGCTTCCAGTTAAATGCATCATGACTTGGGTTAGGGTTAAATAGTGTTACACATAAATCTTGAGATACCTGAGGGATCATTTAGACACAGTCTGAGACTGACATGACAACATGCTAAACCTCTAAGGTGTTACATTCAATATATGTTAATCTTGATGACCTGAAAGTTTTATAAAAGCAGTTTTCATTTTGCCAACTTTAAAAACAATACACAAAACCATTCAGTCAGATTTGCACTACCAATAGCAAACACATTTTTGCTCTTGAAGATTTTATTAAACATCCTGTCACACTATAAGACTTTAGATAATTTATGTCAACTTATTAAAGATTTCTACATGGAATAAAAAACACTGAGGTTTTTTGGATGGATGGATGGATGGATGGATGGATGGATGGATGGATGGATGGATGGATGGATGGATGGATGGATGGAT
>JAUBOC010000103.1:9886573-9897682 GCA_032275365.1 Anablepsoides cearensis | reverse complement strand
AAATATGAGCACCAAGCAGCAACCCCAGGTTCTCCCCTGAGAACCAGACCAAAAAAATTATGTGCAACCCTGTTTATAGTGTAATTATTTTAAGTGTAACTTGTTTTACTGACATTATTTAACACAAATAAATATGGCTGCAATACAGGTTTGAAAACAAGCAAAAGTGAACATTTAATCCTCATTTGTTTGCTTTTATAAGGCAGCCTATCCATTATGCTAGTAGTGTCGAAGCATTTTTATCCTCTGATAAAAATGAAAGCCTTTAGAAACATTTGTGTCTTGTTAACTTTTTATTCAGGAACAATTATTCAATGAGTGATCTACAAATTACTGGTTTAACTTTTTTTTTTTTATCTTTGGCTGATTAACGCCAAACTGCTTAATGCTCTTTCAGCATAAAATAATATAGCCTGTGTTTAAATTGAGTTTATATTTAAGCTTGTTTCTCCTCATCTGGTTGTGTTTCCTGTATAATAAAAGACATGTGGTTCTGGACTGGATCTGGGATGTAGAACTCGTTCAGCTCAACAGATGGCACTTTAGTTCTAGTCTGGCAACATCTGCGTGTCTCCTGAAACCATTTCGGGTTCTGTTCTGGTTTTATACACAGTTCACTACATTTCATGAACTTAAATACAAAATGTTTGTTATATTTTGGGAAAATAAACTAAAATTCTGGGTTTATCTCACTTTTAAACTTGTCTTTTCTGTTGGAGATAAAATGTCAGATAAACGCCCTATTTTTATTATTTTATTTTTAATTTATCATTTAAAGCAATGTCAAATCAGATTTTTTCTGCTGGTTTAAAGGAAAAATGCGTCAAACAGCATGTTCTAAATAAGACTCAGGAATTCTGTCCTAATTCTGTTTTTACTACTTTTTCTCATAAATAATGCATCAAAATATCAAATGTTTGTTTATTCATTATCATTCTGTTCATTTTACCACAAGCATCTTGGTAAGCCGGAGAAAAGAAAACTTTTTTTTGTTTCCATCGTTTTTTCTGCTAATAACCTAAAAGTCGTAAACTCATAATAACAAAGAAAACATCAGAGAAAGTTATCTTATGTTGGTGTTTATTATTTATCCGACCAGCCGCGTCAGTTCTGGGCTGTCCCTTCTCCCCCTGGACTCTGAGTCCCGCCTCCGGTGCGTAAAAAGAACCGAGACGCGCTTTTTACGCACAGAGCAGAGGAGCTGAAAGCGCGACAAGATGCAGGAGGAGAACCGGCTCCCGAGTCCCCCCCTCTTTAAACCATGTTTATGTGCAGCTGTGAATTTGTAAAAGACTCGAACCTCCCGACTGAAGACATGGAGAGCTTCAACTTCTCCAAGGAGCTGCGCAAAATGAACCCAAGTCAGGGCACCGTGTCTGTTGGATTCCCGATCACCATGATGGTCACGGGCATGGTGGGCAACTCTTTAGCGCTTGTTCTGGTGTTTATATCTTACAAGAAGAAGGAAAACAAGAGGAAGAAGTCTTTCTTGCTCTGTATTGGTTCTTTGGCACTGACTGACCTGTTCGGACAGGTTCTGACCACTCCGGTGGTCATCTCAGCCTACCAGGCTGGGCTGCACTGGGATATAGTGGATCCATCTGGTAAACTGTGCACTTATTTCGGTGTCTGCATGACGACCTTCGGTCTGTGCTCCCTGTTCCTGGCCAGCGCCATGGCCATAGAAAGAGCCATGGCCATAACGAACCCGCACTGGTACTCGAACCACATGAAGACGCGCGTGACGAAGCAGACCCTGGCGGTCATCTGGTGCTTCGGGCTGCTTTTCGCGCTGCTGCCCCTCGCCGGGGTCGGGGAGTACGCGGTGCAGTGGCCGTACACCTGGTGCTTCATCAACACGAGGAGCGAGGACCGGCGCAGCGCGTTCTTCGCCATCACCTTCGCGGTCCTGGGCATCTTCTCGCTGCTCGTGACCCTGTCCTGCAACGTCATGACCATCCGGGGTCTGATCCTCCGGTGCAAAACCAAGAGCGGCACGTCTCAGTCCTCCAAGCAGTGGGAGCGTCTGACCACGGAGACGGTCATCCAGCTGCTGGGGATCATGTGCGTCCTGCTCGTCTGCTGGTCTCCTCTGCTGGTACGTTCCACCCGCCAAACAGCCAGAAGGCCGCAAAAACGTGAATAAAAGCCCTTCGATTGATTTCTGTTCCTAATCAGCCACTCAGCCAATCACTCATCACTTGTTTTGGTTCTTTGCTTTTTCCATTCATCTGCTTTAAAATGAACAAAACCCCATAAATCCTCATTATGATGAATGATTCTTTCCCCAAAGCTGCTGCCATTTTCCCATTAGCTGTTAATCCACTTAGAGGGTCCTGTTTGGGGGGTCTGCTCAGAGACCATGCATTATCAGTCCCGTACTCAGTAGTCCCATTAAGGATGATTATGAATCCATTCCCCCGAGCTCACATAGAGACTCAGCCTGAAAACTCTAAATGCTTTTTTATTTATTTTTTTCTTATTTAATCTTGTTATTTAAAAGCAGAAACATGTATACGCTCTGGCACAAAACTATATGATGATATCTTCTCAACACTTCAAAACTTAAGAGAATGGTTTAGTATTTTGTTGTGGAAAACTTATGAATAATCAGTATCTTACCTGTTGTAGATAGCTCTTTAAATGGCCTCAGTTTGGAGAAATAATTGTGACCAGATTAAAACACAGTGGAGGGCATAGTTCTGCTAATAGCTTTTTCACTAGAAAACTGCTGGCTGATCAATTAACTTCCACTAAATGAGGGTTTGCCAACTTTAAGTACGCTAACAGCTAACATCAATAGTGTCAGTCCCACCAGTCTTCAGCTCCAACGAGATGACAACATGTGACGCAGACTGGGAGTCATCATGCAGCTATTAGTGTTAGCATTTGCAAATTTTTTTTTTTTAACTGTCCGTGTTAGCTTTTGCTGATTTCTATTTGTTTAGCTGTTAAATTTTTCCTTCGAATTTCTGTTTGTTTAGCTGTTAGTGTTAAATTCTGCTAAATTTTATTTGTTTATCTGGTATTTTCTTCAGCTAATTCCTACTTGCTTAGCTGTTAGTGCTAGCTTCTGCTAAATTTACCATTAGTTTTTCTTATTTTTTTATTTTATTTATTTATTTGTTTATTTATTCGACATTTAGTTAGCCAAGTTACATTTTTGTTAGCAGGATATGAGTTTTGCGAAGCTAACATCTTGCTTAGCTGCGCCCATTAAGTAAAACCGTTCAAAGAATTATCTGCAGCAGGTAAGATGTTAGCTGTTCGTAACCACAGTCCACACTTCTCCTCCCTCAGGTCCTGTTGCTGAAGATGATCTACAACAATCTGTCCTCTGTTGCGTGCAACTCAACAATCTCCAAAACCAGCAGCCCAAACCAGGAAGTGGTCCTGGACTGTAATGTGTTCCTGACGGCCATACGGCTAGCGTCCCTCAACCAGATCCTGGACCCATGGGTCTACCTGCTCCTCAGGGAGATCCTCCTGAGGAAGTTCTGCATCATGGCCAACGCTGTCTCCAACTGCTCCGTGGAGGAGCAGAAGGACACGCAGACCGCTCTGGACACCGTAAACAAGCAGACTCAGGACGGCAACAACCTTTTAAAACTGCAAAGTAACTAAGTCAGGCTTTGACTGTGATCGCTGAGGACGCTCAGACCAAAAACAACAACAGAGGAATGGTTGACCTTTTATACCAGGATTAATGGGATCCAGCTGCTCCGAACATTTATTTTGTTTACAACCTGTTCCATTCAGAGCTAACCAACCAGCATGCGGACGCCTGCATGTGGCTGCTGAGCGGCCGCCAGGACATTTCTCATCGACAAGTTTAATCCCAACTTCTGCCGGAGCCAGCATCAGAATATTTGGGAGGCTCAGACTGCCAAGGGGTGCATCCCATCATCGCTCAGCTACTGAGGACTTTTTATATGACTGTTTCCATAAAAGTGCTTCAATTTTGTTGTAAATAAGTTTTCGCCCATAAAAAAAACACACAAAAAAGCTCTAAACCCGAGCAGTTGTTGATTGTACTGTTATTTATTAGTCTGTATTATAGTTGGATGTGATCGTATAAAAGAGCTCCTCAGAAAACCAGCCAGGACGATGAAATGTGAAGCTTTATAATTTATAACATTTGTAATTTAAACATCTGTGGACTTGAGGTGACTCAGTTTATCAAACTGTGGTTCAGAAGTTTGCTTACCGTCTATTTATTGCTACATGTTCTCTAATTTCAGCAACCAAATGAACCTTTTTTTAACAAGATAATTAAAATTTATTAATATTATTATTTATTAATTTATTTTAATGTGTAAATTTTGTTTTATTCTATTTTTAGCTGACTGAACCTTGTTTATATTCAACACCACAAAGGGACAAATGATACTGTGAAGATTGATTTTTTTTTTTTTTACTTTTTGTTTAAATGATCTATTTAATCATTCTGCTCAGAGTCAGTTATATCTGTTCGTTTCAAGGCCAGAGCTAATCCTGAGCGCAGTTAATTATTCATCGGCTGCAGAGTGTAATTTGTCAAAGCGTCTCTGAGGAAATCAATGTACTTTTCTGATCAGGAGGTTTGGCGTTCCAGAATGTCGATGTGAAACGCCGGGACTGAGAGCCGGAGCTCGTCTTTAAAGCTGCTGTAAAAGATCCGGGACACCCGATCCGCTCTCACCACGTGGTGACGGGCCGAGGTTACGGGCTGTCACTCCGGCTCATCAAAAGGTACGATTAGGTTAACGAGCTCCATCTTTCCTGCTCCTGCTTGTGCCTTTTTTAACCCTGAAAAGACTCACGGGTTCTGTGGTGAAATGGTTATCTCTCAATGCCTCGTCTACCAAGACAAACCTAAACGGATGTTGAGTTTATCTTGTGTTGATCTTGAAGAAACTAAAAGAAACAATATGTTTTTATTTTTTTATAGTAATACTAACACGATGAGTCTTGAGAGTCAGAAAATGAATGTATTCTTTAACAGGAGTCCATTTCGCTCACATCTAAGTGGCGTCACACTGATGGAAGTGGTTTCAACCTGAATTAATAGTGAAACTAATTGAGTGTGTGGCTGCACATTCAAACCATTTATCTTCAGCATATGTCTGTTTTATGCAGCAGTTAATAGTAATTTAAGCAGCTGCCTCTTTGCTTTAATGTTCGCATTTCAAATTAAAAGCCTATGACTCCTTGTTGGACTGCATATCACACCACTCTTAGTTTTTACACTAAACTCAACTTATATTAATCATGACAGAGTTGAATGATTTTATGTGCAATTTTATGCAATATTGTGAGATGTCATGCTTAGAGGACTTGTTAATTCTACCACGTCAGATTTTAGCTGTAAAATTGACTATTTTTATAGTGACTAATGTTGATTTTCTGTGGCGGCCATCTTGATTTGGCTGAAACTTTAGTTAGTTTGCTGTTGTTGTTCAAGCCAAGGATTACTTTCTGGAAGTTCTATTAAGATCTCTTCAGTGGTTCATGAAATATTTTGTTGACAGACTCCGTTAATGGCAAATGTAAAAAAAATAAACGTGTCGTCTGTTCAGAGTGTGTGTTGGTGAACAGTCAGCTATTACCACACTGAGGTTTAGCTCAATATCTACAAAATACAGATTTTCTCAGCCATTTTTGTGTTTTTTCTTTAAGGTCAATTGTTTTGAATTAGTTTGACATGATATTTTATTTTCCTTTAGCAGAGTAGCATTTTCACTAGCTTTGAAAAATCACAATTGAACCAATTATCTTGTGCTAAATGAAGCATTGCCATCTTTAACTCTGCTAACAGCTACAAACCTGTTGATGTTAGTTTGTTAGTTAGCTTGTTAGCAAACTAATCAGTGTCTGTTAAATTAGGTTTTACTAACTCTGTTGTTAGACAGTTGGCTTTGTGGTTAGTGATTAACTTCAGCTAATGTTTACATGTTTAGCATTAGTGAAGTTATATTTTTAGCTCGCAGATTATGAGTAAGCAAAGCTATTGTTTTGGTTAGTTACGGGTACGAGCCAATGATTACTTGCTGGAAGTCCTTTTTAACATCTTTTCAATGGTTCATGTGATATTTGCCTAACAAACAGAGAGAATAGACAGATTTTGAAGATTTTATTATTGTTACACTAAGGGAAACACTCTCTGTCCTCATTGTGGACAAGAGAATAAAAGACTCATAATTAATTCCAACATGATACATTCCTAATGGTCGCAGTAATAACACAGTATTTACCGAGATCACTTCCTGTGTACTGAACTGCAGTTTAGTTCATGAATAATGTATGAACATTTGGTCCCAGAGGAACAAGATGAAAATATCAGCAGTTTTTTTATGGATTGAAAATCTTTAGAAGCAACAGGTTAAAACCACACAAACCTCTCCAAGTAAACAAACCCTCTAATCAGAAGCATTTAGCTCGCTCACGTGATGAAACGGAGCTCATTTCTGTCCAAACCAGAACATTACGGCAGCGTCGTTGGGGAGAGTGCAATCACATAATGATCTGACGAGGCCCACAGAATCCAGAAAAGCCAGCTGGTTTCCTCTGCCTCACTCAAGCCACTAATGCATGGAAGTGATTTACTGATTGCCTCTCGACCCTGATCTGCTGAGATGTTTGGATAAGGAGAGAGCGTCTGATAAGAGTCAGCTCGATCGCCACTCTGTAGATAAACCTGGAGGCTTTTGGAAACCTTTTAACCTTTTATGCAGAATATGAGCCTAATACGATAAGATTTATTTTCGTCATCTTGTAAGATGAACACACGACAGACCTGTTGCAGTTTGAAAACAAACATATTGTGTTCCTGTAACGCTATGCTGATCCAACAAAACCTGATCCTCGTTTCAAGGCTGAAAAACCAGTTCAGAAACATCTCTGAAGTGTTTTTCTTTTGACGAAACATATGTGCTATTAAGATGAACAAAAAAGGCATGAGAAAAGTGCAGATTAAGTCTAATTCAAGAGAATAATTTAGCCACCTCTTAATAAATGCCACGTCAGCGATGCCTTTTGTTTGGAACGTCAAACCCACGCTGCACACTCTGATTCACATCTGAAATTCTCGAGAAGCTCTAAGACATCGGTTATTTCTGACAGCCGAACAATGCTGTAAACCTCACGCACCAGTTCATCATGAAATGCACTTTTAAATCATTCCGTGCCAGCTTTAATGTAAAATATTGCAAAGGAAAAGAGCATATTTTTCCAATAAAGTTTAGGTTTTTGCTGCTGCTGCTGCTGTTAAATGTTGAGCAATATACCTTTTTACTCAAATAAATGCAGCGTTTATATGTTTGTTAGGCTGATTGAAGCATTTTATTGTCGAAAAACAGCAGGAATAGTAAAATCTTGGTACAAAAGACACAGTGTAGCTGCGCTTTATGAGTCTTTATAACAACAGTAGATTAAAAAAAAAACAACAACAGATGAGCCAACAGAGACGTTAACACTGTTAAACATCATTGGATAATGATTTCTTTTCTGTGCCTAAAGTTGCATTATGATGTCAGTGTTTTCTGGTAAATGTGTTTCTGTGATTATATGAGATGCTGGCCACTGAAAAGCATGGGCCTCATGCTGCTTGTTAACTTCATGCAAAGTGTTTCCAACGGGCCAATAAACAGATCAATGTGGTATTAAACTCTGTGTTTACATGATTTTTGATGAGGTTATGATGGCTGAAGGGTGTACAACATAGTTCCTCGGACCAACTTTTGCCCTCAGAATAGACCAAATTATTTTCAATAGGTAGTCCGACTAGTTGCAACATTAGACATTATTTAACATTTACTTCAACTATAAAAAGAAGAGCATGGCATTCACCATAGAAAAAAAACTTTGGTTAAGGTTTTGTCGCAGGAATCTAAATCTCGTAATTATGAGAGCTTATCTCATAATTAAGATATTTTTTTTCTCATAATCATGAGACCTGGATATCCTAATTATGAGATCTTTTCTCGTAATTATGAGACCTGGATCTTGTAATTATGACATCTTCTCTCATAATTAAGAGATCTTCTCTCAGAATTATGAGATCTGGATCTTGTAATTGTAGTATTTTTTTTTTGTAATTATGAGACCTGGATCTTGTAATTATATATATTTTCTTGTAATTATGAGACCTGGATCTTGTAATTAACTTATCATATAATTAAGATATTTTTTCTTGTAATTGTGAGATTTGGATCTTGTAATGTCTTATCTCATAATTAAGAGATCTTTTCTCATAATTATGAGACCTGGATCTTGTAATTATGACATTTTATCTCATAATTATGAGATCTTTTCTCATGTGAGATCTGGATCTTGTAATTATGACATTTTATATCATAATTATGAGATCTTTTCTCATATGAGACCTGGATCTTGTAATTATAAAATATTTTCTTGTAATTATGAGACCTGGATCACATAATTATGAGATTTTTTTCTCATATGAGACTTGGATCTTGTAATTATCTTATCTTATAATTAAGATATTTTTTCTTGTAATTGTGAGATTTGGATCTTGTAATGTCTTATCTCATAATTAAGAGATATTTTCTCATAATTATGAGCCCTGGATCTTGTAATTATGACATTTTATCTCATAATTATGAGATCTTTTCTCACATGAGATCTGGATCTTGTAATTATGACATTTTATATCATAATTATGAGATCTTTTCTCATATGAGACCTGGATCTTGTAATTATCTTATCTTATAATTAAGAGATTTTTTCTTGTAATTGTGAGATCTGGATCTTGTAATTATAACACATTATCTTGTAATTATGAGATCTAGATTTTGTAATTAAGAAATCTTATCTTGTGAGATCAGGATCTTTATAAACTTTACCCCCTGGAGTACATACATAAATATATATAAGGCAATAGCTTCAGAGCTGTTATTGGGAGCTAACACTAATAACAATAGCTCTGGAACATATTTTAGTAATATATATATTTATTTATTTATTTATATGGCTAACATTAGGAACTTTAAAGCTAACCCTAATAATATTAGGTCAGGAGCTATTGCTATATATTTATTATTAAATATGTGGTGTTAGCTCTATAACTAATAATTAGCTCAGAAGCTACCTCCACATATTTAATATACTGTATATGGCATTAGCACCAGAGCTCATTTATTAAGCATTGCGTTTGATCGTTTTAACCCATATATTGTGCAGATCATAGAAACTTATTTAAAATAAAGATATAACCAACGTGTGCCAAAGGTCCTTTTAAATGTTGGTATAATTTCCTCCTAAACTTTCAGTCGACCTTGACGTAACCAGACAACTGCAGTAGATTTATGAGCTGCAGCTTCTTGAAATGAATCAAGAAGAGACAACCTTGCACGCAGAAGCAGCTCCATTAGGTTTGGATGTGGTGACTGTGGAGCTCATTTGATTAGAGGGAAATCACTGCCATGTTTGAGAAACTCAGTGTGCAGTGATGTCAGCTGTGTGAAGCACAGATCGTCCCAATAAAAGTAGCTTTTACAAAACAAGATCATTCATCATTTCTTCACATATTAGACGTGGTCATTAGACCATCAAAAAACACCAGAAAGCAGTAAATATGTATTCTGATACACTAGTTTGGCAAAACTAAATATTTGTTCATTGTTATCCTTTATTTACAATTTGATGCAGGTATCTTCATTTTGTTCTAAGCTCAGCAGAAGCCATCGATCTTTGTTTTTGGTTATGGCTTTAAAAATGACAGCTGAGCTTATAACAAAAGCTGGTGTCCTTTCATCCACCTTTTGTAGCTGTTTTTGTACACTTTTTAATGGCTCTGGACCATAAAAATCCCCTTCGTGAGCAATGCATCCTTAAGACAGATGGTTATAAAAGATCTATAGGGACTTCCTTTGGGAACTTTATTACAGAACAGCTCTTTTTTCTGCTAAATGCTTCCTCTGGTACACTATAAAATCTAATTTGTAGTAGCAAGAACAAAAAAGTTCTATAGGTGTGATAGGGAAAAGATTTGCATGTATTTTACACCACTTCCTTTGTGATCAACAGTTTGTAGTATTTTTATATCTTGACACATGCACAAGAAATCCCTTGTACACCATGTTCTGTGTCACTGTGATTTTTTTTGTAGATCTTAAATGTGACTAGATATTTCCTGGAACAAGATAAAATATTCATACGACTCCTCGTCACCAGAGGACAACTCTTTCCTGTTTATCCCAGCATCTTTTCTTTGTCTGGGTCTGTTTGGTTGTTTTTTTGTCTTATCTGTTGCATCATCTGCTTCGTCTTCTTTACCATTTTTCTGTGTAGCAGAAGCAGAGTCTTCCTCACCTGTTTCTTCATCCTGACAGGTCAATTTCTGAATCTCCTTGCACTGCTCAAAGTCACGTCCTTATGTTTCCAGCTCAGAGTATGATCTACTGCAGTTAAATAAGTTGAAGAGTTTTATTTTTGGTTTTCTGAGACTACAGAAAGGTGATGTTTGTGATTTAGCATCGGTTTGTTAAGAAACTGTTGATCCTGTATGTTTAAAAGCTTTATTATTTCACCAAAAAGATGAATTTTAAGATTCAGGAGGTTTGTTGGGTCCACTAAATGTTCCATTAAACAGAGCTGATTAAATTGTTTTACATTTACTCAACTCGGTTTAGTGAAATCAACCCTTCATTTTTTTAGAGTGCAACTATTTTTATGACGGGTTCATATTTATATCATATTTACAATTTGTAGTGTGTAACAAGGTGATAAATTTTAAAAGTATCGTTTTAATGTTTAGAATTTAACAAAATAAAAGTTGTGATTAAGAAAAAAAAAGTTAAATTACCACAGGTGTATAGTAACAAAGTACATTTACTTTGTTACAGTATTTAAGTAATTTTTGGAGATGTTAATTGATTTAGTATTTTTGCAACTTTGTAATTGTACCTTTTTTGAATTTTGTTACAATAATTATTACATAGCTGATTACTTTGAGCAGTTTAATTACTTTTCTTCTTCTGTTAAGGTATTTTAAACAATTACAGATCTTAAAAAATGACTCAAGTACTGTAACAAACTAGATACCGCATAGCGGTAACATAATGACCCCCGCACGCAGCAATGCACCAGAGGTCAGAAATCTTTATTCAT
>JAUBOC010000103.1:9866225-9881113 GCA_032275365.1 Anablepsoides cearensis | reverse complement strand
CAAATCCCATCCTGAACATTCTATAACCTGTATAATATACTCTATGGAGGACTTTATATTGTATTAATTGTAAATTGTTTTAACTTTAACAGCTCAGTTTTAACTTCTTCAACAAACTTCAGCAAACATTTAGCACATTTAGCAATCATCATTCAGAATGAATATTCAAATAAAAAGCTTCTCTGATTCTAATTAAGCTTTTCAGTTGACTTGCTTGTTCAAATTTGAGCAAGTCAACAAACAACACAAAAAATAGTCTTGAATAAATGTATTTTTGGTGGAATACAGTTATCTGATGATTTAACTTTCTGAGATAAATCTGAACATCTTAATATTAAAGTAATGTAGCACAGACTGTGTTTTTTTTCCAGACCTTCCATTTCTTACTGGTGACATCAAATCAAATGCAAATGACTGAGGAGAGCAGAAACAACTAATTTATCTTCAGTTATAAAATGTCCTCTTTACAGTCTAACGTAGAAAACAGTCATTATGTCAAATGGATTTCTGTTGGTACAGTGCCGTCAGCAACAGTCGGAGCTTCTGTCGCATCACGTAGAAGCTGAATGCAAAACCCTCAGCAGAAAATAAGATGCTAAAATCAATGTTTCTTTTTTTTTCCCTACAGTCTCTAAGCCACAGAACTCTGACGCATGTTTGGATCGAGGAGACACGATTTAAGCCATTACTGAGGCTGGATTCCACAGGCGAAATTATAGTGAAAAAAGATAATTTCTCTAAAACATTCATTTCATTCACTCAATTATATTTCCAGGAAAGAGACCTTCACTTCCTCGTACATCTCCCACGCTGTGACCTCTGTGAAACACGCAGCCCACACTCGACCTCCTGCCTTCACTCAGTTTGTCTCAAAATATATTTGTCAAGAGTCGTCAATAATAACAAACTGTGAAGAACGAAAAAGAACGTTTCGACTTTTTCTCTGAATAAGAGATGAGCCCATAAAATGTCAAAATCCACCAAGAAGAAGAAAAAAAAACAGATATGTAAAAACTGATGAAGCTTTGATGTAAATTAACTTTTAAATTAATCAAATCTAATAAAAACTTTATGCTCTGAACCAGTTTCTGTTAATGAAAAGATCCAGAAACATTTGGGATTGGGATTGATTATGCTGATTATAAAACCACAGATTTGTAAGACAGTTTTGGAATAATTTAGTATTACAAATGCATTATTATTTTTATGTATTTTCCGTTTCACCTAAAGTTACAATAGTACTATATCGCATATCAACAGTAAAATTGTGTGTTATTATTTATGTGTTTGCACTATTTCTTTCATTCTTCTCTTTATTATTATATTTATAGTTCATCTGTAAATTTTTCGTAACATCACTTGTTCCACAATTTTTGTGCTTTTTCACCTCTTGTATCAAAACATTCAGCTCCTTCATGTCATGAATGCTATGACTTTTAGTGTTTGTGCATTTTATACTTTTGGATATATTAAGCTTTTTCTGCCATTTTGTCACTGAAAATCTTTAAATCCATTAAAGTGTTTTTAACCTTTTACTGCTCTTTTCACCTTTGGTTCTTTGTGCCAATTTCAGCTTCAGCCGTGACTCAATTCTTTGCTATCATGACATGCAAAATTAAGCTCAAATATTAGATAAAATCTCTGCTTTTTCTTTCTGAAGTTTCTGGACAAAAGGTAAGAGTTTGACAACTATTTTGACAATAAATTAGGGAATGGCCAATTAAGAGTTTAAATATAAAGAAGTAGGAATGTTTATGTAACATTAGAAATAAAAATTAGTTTATTTAAATTTAAATCATTACATCTTCAAAAAACCTAAAGTCTTGCTGAAATAAACTGCTGCACTAAAACATTTTCTTTTCAGTCTTTTTAGTTTTATTTTATTAAACTAAATATTTTCTGATACAGCATGATTCAGACAGTTTAAATAATTTAGTACAGTCACTCTGATTAATGCTTTTTTATGTTTACATTACTCTACATTTATTTATTGTAAATGCTGAGTCATCATTCACACTGTTTTCCTATTTATCTATGTTGTGGCTATGAATTTTTAGTTTTCTAACATATACCTTTTAAAACATTTAACTTTTTTTTACTCTTTTCTCCTCATTGAAATAAATGGAGAAGTCTTCCAGCCTTGAAAACTTTGTTCTCTTCAAAATTTCTCTCACAAACACATGATTTAATTTCTTTTGTAGCTTTTGCTACTTTTTTTTCAGGTATAGCATTCAGCTAATGTTTGGATAACTTTAGTTTTTATTCTCATTGTTTAAACTTTATAATTCAGTTTCTCTGGTTAAAACTGCAAACCACTTTTGCTTCAAAATTCAGCTTCCTTTTAAAGATATTTTGTTTATGTTAAAACTGAGCTCAACATGAGCTCAGCAGACATGAGACATCTGGCTTCTCTCAGACGTCCTCGCAGGGATGATGACAAATGACGAAGAGTTGCCAAGAGATGCTGATGAAAAAGATTCCTGGTTCCTCTGAATCAATGAGACAGGTCTGTCAAATGATTTCCTCCTAAACAAGTGACAGAGAAAATACATCATGAAAAATATATTGAAAATAAAAGAATCACTATGGGATTTCATTTTCTCTGCAAGCTGAGAAGAGACAGCATCCTTTTGGTCTCTTTCATGTGTTTCCTCTTTAATTTTCTCTACTTTTTGCTGATTTTCTGTGTCAGGATGTTTACCACCTCTCAGAATAGCCTGCCAAAAAGACTCATCCCTCCCTCTCTCCCACTCCCCTGTCGCTCTTCCCAGAACTCCCCGGGGTGTCTGGGAAGTGGAAATCATTCTCATATTTTTTCCCCCTTTGGCTTAATCATTTTCATGTAGTTAAGGTATTATTTATCAACTGAAGCTGAAAGGATTTACTCATTAATCATTACTCATTAGTCAGCCGATGGAAAAACAAGTGCCTGACAACCTACACTGACCTTCACTAATATTGAAAACTTCAGCTGACTGTGTGAAACTACAACGCTGTGCACTGATTAGTTCAAATCATGTCAATGTCAGTGTTTATCAGAACAGTTTGAACTGCCTAGAAAAAAGGTAAATGTTTTTAAAAAGAAAAAAAAATGCTACTTGGTTTAATTCAGATTTTTAAAAATATAAAGTTATTTACAAAAACATCCATTCAGTCTTACTGTGATGCAAAACATTCCGATTTAGATTATCAAATGCCTAATAATAAAACAGTTTTTATCATAGAAAAATCTTCTATCCTTAGTTTGTGTGAATTGATCTTTAGATTTATTGTTTTTGTGTGTGTGTACAGTACCCTGAGACAACAGTAGTTGGGATTTAGCGCTATATAAATAAATTGAATTGAATTGAATTGAGTGAGAGTCAAGAGGAATGGCTGAAAGAATACCTGTAAGTAATGTCACTGTATGCTCTAAAATCAAAATATCAGTATCCTTCAGTCATTAAATGTATATATATTACTAACAGAAACACAGTGAAAAGTAACTAAACTATCTTGTTATTTTGGGTGGGTGGGAACTACTTCTTTTTCAGTCACTGATGATGTTTTTTCTGAAGTGTCCCTGTATCTGTTACAGAATGATGTTGGTTTTAAATACAGTGCCACCTGTGGAAATCGAAGCTCACGGCTATTCAATGTTAGTTTTCAGCTTTGATGCTTACTTGCAAAGGTTTGTCCAGATTCTCTGAATCTTTTGATAATATAGACCCTAGATGATGAAATCCCTAAATATTTTACAATTTTACAGTGAGAAACTTTCTTACACTGACTATTCTCTCACGCAGTTGTTCACAAAGTGGTGAACCTCTCCTCATCCTTGCTTGTGAACAACTGAGCCTTTCGAGGATGCTCCCTTTATACTCAACCATGACACATGCCTCCGATTAATTCATTCCATGTGGAATGCTCTGAACAAGTGTTTATTTTTTTAAGCATTCCTCAACTTCCCTGTCTTTTCCTCCCAGCTTTTTTGAAACATATTGCATGCATCAAATTCAAAAGGAGTGAATATTTACAAAAAAACCCAATAAATTTCATCTGTTTTAAGATTAAATGTCTTGTCTTTGCAATGTTTTCATTTGAAAATAGGTTAAAAAGGATTTGCAAATCACCATATTCTGTATTTATCTACGTTTTACACAACATCCCAACTTCATTGAACTTGGGTTTTAGGTACATGGGGATGCATCACGAACAGCATTTTTGTAAATTTGCAACATAACATGCATTAAACAACACATTTTATCATGCAAAGAAAATGTTTCTAATATAAACACATAAAACTTGGATATCTGACCTCACTGAAACCGACAGGAACTTGCTGGTAAAAACACTGTCGGGCAGATATTGCAGTTTGAGTTTGTTGAAAATGTGTTCAAAAGGTTGACTCATGAAAACATATTGATAGAGTTAAAAAAAATTAAAGCACAAAACAAATGATTTATTTAGATTTCAACATTGCAATTCAAGATCTCTGCTGCTGTTTTAAGTTCTTTAATACATTGTTACATTCATGGATTTAATGTCTGTATATTTTGTTTATGATAAATCCTTTTAATAACTATGAAACTACATCTTCATTTCAACAGATATGTTGCCATCATTTGTCAATACAACACTCTTGAAACTGACCTAAAGATAAACTGTAACCAGATTAAATCTCATGAGGTTGTTTCTTAGTGTTCATCATAAAAGCATCAAATCCTAAAAAGACAGACCCTGAAAAACTGCTTGTACATAAAGCAGCTGATTTATCTTCAGTGGCTCTTCTCATTTTTGGACCGCCGTATTTTGGACTCCGGTGGTTATCTCTATAATGACACTTGTATGTTCTACATAACAGATCGACCTCCCTGCATCTATAATTGAGTTTTCTTCAAGATGTAATAGGTTTTTCTATATTAGCAATCCAGTCTCGGCGAAGGAAAACCATCCCCACTGAGCCTCAACAGCTCTGTCTCAGTACTGTGGCTTTGGACTTAATGAATTTCAGTGGTAAATGACATTTTCTCAGCAGTAAATGCATTTCTGTCCTGTCTAAAGGTGTTTGAAGTTGGAGTCAGAGCAACACGGGATTCATTGTTCTTACTAAAACAAAACAAAAGCACAGCCCTGAAGACAGAGTCAATATCCTTAAACCCTTCAACAATTTGTCTGTTGAAGCAGTGAAGTTGGAGGGAGGAGGACATGAACAGAAACGACTTCTGCAGTGATCATTCTGTCTATTTCCCCGCAGCTATTATTTGGAGGACAGTGGGAGATTACACATGGGATTAAAATGAGTTGTCATTACGACCGGGGCGGCCGACGCCGGAGCTCTGGAGGGTGTTAAGCCGTGACACTAACCAGGCATATTCAAACCTGGGATTTATCAACCTCCAACCCTTGTCTCCCTCAATCAACACAGGCAGAAATATGTTATCTCACAGAGCCTTTCTGTAATGTCATATTTACATCTTGTCTGCAGGAGGTGTAGGTCTGCAGAAAACAGGATATAAGTTCTGTAACTTGGTTTGGGTCTTTTAAAAAGTCATTTTATGCCGTAAATAAATAAATATATACCAACAATGTTATCTGTAATGGAAAAGGCCTAAGCTGGTAATATTTTGCACCACAGAGATAAACATTTACTTTATAACTGTCAAAAATGCTTCATGTTGATGTGTTTTGACTATTTGTGGGGGTTGGACACACGACAGTGAGTGACTCACTAACACATCGACGACGACTGGAAAAACATCCATTTTAGACTAGAAAATAGTTTGCTGAAAACTGTCAGCTTGATTTTCTTGATTTTTGGACGGAGATGATATAAGTTTAGTTCTGTACATTACCCCAATGAATTTTGAACCAAACAGTTCAGATGCAGTTGAAGTTCAGTTGTAATTCAGTGAGTTGAACAAAATGATTGCATGTGAGGAGCTAAAGCATCTTTTAAACACAATCTCTTCATTTCAAGGACTCAAAAGTAACTGGACAAATCAAATAACCGTAAATAAAATGTTTATTTATAATATTTGGTTGAAAACTTTTTGTTGGCAATGACCTCCTGAGGTCTTGAACTCATGGACATCACCAGATGCCGTGTTTCCTCCTTTTTAAAGCTCTGCTGGGACTTTACTGCAGCATGTTTTGGTGCTAAATAGAAACCTGTGTATGTATCTGAGGAACAGTAGAGTGAAACATGTATGTATCTGAGGAACATAAGTAGAGTGAAACATGTATGTATCTGAGGAAATCTGAGGAACATAAGTATGGATCTCTTTTTCTTTTACTACAACGACAGGAATCCTGTTTCAGAGGGGAGACAACCCTATAAATGTAACACACTGCAATCACAAAGAAGACTTGTGTAGCTGTAGAGTCGTCCCATTGGTGTTCAGGCTGCACCAAACAGAACCTCATATGTTTTCCAAAGCCTTTCTCCAAACACATAACTTCACTATGCCACATTGGGAGAGGGTCTTATGGCTTCTGTGATGCTAAACTGATGGAAAAAAAGCAGGGTGTATTTGAAGACAGGGCTGTGATGAGAGTGTCAAACAAAAACTACTTTCAATAAAGCTCTGATGGATCTGTTGAAAAGTCTTGTAATTGGATTACTGTCTTTATTGCTGTGTTTTTCTGGAGACTGTAAAACCCAGTTGTTAAGCTTTTCGTTACTGCACTTGTATATAATTAGTCAGCAGAGGACTACTAGTACATTATTTTATAAAATTTCCACTTTGATGCATAATATCATTAATGAAATTTTCCAGCTGTAAACAGTGAGCTCAGTGGGTTGGAAGAGTAACACGTTTGAACACTGTGCTTGCTTGTTTGTTGCAATCTTGTAGGAAATGCTTTATTGTAAAAATGCAAATGATATTGAGCAAGGTTTATTGACCTGAGGCTGTCTGAAAACGTAAATCAATTAGCTAGACTGATTATTGAAACCTCTGTTATTATTGCACAGAAAATGTACAGTCAATAATGGAACCGGGGATCATGTTTATGTTCATTCAGTGCCCATAAAAACAAGCACAAAAATGATTTACTTGTTTTTTTTTATTTTCCTTGGCCAGACACAATCTGCATATTTTTTGTCTTAAATAAATATTTATACATACATTTTATACTTATCATATATTCTAAAAATATTTAGTGATAAAGCCTATGATTAATGACTTTTTACAGTAAACAAAAATTAATTGTTAATTGCTAATTTATTTTATTACCATAAAATACCAAACAATACATAGAAGTTTTGAGACGTGTGCTGACATTCACAGAAACCTGGTTTATACAAGGTCTTACGGTTTTCAGCAAAGCAATGTTCCAAGCGTTCCTCAGTTGTAACCTGAAAGTGTCCAAAATCTGTCACTGTCTGAATTTTCTTTATTTGTTATAAGAAAAACAAATGTACCTGTTGAGAGAGCAAAATAAAAGTTCAAAATTTAAATTCAGCAAGAATGGGAGGTGGAGTTGTGCTTTTGAAAAATACATCAATACTTTTCTCAGCTATTAAACAGTCACAGATTGCTGTTAGATGCAGCACAGTGGTAAACATTGTTTTTTTAAACTGCTATTGACAAGAACAGTAACATCTAAGTTGGTTTGAGAATGAAATAATAATTATATTACAAATATTTGTCTGCTAAAGGTAGGCAAGGTAATAGTTTTCTTGGAAAATGAATCAGTCCTCGGAATTCATAAGTACTGATTTGATTTTCTTGATCGTATTCTTTTCGAAACAATCTTAATTGTAATGAAAACTCATCTTAAGGGTTTATATTCCAGCAACCAAGCGAAGGACAAAGTTAAAACTGCTTGATCTTGGTGGTTTGCACAGGAAAATACAAGCCACTGTTGAGTTGTGATTTATTTGTGCAGACAGCCCAAAATAGATAATAGTAAACACAATTTAATGGCAAATTGCATTTGTCAAAATTTCAGCTGAAGCAGTAATTCACATGGAAACATTTTGTCTTTTGTCAATTGGGTTTTAAATGCTTCATTAAAAAGTCAATTTCACTAGTTTTTTACTTCATTGACTGTTTGCCACAGGGGCTTATGTTATCAGAGCAACAAAGCAGAGTAACCTGTTGTATTTCCTGTTTCCTCAGAGCCGTTGAGTGCAACAATTTAAACTAATTCTATCAAAAACAGCTCCAGCAAATGGCTGCAGCTTAACTCATCTCCTCCTATACTGACTATCATTTCATCTAGATACTTCCAGAATATCTTCTTCTCCGCTATTTCAGGCATCTGTTAAGGTTCAGGCAGCAGGATGGACCCAAACGCAGACAGGCAGGTTAAAAAACAAAATAAGTATTTATTTAAATTAAAGGCCGACGTGGCGGCAAAACGTACAAAACGACAGCACGTACAAAACGACAGGAGGTCACGGGAGGGTGGAGAACCAACAGACAAACAATGAACGGACAAGGGTGGAGAGAAACTGAACCGATTATATACAGGGCTGGGACGAGTGTAAAGTGGAGACAGCTGAGATGATGACAAGTACAGACAGGTGTGAATGGAAGCTCTGGAGAAAGGTAAAACTGAGGTGAAGGAGTAATGGCACGGAAGGACATAAGAGGGAGGCACAAGACCACAGGAAAAAAAACACACAGACACCAATTCTCACACCAACCTGTGGAGCATCAGACCTTTTACGTCACTCTTATTGACAATCCCCACATAGCAAACTTTGTCTGGTCCAGTTCTGGCCAGATACAACAAAGACTGACGGCCCTTTGATGGCTGGGATGTGGTTTGCCAGAAGTGGTCCACACTTTGGCCAGCATCACATAAGCCAAGCCACAACAGGGTCAGTTGTGGTAATGACAGATCTGGGTCATACAATTTAAAGGATAACTGTGCCAGTTGTGGAACTGACAAATTTGGGCCACATAAAACAAACCACAACTGGGCCAGTTGTGGCACTGACAGAATTGGGCCACATAAACCAAGCAGGCCAGTTGTAGCATCAACAGAGTAGGGCCATATAACTGAGCCAGTTGTGGCATCAACAGATTTGGGTCAGATAAACCAAACCACAACTGGGCCAGTTGTGGCACTGACAGAATTGGGCCACATAAACCAAAAACTAACTGAGCCTGTTGTGGGACTGACAAATTTGGGCCTAATAAACCAAACCACAACTGGGCCAGTTGTGGCACTGACCAATTTGGGCCACAGAAATACAAAATTAACCTGGTGAGTTGTTTAATTGACTGATTTGGCCACTTAAACTAAACCACAACTGGACTGACAGATTTGGGTCACATAAACCAAAGTACAACTAGCTGTGACACGCCATCTTAAAAACAGTGCCATCATTGCCAGGCCTGGCCCACATCCAGTTGACAAACCACTTGCCATGCCAGAGGTCACCAAGCAGCGCCAATGTGATACCAGATCTGGCCCACACATGTCTGCTATATGGGTCTTTTCACCTTCCTGGCAAACTGGCCTACACCTACTCCATTTCTCTTCCTATCTTCACCATGGTAAAACAGCTTAAACCCTGACCCAGTCCCATGAGCCTTACTGCTCTTCCACTGGTTCTCTTCAACACATAATACATCTACCCTCCTTCTCTGCATCATGTCAGCCAGCTCTTTACCTTTGCATGTCATTGTTCCTACATTTACAGTTGCTATCCTTAGTTCTACACTCTTGACTTTTCTGTTGTGTCTCCTGGCCCTTTTTCTTCTTTTGTGACACCCTGAAGCTGTTGTTGTTGTTAACCTGGACCTTAACTGATCCAGTATGGTTCAATTTAGCCAAAACAAACGTGAGTTTATCCAAAGTGTTTTGCACCGAATGTCCTATAACCCTCACAGAATGAGCCTTAGGCAAACAATTTCCTACAAAGAAAATCAAAAATACCAAAAATAACCTATTATGTTGTCCACTGAATATGATTCTTTTAAGAAAACTTCACCTCATGAAAAAACAAGATCATTTGAAGTGATGTTTGGTCCCAGATAAACCCCAATACCCAAACCTCTTCTTAAACAAAACATCACTAAGGACATTTTCTGTCACTACTGGTTTAACATGGGGAATGCTGATAATAGATATTATTGTTATTAATCCAAATGGTGCAATCTAAACATTACCTTATTACACAATGCTTTCTTGAAACTAAACCGTGATTCAAACATGAAGCCTTAATATAGTTGTTATGAATGAAAGTGTGGGGAGTTGCCAAGACAATAAAAAAGTGACAGCATGAAGGAAAAATCTTTGTCCACTTTAAAAACAAACATTACAGCTCCGTGATTAGAAACAATGTGACATCGTGCAAGAGTTATTAGGGTGTTTGTTTCATTTGCAGTTCTGAATAATTCACATAGTTGTATTATTTGCTGTCTTAAACTAAGCCTTTATAGGAATGTACAATTTGTCTGATGTAATAATACTGATCAATAATAGGTTGAGAATTGAAGCAGATGATGAAACTATTGAGCTCACACTCTTTCTCTCTGCCCTGACAGCTTTAAAGACGTTTCACGTTATTTACAGCTCTTTCTTTGTAAGTGGTATAAATTTAATGGTAACTTTACGGTGGGCTCTAAATAGATTTTTCTCATCAGTGTGACTCAGGAGAAGGAGTCAGTAGTTGTATTTAACACACTGTTTGTCTTCTACACTCCGTATATTTCAGACATATTAAAAGGGTGATGTTGCAGTCTGGAGGCCTATTGATCGCAGATGAGGATTTTTACCAGAGTGGAACTGTCAAACGGGCGTGGAGGGATTTATGACCTCATTAGTTTGTGTTTAGGTTGCAAAAGAAGTTTTATCTACATGCAAAGACATCAACAGTTGATCCTTTGAGGCTTAAGTTGTGAGGTGGGGCCTGGGTGGATTGCAGCTGTTTTTCCAACTCATCCCTCAGATGCTCAGTCAGAGCGAGAACTGAAAAACGGTAGAAGCCGAGTCGACCTCTTGTTCTCAGAGCAGTAACTCTGCTGAAAGAGGGCAAATTGTTGCCGATAAGCGGTTGCTGAGTCTGTAACAATGTTAAGCTGTGTGGAAGATGATTACCAGTAAGACCAAAGCTTTTCTCACAAATATAACCCAGGTTGTCACACTGCCTGTGTCAGAATTAAACATTTTAATGATTTGTCCTCAAGATGGATCTATAAACCTTCAATCCTGCACCCTCATTATCCTGCCATCACTTTAGTGCTTTATCCTCACTGGGCTCCCATAGAAGGGTATAAATCACTGCATAATAAGACCCTTAAGATCTATTGTTTGTAAAGGCGATAGTTTAGCTGGAACCAGA
Source organism: Anablepsoides cearensis (assembly GCA_032275365.1). NCBI lineage: Eukaryota > Metazoa > Chordata > Actinopteri > Cyprinodontiformes > Rivulidae > Anablepsoides > Anablepsoides cearensis. The sequence goes on along the minus strand of JAUBOC010000103.1, from coordinate 9,869,829 downwards.
CCTACAAACAAGTCTATTAATCAGAAGTAAAAACCATGTCTGATAAATGGGTGTCAGGTGTAAAATAAAAAATGTCACTAAAACATTTTCATTATTTAGCTAACTATCAGTGTAACATTTTATTGTTTTTTAGCTCGCTGCTCTTAAATTTAGGTTATTTTTACTAAATTTTAAATTTTAATTTTAATTGTTACGTCTAAATGTTCAGTTTTAAATCAAATATGTAACTAAATGTAAATGTTAAATGTGGTTAAATGTTAAAGCTTGCATGTAAGTATTTCAGAATGGAACGTAACCTTTGCTGTTGGTGTGGGGGTTTTGTTATGACGTCATCACCCTGTGACAAAAGCAAACGCTAATGCTGCTAATGCTGCTAACGCTTCCATACATGACATCAAACTTTCATATGCAGATGGTGTCTGAGCTGCTCTTCAAACTGCTGGATCACAGGTACCATCCATATTTATTTCAATGAACACATTTTGAATTTAGATTTTAAATGCCATCGTCAGCAGCGTCAGCAGCGTTAGTGGTTGCTTGTGTCGCAGGATGAAGCTGCGCACAAACAGCAAAGGCTACGTTCCATTCAGAAATTCTTAAATGAAAGGTTTAAAAGTTAGCTGCAACATTTTTACCTAATTTCCCTCTGGGGTCAACAAAACATTTTTGAATTGAATATTTAATTTTTACATGTAGATTTACACATTTATATTTTAACATTTAGACCCAACATTTAACATTTATTAAAATTGAGCAGTGAGCTAAATAAAATGTTAGTTGAAATTTTTTAACTAGGATTTTAAACTCAGAATGTGAGCTAAATAAAAAAAAAATGTGTTTGCAACATTTTTTAAAAAAACATTTTATTAAAGCTTGGCAACCCCCATATATGATAGGTAGAAAATTTTTTCAAGTTTTCCTTAAGGAACTTCAAAAATCTTATGCACAGTAAAAAAAATCTTTTCATTTTTCAGAGTTGGCTTTATTCAGCTGAGAAGCACTGCTGAGGATAACTTATTTATTTATTTAATACTTTGAGAAAGTAATTTGTACTTTTTATTTGATTCTGACTAGACTGCTGTAATATTAATAATTTTGGTGGCAGCCAATTTCTGCTTTCTCAGCTGCAGCTTGGCTCCCGTCCAACACATGGAAGAAAGACCACGTTTAAATTCATTATGATGTCTTTACACTGCAGGCTCTCCTTTCATTTTTGTTCCCTGTTGCCGAGGCGGGGGGCATAGAAATGCATAGAAATGCTCTTCGTCCATCAGTCCGTTCACCTTATGGGATGATTTAGATAATGAAGGCCTGTGATGATTCCAACATCACTGCTAAAAGTTGGTCACTAGTACTACTGAATGTCAAAGCCAGTTCGTAAGTATGTATATTCTGTTACATGAAAAGCTCTTTCAGTTTCTTTACACCCTAATGTAAAAAAAACTGGACACTACTCAGCACCCGTTGATGAAGTTTTTACACTGGAGTTTGTTCTCACAAGTTGTATCTGTTTCTGTTTTAGCCTCCCCTTTAGGACATCTGTATGCATACAGCAACGTCTCAAATTGCTTCACAAGGAGCACAAATCCTTTCTTTGCCAAATCATTACAGCCCAATCAGGGTTTTTTTCTGTTTGACAGCAATTTGAGGAAACATGTGCAGGAACACGCACACTGTTGGATTCTCTCTGGAGCCAGCAGGTGAGCCTTTACTCATCGTGGCTGTTTACCTGACCTTGGCGGAGATTTTGTCCTCACACACAAAGTGCAGCAGCAGGGCTGTCTAATAACAATTTAAACAAACATGAGTGCTTTACATTCTAAGCATATGTGAGGTAAAGTAGGGGTATCAATCACTGTGATAATTAATTCAGTTAGAGGGGTACCTCTGCTTCTTCTTATAAGTCCTGATGGAGCAATTATGTCTTTTAGAATAAACAGACATTCATCTCTATTAACATAATGATCCGTGGAGGAAAGCATTACTGAACAATAAGGATCATGTACAACTATCCAACATATGCTTTCTGCAAACAAACCTGTGACAAAACCTTCAAAGGTTGTTTTTTTAACTGCATGATATCTACATAACATTAAGTCATTCTTTTAAACCTTAATATTTACAATTAAAGCTTAAAGTGTAAAGAATGGATTAGGGTTTAAGGATAAAAACAAATGGGCTACACAGCTAATCAAAGGTTAGCTTTGCTAACCGTCAATCTGCTGACTAAAAAAAATTTAGCTTCGCAAAACAGAACAGGTAACTATTTTGGTTTTCTTTAGCAGACTTAGAGTTAGTTATATAAAGGATCCGCTAGTTAGCAAAGTTAGCAAAAAAGCTAATCTAAAGTTAGTTTTGCTATTAGCGGATTAGCAGAACTGTGCCCACCATTGGTTGTACATTAAAAGTTTTATTCAGGCTCGATGCATCTAAAGCAACAAACATTAAAGTTTGACACTTTATGTTTTTGATGTCATAATTTATCCTGTTAAAAAGTACGTATTCAGTGAACAATTATTTGATTCAAGCTATCAAATTTCTTGCTAATACTGTAAAAATCAGAGTTAAAAGCATCCAATTTAAAATTTACTTTCATTTTAAAAAGATAATTTTAAAACTCCAAATTTTAAAAGGAAATCTGCTTGGATTTAGAGTTAATGCTGTTTTTAGTTTTATAACATTTTTTTTAATCTACAATTTAAACTTTATGCCAATGTTATCAGTATAGTTTCCCTGTGCAGATGTATAAATATTAGTCTGCTGAACTTAACTCTGATGAATTGTGGGACACTTAAGACTTTAATGGGCTCTCTAGAATTTATCAGATCCAGACACCGACTTAACTCAGCAATAAATAGACAAGACGACGTTCAGAGCCGGGAGACTGCAGCCGGTGATTTACACAATTCACATCTTTATTGAATTTACACATCTGAATTAGTCACAGATGACTCCAAAGGAATATCAAATAGTGGAATATTAAACTCTCTTCTGAGTACATTTTTACACCTTATAGTCACTGCACCACTGGGATGCTTATTATATTAAAGGTTATCTCAGTGAGGAAGTCTTTAGTTAAAGTTTTATGGGATGTGGTTTTATCAGTGGTTTGACATTTAGGAAGAAGTTAATTCACCTGTCAAAAACTCACAGCATTAAGAATTGTACAAAGCCTGGTAGGTGTGAAAATAAAAATAAATAAAAGTAAATCCAATTTGTGAGTTTATAAACCTCATGAACACAAATTGACAATTTCTGCATTGAGTTTAGTGACTCTTTCACGCTTATCTGCAAATTAACTTCATTTGTCAAGCAGACACATTACATAATACTGTGAAACAACTGTAAAAACTAGATACCGCATAGCGGTAACATAATGACCCCCGCACGCGGCAATGCACCAGAGGTCAGAAATCATTATTTCTAATACATGTCATGCTACTAGGTGCATCCCAAAATTGTACTGTTTTTTTTTTGGGGGGGGGGCATTGGTTGGCTTGAATGATAGCCCCTCATCAGAGCTAAACAACCAAATAAAATCTGAAGCTTCTGTGTTTAAAAGTTTTTGAACTTTAACCATTTCCAGATACCTCTTTTTCAGATA
>JAUBOC010000103.1:9811104-9821361 GCA_032275365.1 Anablepsoides cearensis | reverse complement strand
TGCGCGTCACATCAGCGCTGTGGAGCGTTCACACAGGAGTCAGATGCAGGTCGCATTTAAAATGTAATATGAACGTGAACAGCAAAAGATCAGATTTTTTCAAAAAATCCGAATTGAGCATTAAGACCTGCAGTGTGAACGTAGCCTTAGAGACAGGGGGAGGAGCTCCATCATCAATGGGGAGTTCAGAGTAGAGCTGCTGCTCCTCCACATCGAAAGGAGTCAGTTGAGGTGGTTCATCTGATTAGGATGCCTCCTGGACGCCTCCCTTTAGAGCTGTTCCGGGCACGTCCCACTAGGAGGACCCAGGACGAGGTTGAAAGTGTCGCTGCGGAGAGGGATGTCTGTGTTTCTCTCCTGGACCTGTTACCTCTGACTATGGATAAGTGGTAGAAGATGAAGGAGGAGATGAACTGTCAATATATACTTATCTGTATTAACATCGGGCTACGTACCAGCAGTAAGTAGTACTTGTACAAAATGCCCTGATACACAGAATCCATACAAACACCAGTACTGATACTCAAATTCAATGTTACAATTTGAATTTCAAGTGAAAGGTTTGTCAGTTCCATGTTTAAGGAAGAGTTTTATATTTATAGCCGAACCCAACCCAAAACTCAGGCTGGGTTGGGCCAAAATGAAATGCTTGATGGTCGGGTCATGTCGGGTCAGGATTGGCCTTCTGTGGTGTGATTATTTATTTTAAGCCTACAGTGCATACAGCACAGAGAAAACTAGGGGAGAAAGAACGATCTAAAGTTGTGTAATCTACACAAATATGAACCAGTGATGAATGTGTAAGGGTGTTATTGTTATTGAGTTATGGCCATGATTGCTTTTGGATAAAAACTATTCCTGAGGCGGTTTGTTCTGGTTTTCATGAGGCACTAAGCAAACAAACAGCAGGTGTTTCTTTAAAACTGGAGTCAGAAAGGAACAATTTTTAAAATTATTTTACTGTTGTGTAGAGATGAAAAGAAGACGTGAACGTCAGCTTCATGTTCACATGCTCAATTTTCTTAAAAACCTCAAATAGTGGTGTAAAAACAAAAAACAGGAGGAACACAATGGTTTGAATAAAGCTCAGTGTTTTTTTTAGGGAGAGCAATGAGCCGCTGCTCATATGGGTTCTTTATCCATCCCCTCACCAAAAATACGAAAGCTCTAAAATCTTATTTAAATAATATGTTGGGTTTACTTCAGGCCTGGGCCTCTAATTTTAGTTAATTAGTCGAGTTGGATTGGACTCAAACACAGTGTTTATGGCCTCAATCTAAACTCTATTCAGAGGGGCTGTAAGCCTATAAGGCAGGAGAGACACCTTGTTTTAAATAACATAAATGTGTTTTAAAGTCATTGTGTAATGTCTAAGTTGTAACTCAGTAAGTACTTTGTATGGACGAGTACCCCAACCTAAGTCGCCCTACTCAGTTAGAGAGAATCTGGCATTGGGACACCCCTAACTAAAAGACAGTGAAGTCTTATTATCTCTTATTATCTGTCTTTTTAGTGATGTTTTGGTATGTTTTTGGTTTGAAGGTCTGGTTGATTTTCTCAGAGCTCGAGATTATAAAACCTCCCAAAACATTTTATTGATAATGAGTGTAACTTGAGGCCCTACCTGCTTCACAGATTCACTTCCACCTACAGACTAACTAACCCTAACCTCAAACCGTGGGCCACAAGCCTCTCACACAGCAGTGAGCTTTATTCTGTATGCGTTTGAAGATAAATCCTGTAGAATCAGGATGGATTTTCCTGCCAAACTTTTGAAATTGCAGAATTCCCCTCCCTAAGGATGTTCCTGTAGCTGCTCCCATCATGGGCCACGTTGGGTGGATTTGAGCTCCAGCACTGCCACCTGCTGGTGACGGCTTCAGAGCTGCAGCTTATTGACACACCCCTCTGTTCCCCTCTCTCTCTACAGTATGTTCCAGAGTTTGCTTAGCAAGCTCTTGTTTAAACAGAGCATAAAGCCGGCGACACAGTAAAGACAAAGCTTCTCGCCGCACACTGGACGCCTTTTAGCTGCTGTTTTTATGCTCCTCTCTCTTGTTCTGGGCCTTTTTGTTTCATCACACTGCCCTTTTTGTTTGTTTGTTTCCAGCACAGGCAATTCCTGCCTAGTCATGTTTAAAGTGAAAAAGGCCGCTTGAGTTTTCACGGGAGGAGTAGTTTTCTGCTTCTGCCTCGGTGGAAACTAGTTCCTGTGATGCGGGCGTGTTTACAGCAGGTCAGTCTGTGGGCACAGGCAGGCATGCAGGGCCTTTTGATGCTATGATTGTTACCACCCCTGTCTACTCTGCTGCCATGGATTGAGCGAGGCGGGGAGCAGCATACCAGTAGATCAGGATTTGCTTTTGTGTGCTCTGTTCTCGTCACAACAGGGACAAATACACACCTGTCACCACTGATGGCTCTGTCCTGGACGCGCGCTGAGAAGCAGCTTACAAAAACACGTCGGCCAATCTCTTGTAGGATTCACCTCGAGTGGAATAAACAAGAAAACTGTCTTTGACCCCAGGCCTCAACTCCAACTCTTGTAAGAAAGAGTTAATTTCGGGAGAATGTCAATTTTAGGATGAGCAGGATCTAGTTCAGGGTCGGGCAGAACGAGTCGTCCCGTCCTAAAATAAACTGACACTAAAGAACTGATTGAAGAAGGCGAAGCGACGACAAGCCTGAGATGATTCAGTGTGAGGAGGAGGTTTCTCTGAGCTTCAGTGACTTCCTGTTTTAGCTGCTCTGGATGGTAGAGTTCCAGTGAAGATTACCTGCTGATTAAACTATTTAATTAGTGTTACTGATAAGAGTTGATCTTCTATAAATTAGTTTAAAGATGTGCACTAAAGACGTCCATCAAACCATTTTCTTGGTGCCTATAGATTATTTTTTTAAATCATAGTTTCCTGAAGCTGCAAAGGATTAAAGATGAAAACTCTCGTGTTGAGTCTATTTAAGAAAATAGTGTCTGATTTCAAGAATTTGTGTGTACATATGTGTACGTACGTTTTGTTCCTGTGTTTTCTGGGGGGCTTCTTGGAAATTCAGGTACATGTGAGAGGACGGTGAGGCCACAGAGGTGACTGTAAGTTAGTCTGTGACGCCCTCTAGTGCACAAAGTTAGGCTTTGTTTTTTGAACACATGTTTGGATTTTTGTCACCTTATTCAGCTAAAATTAATTTGAGGAAAACAAAAACAGCTGAAGTTCAAAAACATACAAACACTTAAGTTATTATGTTTGTGTTTTTAGACCAGTTCTTATTTTAAATAGTCACTGTTTTTTTAGATTAAATAACTTTGTTATATTAGCAGTTTTATCATTTTGTTTGGTCTAACATCAAGTGTCACTCAACGTTGCTTTTCTAACTTTATTTATTGTATTTGTTTCTCAGTCAACAAGAAGGCAATCTTTGACTCCGCCCTCCCCAAACACTATATCATGGGAAGAATATATCACCTCTGACAATGGAAGGTAGGTGTTTGTTTTAAAGGGATCTCAGATACTGTCACATGTTGGCCTTAATGTAATTTCTGTTCTATTTCTTACTAAAAGTTGTTTACGACTCGTGGAAACATCTAATTACTAATTGTATATATTTAGAATATTTTTTAATTAAGCAAATCATATTTTGTTACTGATGCAGTGCATTCTGGGAATGGTGATAATATTGGGTTAATTCAATTATTATTATTAATAATAATAATAATAATAATGAATTTTATTTATACCGCACTTTACATTTCCAAATAAATCTCAAAGTGCTACAAACAAAATAGCAACAAAACAAGAACCATAAGATACAAATGAACAAAATTCATTTTAAATATACCTTACTAAGTCACAACAAATGTCTCAGGACACTGTACACAAACAATCTATAAAAAGCCAGCAGATTGCATTAAGACCTATTCACAGTGTCACATCCTAAGCTGCAGATTGGTGACAGTGGAAATGAAAAACTCACTTTTAACAGGAAGAAACCTCCAGCAGAACCAGGTTACAATTAAGAATAAAACACAAAGAATCCAGGCTAAAAAGTTATAATGTGTGACAATAAAGTTAGATTTTGTCTTCGTTTTGCACAATATATGGGTTGAAACAATCAAATGTGATGTTTAATAAATTAGCTTCAGAGCTAACGCCATTATTATATACTTAGCACATGAAAATTTGCCAGATCATCTTTGCCAAACAGCTTATTTTGTTGTTGCTATTGATACTTGTTTTGAGCTTCTGGTACCCCAAGGTGCTGCCAATCAAGTGCCAACTATAAGAAATCTAACAAACACAAACCTCCTTACTTTTTGTGTGAAGTATATATTAGCTTGGAAGCCAGTTACCCAGTTCTCTTACATGAACATGAGTCTGTTGCTGTTTTTTCCTCAGAGCCCCTCATCTAGGAAGAGAGCTGGTCTGCAAGGAGAGCAAGAAGAACTTCAAAGCCACGATAGCGATGAGTCAAGACTTCCCTCTGGGCATCGAATCGTGAGTTAATGCTGACCTCAGATACAAGCCTACTGATAAAAAAAAGACTTTTATTAAAATGAGATTATGTGAACATGCTGGGTTTCTCTTACAGGTTATTGAACGTTCTGGAGGTGATTGCACCCTTCAAGCACTTTAATAAACTCAGGGAGTTTGTTCAGATGAAGCTCCCCCCTGGTTTCCCCGTCAAGCTGGGTAAATCAGTTAAAGAATGAGAACATTTTTAAGTCATATTCTTAAAATCTGTAAATATTTTTTTACTAATTTTAACTTTTTTTTTTCTACAGACATCCCCGTCTTTCCTACCATCACAGCCACGGTGACGTTTCAGGAGTTTCGCTACGACGAGTTCGACGGATCCATTTTTACCATTCCCAACGACTATAAAGAAGACCCGAGCCGGTTCCCCGACCTTTAACCTCTGGACTTTAAACAGGCCACTTCATTCCTGCAAAACACACCTTTTGAAAGACTTCTCAGTCAAAGGGCATTGAACTGAAATATAAAGGCAGCAGAGCAGAGTGAGTTTGATGTATTATGGGATATGAGTAGCAAACGAGCACCAGTTTAGTTGTATTTAAGTGTGTAAGTAATGTTTTTAAAGGGGCTGTCTTAAAACTAAAATGTAGTAGAGCACTGAAAATGTGTGAGAAGCTTGAGAGGAATTCTGCTCTAATTAGGTTCTACGAGAGCACGCTGGACAAAGTCCTGATGACGTTACTTTTATACAAACCCGACGGTGCAGGCTAATAGCTGGAAGGTAAAAATCCTCCATTCATGTTCAGAAGAGGCAATAAAAACCAAAATAATTAGGCTTAATTTGAACAGAATTCCTCTTCTGCTCATTACAAACGTCTGTGATTATGTATAACGATGATTTTCATGGGACAAATATCACTGAATATTTGAGTACTTTTTTGGATTCACTACAGCTGAGTTTAACGACATGTTTTGTGAACAATGTTAAACCTTTAACCCTGTGTTTGGGAATATCAAAGTGACTTTGAGCGGCTGTGAGTTTTAAGTTGTTAAACTTCTTCCTTTTGTCACCGTTTTTTTTTTTTTAAACAATCCTGTTATCAGTAGTGGAGGACAAATTGATGTTAACAAAAAGGAGAACGACTCGTAAAAAACAGGCTTTTGCTTTGCACCACTTACACTTCTGTTTTAGTTTGGTATTAATGTTTTATTTACTTTTATCCGGTGGCGGGCACAGCTAGCTAGCTGCCAACCCGTTACGCTAAAAATGAGCTTTGCTAGCCACCAGCCCGCTAAACTAGCTTCGCAAGCTAAACCGTTAAACGGGTAACATAATTTATTGGAAGCTAATGCTAACTGCTAACTCATAGTTTGCCATTTAAACAGACGTGTAGTATCTGTTATAAAAATCAAATGTCCAACAAAAACATTTAAAGCCACACGCAAAATGCTTAAACATGCTACGCACACACACGGCGCATGACGCAGGCGTGCAGCGCCTTGTGGGAGGGGATAATTTTTTTTTTCTTAGAAATTACCAGAACTAAATTTAGTATAATCTACTTAGTCTTTTAACAGTTATTTAAAGTTAGCGACATTGCTAATGTGCTGAACGATCAGTTAGCTTTGCTATTAGCGGTTAGCAGATTAGCGTAACTGTGCCCACCACTGATTTTATCCTTTAAACTGACAAGCTTTTCATTCTCTACCAGAGGGAGAGTCGTGTAATTTCTTTTTTTATGTAGCAGTTTGTGAGCTGAGTCAAAGGTGTCTTGTTTTTGTTTTGTTTTTTTTTAAGTGGAGGTACGTTTTGTACATACTTTGTTTTATTTTTTTCCTGTGATGATCTTCCTCACTTATGTTTAAACAATCCTGAAAAGCACAAAGCACCTAGAAAGATTTTACCTTTGAAAACAGGAAAAAGGAAATATTTAATCGGTGCAGGTTGTTGCAGTTCCTTTTTTTTTTTTTTTTTTTGGAAAAGAGATTTTTGTTTTGCCCATGTTTAGTAAAACCAAAATCAGTATCATTGTTCCTGACATTCCATACTTTAGTTCAGAGCTGCTAGTGGAAGCGACTTCACTGACTTTAATGCTTTACCTGGTAATTGATGCTCCTTCTATTGAAGCTGCTCTGATTTTCTGTAGGGATTCGTTCAACCATCTACATGTCAGTTGTACAGCAAAAAACTGTTGTATACGTCTGCAACACTATTTTCATATAAAATGTACTAAAATAAAAATATCTAACAGTCTCTTTTTAGCACATCCAGTTATTGGGTTCATCTTCACAGCTGCTTCCTGTTTCCACTCACAAACAGGAAAGGCTCACATCTGTCTATATATGGTCCCACAGGTGTCTGAGGCAGGATTGTCTTGAGGTGCAAACCTGGGTGAGGGTACAAAAACATTTCTGCTGCTTTGAAGGTTCTAATAAACACAGGGGCCTCCATTCTTAAAGAGCTGGCTGTTCAAACTGAGCAATAGGTTGAGTGAAGGAGGTAACCAAGTACCTGGTAATCACTCTGTCAGACCTCCAGCGTTCCTCTGATGAGAAACTCATCCATGTTTTTGTCTCCTCCAGGCTCGACTACTAGAACTCCCCGTTTGTTGGAAGTTCTGGTAAAAATCTTTTGAAACTTCAATATATTTAAAACAGTGCAGCCAAATCAGAACTCCACAAATTTCACTGGCTTCCTATTACAGAATTCAATGTAAGGTTGTTGTCATTACCCATCAATGCATTAACAGAACCTCCACTGAATATTTGAAGGACCTTTTTGTTCCATATTCATCCAGTCATCTCCTCCATCTACCTCAGACCAAACTAAGGACCACTCTTTGTGGCTGCCCCTCGCCTTTGGACCTCCCTCCCCAACGATCTGATAATGACTGGTTAATTTTAAAAAAGGCTTAAAGACTAATCTGGCTTGTTTTAAAGGCGTCATTGATCTTAGATGTCTTTTCCCAGCTCTGGTTGCTGTTTCTATTGGTGTAATTTTAATGTTTTTTTCGTGTGTGTGTGTGTGTGTGTGTGTCATGGAAATAATAAATACCTGGGCAGAGAAACATGATAAGAAGTCAACATTCCATGAAGAGTTAACAATATGTATTGATTTGTTGGCGCGTCAGAGTGAACAGTGAAATTTTACTAATTTTTATTATGTACAATGTATTGTTGTTTTGTAGCATTGATGAAACAAAGTGAAGCACGGCGGTGGCAGCATCATGTTTTGGGGACTAGTCAGGATAGATGCTTCTGGATAAAAAACCAGCTCCAGAGCACTCTTGACCTCTGTTCTCATCACATTCCAATTTTATTCAAGTAGTTTTAAACCTTTTTCGCTTCTGCTCCACAAAATAAATGTTGCAGAAACTTGTGACTGCAGATATTACTGGTTTAACTCCGTTACCAACACTGTAAACAAACCTTATAACCATGATGCCACTTTTATGAATTTATTATTGTGTTTATGCAAACATGGTGAATATATTCCAATTTATTTATTTTCAGGTAAATTGGTGTCTGGAAATCATCCGGGGACCTTTACTTGATGTTTTATGACCTACAAAATGGGCCCCAACCCCAACTTTGAGAACTAACTTTTTAGAAATCCATGAAATATTCAATTAAAAAATAAAACACCATATTTATTTTACCAATGACGACACAAGTCAAGAGTTTAACCCACTTTTTTTTATTTGTTTCCTTTGGAAAAACGTATTTAAAGACTCATCATGACAGTTTTATCTACAATCCCAACTGAAGAGTTGTAAATGAGTGAGCTGACATGTGACAGTGCGTTTAGAGGTAAACACCTCCAAAATAAAAACATGGTGAAAGAACAGCTTTTAGATACATTTTACTGTCAGGACTGAGATGTGACAAGAGAAAACAAAATATAACCACGACACAGAAGTTTCAAACCATATTTCATGTATTTTAGTATTTGTCTTAAAAAAACAACAAAAAAAACAAAACAATAGCTTCACTCCTCTGTTTCTATAGTGAGACACAAACATTGTTAACTTTGTGGGATCAGGCACAGACATCATGTAGAATACATTAAAATATAAAAACAGTGAAAAAACACACATGACTGGTCTCAGGAAGCTCAGTCGCTCATCTCCATGTCCTCCTGATGATGATCGTCTCCGTTCAGTTTGGACTTCTTGGAGCTCCGAGCCTCGGTCCTCGCCGGCTGCTCCTGGTTTGTGGGAGACGTGACGGAATCGGAGTCGCTCTTCCTCTCGTCGTCTTCTTCCTCTCCCTTTTCGCTGTCGTAACCTTGCTCCTCTTCATCGTAGTCTCGGGTCACCTGTTGGGAATTTATTCTGTTACTTAAACATTTTCCTTTGAAGCAGGTGGTTTTGTGTTGCTGTTTTTTGACGAGACGTTTTTACATGAAGCTCCGCCCACACACACACCTTTACATCTCCTTTCTCGCTGTCAGACAAGCGTTCTCGATCTCGCTCCTTGTCTTTGTTCTTCTTCTTGCTGGTTGAGTGTTCTCGTTCGTCTCTGCTCCGGTCCCGATCCCGGTCCTCCCTCCTGTCCCTGTTCCGGTCCTTCTCACGGTCCTTGTCCTTCTTTTTTTCCTTCTTGTGGCTGTTTTAATTAAATGTATTAGTTTAGTTGTGGTTGTTTAACATTTGATGTAAAAATAAAAGTAAACATAGGATCTGACCGTCTTGGAGATGGAGACCTGGAAGGCTTTCTCCTGGGGGACCTGGAAGCACTGCGACTGCGTTTGTGCCTCCTGAAACAGACGTGAACCTGATTGGCTGCTGTGATAAAAGCATCACGTATGAAGGAAGTTGGATATCCTGTTAACACTCACCGGTTAACGCTTCGAGACCTCCTGGCACTGCTGTAGCTCTTAGGGGGCGTCTTAGACCGTTTTTTTGACTTTTCCTCCTTCCTCCGATCTCTGTTCAGGGAAAAAAAAACACAAAGTGACTAATTGAAACAAAGTGTGAAACTTTCACCATCAGAACCAGAATGAAGCGACTAACCTGGATCTGCTTCGACGACCTCGGTCCTGAGAGTGAGTCCTCCTCCTACGGGGACTCTTGGACCTCCTTTTACTTCTGGAGGTTCTTGAATGAGACCGACGTCGAGACCTGCTCCTCGAACGTCTGAATGTAAAAGAAGCGATGCTTAAAGAACATTTGGTGAACTTTTCATCTACAAATGTGACAATTTATCATTTGTTTTGGCAAAAAAGAATCTGGTTTCTGGTTTTGCTGGACTTTTTACCTGTGTCTCGATGGAGACCTGGACCGTTTGCGTCGTGACCGAGAACGGGATCGCGAGCGTTTATGTTTCCCGTCTTTCTTACCTGCAAAATGTTAAAATACAAATGTTCATAAACTTTTTCCCCAAATTACAACTCACTGAAGTGAAATCTCATATGCAGCTGATTTTAATACTTAACAGGAAACTGACAATAACTGTAAACAATAATTTCAGCAAAGTTAAAAACACATGACTCATCTCATCAAACTGAGGATTAATAAAATAACCGGAGCACATTTTCCAGATTCCTGACTTTAAAGCTACATTTTGATCATCCTGATATTATGAGCGTTTCCTGAGATATGCCTTGATTTATCTTCCTAATCAGCATAACCCACTTTCACTTGTCTGAATCCTATTTTTAAGTTATTCTAATGAGGAATTATTGATGCCATTCTAATGCTGCGGTTACACCAAACGCGATTTCAGCGTCAGGAGCATCAGGTTTACATGCAGAGTCTATGGTGGACGCGCGTCAAGCAGTGTC
>JAUBOC010000103.1:9787812-9801331 GCA_032275365.1 Anablepsoides cearensis | reverse complement strand
AAAAAAGTTCCAGACCAGTTAAACAGTAAAAGTAATAATTTCATTATAATGTAGTTATCACATTTAATGTGCTTGGGATCATATATTTTGGTCATTTTAAGAAAACTTTTGATTTTCTGAAGTTGCTGTGTGCACACTGAAGTGAAACAATATTTAGTCATATAATCTCAGTGTCTGAGGACTGCTTCACATGGAGTCAAATAACTTCTGGCACCTGTGAACAGGTATTCAGCTCCAGGGTAAACAAAGATGCCTTTGTGGAGCTAATCTTTTGCCAATAAAATGTACTGTTACAAAAATAGACGCGCTGAAGAGGGTTAAATTTACTAAACACATCAACTGGCCTGAAGAGAAATAGAGAAACTGATTTAAAAAATTTGTTTTTTATTTTGTCTTACAGGAAGAAGTCAGCACTTTCTGATGAATGACTTGCACAAAATGGTGTCCGTTTCCCCAAATACGCCCGAACAAAGATGACACCAGCAGGCCGGTATGGGCGTTTTAAGAGGGTTAACCAGAATCATGGGTAGGATCAGCACCTTTAGGTCCTATCAGTTTGTCCTCCTCCTGGCTGCCACACTCGCCGTCGTTGCTTTTTACTACTTTGGTTCAGAGAGACACAACTTCTCCAGCACCACAAGGAGGATCAAGCAAACGCAGGCCAGCAGCAACAGAAATGACGCTGACTTAACCGTGGACACCAGAATACACCTGGCTGAGTCCGGAGACCGAGACGTGGGAGCGGGGAGTGAAGTTTTTGGGTTCAGAATCGGGGATTTGAAGGCGGTTGGCCAGCGTTACCACGCTCTGATGATGTTCACGAAGGTGGACAGAAGCCGGAGCCTGCAGGATAAATTCAGAGTGGCCATGCTGTCCATGGTGAAGCATGGACGGTTCTTAGAAGGAGAAGTCTTGGTGCTTCATTTTGTGAGCGACCAGGCGAGTCAGGAGCTGGGTCAGAGGATGCTGCAGGAGTTCCTCCAAGATGCGTCGTTTGAATACGAGGTAAAAGGCGGAAAAAAAATCTTCTAGACCTGTGATTTTGTAATAGATTTTATTAATTTAAGTTCTGTTGATGCTGTAGCTAAAGTTGACACATGGGGGCGTTGTTTGCCTGCTAAAATGAGACTTTGCATGTTCTCCCAGCCAAAAAACAAGATTATGTCTGTGTGTTTCGTAAAATGTCCTGCCCAGATTCTCCTCCTTTGTCTTCTTCACACGGCAGACAATCAAAAACCCTGTTGGAAATTTCCCCCTCTCATCTAAGCCTTTCATGAAGAGTCTTTCCTTTTGTTTTTCCTGCCTGCAGGAATGTCTTGTTGTGTAAAACACAGTGAGGATGAGGATATTCCAGCTATTATCTGAGGATGACCCTGTTCTTGTTTTAAGTGGTTAGAAGTTACTAATCTTGGTGGTTTTAAGCCCACAGATTGGATTATATATATAGCTAAAGTGCTGAATCATTGACTGGTTAAATATTTTAGTGAAACACTGAGACATAAAGGTTTAGTATGTTATTGGGGACGTGAAGTGAACTGTTCAGTGCTGCTTTAAAACTGAATTAAGAAGCCAAACACGTTTGTGGCAAAAAAAAAAAATTAATTTAAATTTCAACAGTATTTGTAGAATTCTATATAAAACATTTTTCTGAATATTAGTAATAGCAAGCATCATGTTGGGTTTGCAACTATTACAATTAAAAGAGCCATTTCTTCCTCTTGGCTCACCAACAAAGTGTCCGGAGCCACAAACATGGTACAGATTATCAACTGGTGGCCCGTGGGCCACACGGAGTTTGCTGAAGGGGCCAGTAGGGGTGCCATTATAAAACTAAAAATATGTAATTATTTTTACCATTTATTACTATTTTCACACTTTAAAATAAAAGAAAAGACCATGTTCATGCAAACAAGAAAATAATATAGAGTTTACCAAATATAATAAATACTAAAACCCTAAACTAACCTTATATCTACGGGCAACTCCTATTAGTAGTTTCAAACACATATTTGTGAAAAAAATTGATATAAAACTTCTAACCTTTCTAACTTAAAACCTTTTCTGTTGTGGTATAAAAATACAAAACAAAAAGTGAACTTCAAAGACTGCAAGTGGCTGCAGAGCTGCAGATTGCAGACCCCTGGTGTAGACTAATCATTGACAATCCCAAGTAGGTTCTATTAGGCTATCACCCAGAAAAGTGTAATAAATTTACAACTAAAGTGTTCAGACAGATTACAGTATAAATATTGTAGTAATTGGCAGAACAAAGTAAGTTTTAGTTTTTGTATTCTGCCAAGGTTTAAAGTGACTTAAGATGATAAACAGTGACATAAAACTGAGCAGATGACTGATTAGACAGAAAGAATCTTCTGGGTGTAAAGGTCCTGTCTCACTAACATTTTAGAAAACTTGTGAAAATTTTGTCCAACACTAAGCTGAAGATGAAATTAAAAAAAAATCTACTGGAAGCCTATTTTGGACCTACACATGATGTAATGCTAACAATTAGACCAAAGATATAGCATATGAGTCTAACATGTTAAAGTGTGACAGGGTCTTTAACAGCAACATTTCTGCAGCAGCCGTCCTGCTCACTCCCACACATTTCCTTCTTTTCTGAAGTAGTTGGAAAATTTAAGTGTTTATATTTTGGAACTAAACCTCATAAAACATAAAATTAGAAAATCTGTGCATGAATTTGCAATGGGGATTTTATTTTCCACAGAGAAAATAAGTTAATCTAAAAATCTTAAGCCTCTCCTCGTTTTTTATATTTGTTCTTCAAACAGTTTAGATTTTCTTGGAATCTTGTAATGTGGTTTCTGGCAATAGGTCAGACTTTCTGAAGGTCAGAAAATATATATATTTTTTATTTGGACAATGGCTTCTAAATAGAAAAAAAGCTGTTTGGGGAAAGTACACTTGTATTACTTTTTCTTACTTTTTACTAATAATTCTTACTTTTTACTATTAGTCTGTCATAAATACAGTTTGACAGGAAAACATTTTGGGTGTTTTGTTTCTGTAATGGAGCCATTTCATCACATGTCCACAAAATAAAATAAATACATTTTTGTTGTGTAAAACCCCCACATACCATACATCCTCCTGTCACAAATATAAATAACACCAGCACTGATGCACAAGAACACTTAATGTCCTCGCTGGCTCATCTTCCTTTTTTATTATTTATCTTTAAAAAGCACAAGGACCAGGTGGTGGTTATGAAATATTTTTAGCTCTCTTACCACCCAGCAGCCACAAATTCAGGGAACTATTTCACGTTTGGGACAAACAGCCTGCAGAGTCACACTGTCCAGAAGCTCCTCATTACTACAGCCTGTCGTTCACACAACATCCTGCAGTGTCGGGCAGTGTGTGTCCTGCAGTGCTAATGAGCGTAGTTTGGGTTTGATGTCCAGTATAAAAACTAGTTTCTGTTAACAGGACTCCTCCATATGTGGATGTCTTTGATAAGTACAGACATGGGTACAGGTCATGTAAATAAGCTTTTGGACCCCGTGTTTACCAGTAATAATCAGGCCGAGTGAGAAGATGGTAATAGTTGGGGAGTAACAGTACATCATAAATCTAAATCATCAAATCGATTAAATGATCAATGATCCAATTACATTAAGCAAAAATTAAAAAATTGATCCAAATCATCATCTTATGCTCGATGTGAATTGATATCTAACAGCCATTTATGTTGGGCATATATCACATCATACTGGTTGCAAACTTGTGAATTGAATTAAATTAAATCAAAATTGTATCATGACATACTTTTTAATATCGAAATATTGTATTGTGATAAATTTGGTGATTTCCACCCCTAAGTAATAGCCTAAATTTTCCCTGAGAATCTTGTGAGTCCTGCTGACTCTGGCTCTGGTGGTCACATTTTTAATCTTTATAGTCTTGAAGTTCCTTTTTTCTCTATATAAAACTTGCTTAACCCAAGCCAGGCATGTCAAACTCACCGAGGGCCACATGAGTTTTATGGTGGCCCTCAAAGTGCCAGTTGTAAGCTTCAATGTTTTGCGTTTGGACTAAACACAAAACCTTGTTCCTTGTCTCATTTCTACGACTAAGAACTGATGACAAACAATAACTAAGCTCTACGTGGTATTACCTGCATAGAAACTAGGGCTGCACAATATATCGAAAATTTATCGTCATCGCGATAAATCGCATCGCAATATGCATATCGCAACAGCTGCATAAACTGCAATAAACGGTTGACTCAAAAGTTTGCATTTATGCGTTTCGTCATTCAGATGGAAGCTTGAAGTATTTCATCAATCTAATGGAGCCCTTCATTTGGTTAATTGGATAGGTCTCTTCATACTTAAAAAAAAAATTTCAGGCTGGAATGGAAATGATTAGTTTTTTTTTTAGGTTGTTTTTTTTTTTTGGCTTTGAACCCAGAGGAGAAAGATATAAACACTACATGTATTTGTTCATTTATCACAAGTCATATCGTCATCGCAATATTAAGCAGTGTTATCGCAGGTTTTCCTAATATTGTGCAGCCCTAATAGAAACAGCGTCTGCTGAACTCTCGGGGGGCGTTGTACTTTTTCTGTTTCTTGCTACATTACCATACCTGCTGCTACTGTTGTATTAATGTTTAATTTGCACACTGTCTGTTGTAGCTGTCGATGCCTATTTGTGTAATTATTTAAATTTTATTCTAATGTACTTTTTCCACTTTATCGTTTACACTGAACACCGGGACCTGTGCAATAGGGGTGTAAATCAGCAGCTTTATCACGATACGATATTACATTGATATGTTCAGATGACGATTCGATACGATTTCGATTCAATTCAATTCACAAGTCTGCGATCGATATAATGCGATATCATCTGTCCATCTAACACAATGACTGTGTTAGATTGGCATAACAAATCGATTGTCATTCAGACTATAATGACGATATAGATCACGATTTTCATTTTGCCACGATATAACTGAATCATGAACCATTTAAATCGATATATCGATATAGATCGATGTATCGTTACACCCCTACTGTGCAACCAGTTTCGTTACCCTTCATGAACATCTGATGTTTGTGTATGAGGGAATGACAAATAAATATCCTTGAATCCTTAAAATGTCCTCTCATATAAACACTGAAAAGTACTACGTGTACAACTGACTCAATGTGAAATTAATACAGAAATACTATTAAAAGTAGAAGTATGAGAGTTTTACTCACTGATGAGATGTGGTGAGTAGCTGCTGTCTAGAAATCTAAACTCTTCCACTTTCTGATGTGTAATTCTCACTGGAGCCAGTTTAATTTTACAATTTGTAAATGGGAAATTCACAGTACTTTATACAACTGGGCCACAGCTAAAGTAACTGACAGAAATGCAGTGAAATGGAGATTTTACACAGCAGATTTCATCGGCTACTTTTAAACCAAGAGCACTTTCAGCTCGTGGTGCGATGCTGTCATTTAGCGGTTAAAATAATCAGCATGCATTATGGGAGATGTAGTTTATGTTTAGTTAAAACATCCATCCATTATCTTTTACCCACTTCTTCCTTTCAGGGTCACAGGTGTCACTGGTGTCCATATCCAGCAGTCACAGCGTAAAGGAGTGGGGTACACTCTGGGCAGGTTTCAACAGGTCCCATCACAAGGCTTTAAAGCAGCTAATGCTTATTTTAAAACATTAATGCATCTTTGAAGCTCTCGCAGGCAACAAAGTGCCACGCTGGGCCACATTTGGAGTTTGACACGTGTGACTTGAGTCGTACTGCGGCACAAATCAAACCAGTATGCAGTAAACTAAAGTCAGCTGTATTTATAGATGGTAATGAAATGAGTGGGTTTAATTGTCATTATTGAAGACGTCGCTGTAGCGTTTGTGCTCATACGTAAATAAGCTGTTGACTCTGTTAATAAATACATAAATTAATAAATCTTATCTTATCCCCATGATTAACAAATTCAATTAGAATTATGCAGAATGCAGTTCTTCCTACGACACAAATAAGTCACCAGAAAATCGCTTCTTTCACAGCGTTTGTTGGATATTACATTAATACAATAACAGATGGCCTCAGTCATTTAAACCAGATAAAAGCTCATTTATGAACTTACAGTAAAGCTCTGACCTGAACTGGTATTAATTGTAACATTGTAGCTTAATTACTTGTTCTGTAATATGACTCCTCTTTTGCTCGTTCTTTCAGATTCTATTTCACGACGTGGTGGAACTCACACACGAGCTGTTCCCCATCGTGGAGGCCATGCAGAAGCATTTCAGCGCCGGATCCGGAGCTTACTACAGCGACTCCATCTTTTTCCTGTCTGTGGCGATGCATCACATCATGCCTGAAAGTAAGACCTGCAACGATTTCATTCATTATAAAGCCACAGGTGTAATTCATCTTTGAAATCTAAAAGTACTGAGATAAGGTTAATGTAATTTGTTACTTACGTTCAGTATTAATTGTCTCAAATGGCAGCTTATATAAGTCAGGTGGTGCGCAGCGGGAAAAGGCAGCGAGGCCAGGTATCTAAGAGACACGTGGCGTTCTGCAGGAACCCCCGGGGTGTGAGGAAGGAAGGGTGTGCTGCGCTGCTGCTGCCCCCTGTGTTGGTCCTGGCAGTGATCTCTCCTCTGTTGTGCTCGGCTGCTGCTCACTTCAGTGGATGTGCGGGGTGGGGCGTCGCTGCAGAGATGAACCAAACTATTAGGCTTTGAGGTTTTAATCAATAGCAGTCAGAGGCCCATGTGGCTCAGTGTGTTGAATTTCAGGGTTAGGATGACATAATCCTTTAAATTTTAGTATTTTGAATGTAGTTTATAGTAGTGTTTTTGCTTTTAACTCCGTCTGTGTGATAAATGGGTGCTGTGTGGTGAAGAGTCTAACATGTGACGTCATTTAGTTCTGAGAAGTAATGTAATTGTGCTGGAGCTCAAATCAAATTGTTTTAACTTTCCTTTTAATCGCATCATTTAGTGGAAATCTGTAACAAACAATGAAAGTGGCGTGTGTGTGTTTGGTGCATCATGTGTCGTCCCCTAAATGATTGATTGTCCACATGTCTCACCAGTGTACAGCATGTGTCCAAGTGGTCACATGTTTCTATTTAAAGAAGGCTTTTATCTTGAAAGGGCATGATGTGGGTCTCAGGAGAAATAAGGGGTTGTGTACAAACCGTAGGTATTGTTTTCTTCACATTGTGTCTCTTCTGTTGTGAAGACAGGGATCATCGTTTACCATTACTAACACAATAAAAACAATAACTTTGTCCAGAGATAAAGTAGAGCTGTCAGCAGCAGAAATACCATTTAGCTTGATGATGTAATGTGATGATTTCAGGGAGTTTTCAGGGAGAACATTTATAAAATAAATCTTTGCCCTTCTAAATTTAATGCATAAACAAGCAGAGCAAGAAAGATTTTAAACAGTTTCTTTTTCTTATTGAACTTTCCAAATTGAGATAAAATTGTTTATTTTCAACCTTCTTTAATTTTCTTTTGCAGAGCATCTTTTATTTAGGACTGCACAATATTATAAAATGGTGTAATAAGTGAAATTATTGTTATAAGGCCAGTGGAGTCCGTTAGGGTTGACCATATATTATCATGAGGAACATTGTTGCATGGTTCTTAACATTGATGAGCATTGTTTTGCTAATAGGCTAACAGCTAATAGCAGAACTAATTTTTCAAATTAGCTTTTTCACTAACTTTGAAAACTGTTGGTGGACCAATAAGCTTCTGCCAAATACGGTTTTGCCAACTTTATGTCTGCTAACTAACAAACTAATATCAACAGGTTTATTAATGATTTTGTTAATAGTGATTAGCTATTACTGTTAGCTTCTGCTGAATTTTACTTATTTAGCTGCTAGCTTTCACTATTTTTTTTCACACCTGTAGTGGTTTAGCGTTTGCAAAGCTATATTTTTAGTTAACAAAAGATCAAAGAAAACTTCTTTATATTTAAGAAACTTGATCTAGTACACATGATTTTACCCATTATGTCACATAACTGGCATTGAACTTGGTCAGCTAAAGTGAAACAGGATATATAAAACAAATAAAGTCGGTATGTAGAATAGTCATCTGCGTTTGTTTATTGCACCAAACAGGAACACGGAAATTAACACAGAGCCATCAGGCTGTTTATGAAGATCTTTGCTAACAGGTAGTTCTAATGGCAAACAATGACTTCATTTAAGGCCCTGTTCTGGTTCAAGATGAAATAACGTTGATAATTTTATGACAGATCTTGTCCTGGCCAAAAACATCCCTATCTGTTGATGGAGAACAGAGTTGTCACAGTAAAGCTGATGTCATAAGTCAGTAGAATATCTCATAACCTATTGTCCTAGATCAAAAAGTATTTTTCCCATTACGACATCAAAGGGAAACACTTTAATAAAATGAACTCCCTGGTCTTTGTTTACTGAAACAATATTATTTGAATTCTGACTCTTCATCTCTCTAATATTGACTCAAAATAATCTAAAGAAACATCAGATTCTTCTTTACAGTCTGGGCTGTCTGCATATGAACAGAGCGTTGATAAATGCTGACATTCCCCTTTGATGTCACTTCAATTTTTTTCACATTCAAATATCTCAACTGGTTATCTCAGTTATCTCAGTTTATCTCTTATTCATATTTAAAGAATTGATGTCACAGGCACTTTAAGATACAGCAATAGTCCCTTGGGAAAATGAAATATGAGATGGAAATTCTTTCAAAAACAATTCATGAATAAAAAACTGACAAACAGTTTTCTGTAATGAGAAGAACTTAAGGTTTGATCTGATTTTTGTAACAAGCATTGTGTCAAACATCTGAACACAGTATCAAAAAAATATATAGATCCTAACAAAACCAGCCAGGCAAATAAATCAACTAAAATTCTGAATATTTTCACTTTCTCTTTCTCTGGAGAGTAAAAAACAAACCTCGTAATAAAAAAACAAGTTGGTACATAGGTGAGAGAGGTTTATAACACTTGGTGGAAAGGTGTTACATGTTTTGTTTTCTCTCTGGAGCTCTCAACATGCTGAGACTTGAGGTTTTCCAATGACACAACTCTTTAGTTTTCCACCTTTGGTACAAAGTGGCTTTATTAATGTGTGAACTGCTCTACGAATGAGACACATGTAGCTTTTAATGTGTTGGTTTTACACCTTAACGATCAGTTGATTGTGGATTAATTTTGTGCATTTGCTTCATGTAAAATAATGAGCCCAGTTTGAGCACAAGTGTACAGGAGCAGTGTAAATGTTTCAATTCTCACCACCTGGTTGGTGGGTAAACTTGAAACATTTAGTAAGTTTATTAATTAATTTCAATACTATTTCTAAAGCAACTCAGAATTCTCTGTTGTACACTTTGAAACTAAAGAAAAGCTACTACAACTGGCATGACTAATGATAAAAACTGACAGAGTCTAGGCCTGCTACGATTAATCGACGACTAATCGATTATTAAAATAATCGACGACTAATTTAATAATCGATTAATCATTTTTGGGGTTTTTTTACTTTGTTTTTCTCTCCAAACTGCTTTGACACCTTTCACTGCCACATCTGCCTTTCTGTCTTTGACACACGTGCACAGTAGTGGTAACAGGGGCAGGCCGTGGACGTCACAAGATGTTATACAGACAGGCTCTGGTATCATGGATACCCAGCCACAGACTAAATAAATACAGGAATTTCAAGTAGAAAAGATTTTGATATTTATTTTTCATAAATTAGTATAGTAATCGACCAACAAAAACTAATCGTTAAGGAATCAATAAAATTAGTCAATAGATTAATCGAGAGAAAAATAATCATTTAGGACAGCACTAGTAGAGTCCAAAACTCAGTGTTCATAAGTCTTAACTAATTGGCTAATGAACTAACTAAAATTAATGATGCAATAGTTAAACTATAACTAGTTTCATAACTAATTTATCACAAAATAACGTTTCTATGACTGGAGGGTATTACTGATTGTACGAAGAGTTTTTGAAACTGGAAATATAGCAACAATCAGATGCTGTTGAACTGAACGAGTGGAAAATAACAGACTGTTTTCTAGTGAGAGTTTGTGAAAGCAGAGAACAATGTTCTTTTAGAAATAGATGGTAAGTGCTCAAATCAAAGCCATTGTTAGGGTCTAATAAGTCTGACCCACTTACGTCCTGAAAAATGTGAATCCCTGTTGTTTTGTGACTGAGTTGCGGTTTATGTAACAGAACTGCCTGATCTGATCGGAGCCTTGTGGAAGATTTTTAAAGGGATTTTGAATAGTTGAAATAAATGTTGATCATATAACGTCTAATGTTCCAACTATAAAATATGTTGCCATGTTATTTACTATGCAAAGCATTCTGGGTAAATGAGGATGCTTACCAGTCCTAGCTTAGCTTCAGAGCTAATAATAGCTGCCAAGCTAAAATATATATGGGAACATAATGATGTTAGTATATTAGCTTGAGAGCTAACACTATATTTAAAGTAAAGCTGTGTATATGGTGTTATTGTTGCAGCTAATAAATATAGCATTAGTCAAGCTAATATATTGTAGATATGGAGCTAGCTTGGATCTAATTAATCTACCACTAGCTCCCTTACTAAAATACATGGCGATATGATATTAACTTTAGATCTAATTGTATAACTTTAGCTCCCAAGTATGTGTCAAACAACTTTTTATAAAATAGAAAAATAACACATTAACAGCCAATTATATTCATACAGAATTATGTTTACATAAGGACACTGCATTCAACAAAAATGTAATTCATTAATGTATATATTTATATTTCACCCAACACTAAATCCAAAACTTGATTGATTAGATTTTTAAAAATCCCATCTTTATGTATTTTTTTTCTTGAATAAGATAATGGTTTGTGATTTAAAAACAAAACACTCACCCAGCTCAACACATGACTTTGTGTTGAGTGAGTCATCGGTCCAACATCAAACCCAAAGCATCACAGTGTTGTACCAACTGAGGGCCCCCTTCCTGACAGACTCCCACAAGTTAAACCCTGTCAGTGCAAACAAACAGCACTGACCAGGCAGAGATAACTCTTCTGTTTCCACAGCACATAAAGGCCTTGTCATGAGCGGCTTCCGTGTTTGGAGAGCACCCAAAAAACTGTTTGCTGCTACTTTTGAGTGGTCTCTTTCGGTCTCCTATTTTACCAAAAACAAGCTCTCTGTTTGTTTCTCATCCAGCCATGATAACTCACTGGTTACATAGAAGCTTATCAGGCCATACAGGAAAATTTTGTTTACTGTTTTTTTTTTTTTTTTGCCCTACATTTTTCTTTTAAATTAGATTTTATTAATCACTAACCAAAAAAAGTGTAGTTTTTTAAAGGAATCTCTGACTGCTTGCACACGTTGGCCTTTATTTCTCTATTCTACTAAAGTTGGTTGTTTGGGACACGTGAAAAAAAAAAAAAATATATTTATACACAGGTTATCCTCCTTAATTAGTCAACATTCTGTATTATATAGAAGTCCCAGAACATGATACTATCATCATTTTGTTGACGTCTGTGATGGTTTTCTGTCTTTGGATCTTTCTGCTCCTCTAATGTTCTATTGAGCTTTTTTTTTTAAGGTCATGATCTTGATGACGTTCATCTGAACAAAACCCCACAGCCAACCATTAATCTGTCAGCACCAGTTGTGCCGAACACCGCTTTCGTCAAATCTCAGCCCATTGTTGTTGTTGTTGTTTTTTTTTCCTGCCTGCTAACTACAAGCTGTCAGTTTTGACAGTGTGTCTCCAGTATCAGTTATAATGTGCCGGTGGTGCAGCAGCCATGACTGTTTCCCATCCTGTCATCACCATAGCTACCAGCAAAATATAGGAAGCTGAAACAAAGAACAGATGAGGGTCTGAATATCCTGGATACAGTTGTTGTGATTTTTCCCTACAACCAACATAATAATACATCTCTGTCTTCTGATTTTATGACATTCACCCTCCTGCTGTTATTTTTACATTATGTTCTGAGAGTTTTATTAAAATTAATTTACCACTTTAAAGACTCTTCTTTATGTTAGAAACAAAATATCAGATATGCCACCATTCTCAGAGTTGTGTTTTGAGTCTAAAAGGTGGTCAGTAGGCTGGTATTTCCTCTAACTAGTGCTACTGGTTATTGAAACTTATTAGTCAACCAAATAGTTAAATAGTCAAATAGTGCACTACCAAAA
This sequence comes from Anablepsoides cearensis, assembly GCA_032275365.1. NCBI lineage: Eukaryota > Metazoa > Chordata > Actinopteri > Cyprinodontiformes > Rivulidae > Anablepsoides > Anablepsoides cearensis. Next base: position 9,789,104 of record JAUBOC010000103.1, on the reverse strand, counting down.
TATAAAGCTGTCTTGGCTTTAACTATTATTATGGGGGGAAAGTAGTGTTTTTTTAATTTTGCAGTTGTCATTTTTCTCATTTAATTGTAAAACAACAAATTTATAATAAAAAAAGCCCAATTATTATTTTTTTTTCTGGTTTTATTTTAAAGCAGAAAAGCCAAACAAACTGTACATGGATTTATTGTTTTTGAAGATTTCGATTTAGAAATTTACTTTCTATATGTTTATTTTGTATTTACTTATTTAGCTTTTTGTCGTCATCAGTATTTTCTTGCCTCTTTTAGGTCTGACCCGTATCGTGCAGCTGGACCTGGACCTAAAATACAGAACCAACATCAGGGACCTTTTCCAAGAATTTGACAGATTCCCTCCTGGAGCAGTAATGGGCATCGCCAGAGAGATGCAGCCAGTGTACAGGTAAGGACAACATGTCAAAAACATAAGCTACATATTAATCCAGTCAACGGGAAACTGAAATGTGACATTGATGCCTGCAGTGACAGCTGCCACAGAGCCAGTCCACTGCCTCGTGGCTTGTAGAGGTAGACTTTCACATAAAAACTGAGACTCTTGTCACTTGACTGTCTTTTCTTTTGAAGTGTCTTTTTTTAAGTCAAAGGTTGGACTGTTTTATCCCTTCCCTTATTTTTTGGTTTTCCTGCCAAAGAAGCATTTTACTTTGTACTATTTTTGTTCAATTTTGTTTCACAGAATGACAGAATGATGTGATGGTTTTGTTGGTCTACAGACCAGTTGAACACTACATGTTTGTTTTTGCTCTTCATGTTGGATAAATTATTGAGAAGTTGGCAGAATTCAAACAAACCTCTTTCTTTTCAGGAGAATGTTTTGTTCTTTAGGTATTTCTGTTTGTCAGATCTGTTCAGAGTAAATACATGGTGTGTTCATGGTCGGTTGGTTCAGCTGTAGCAGCAGTACGTTGCTCAGGTTCAAATTAAGCCTCTTGTCTTGAACGTCAGCTTCACTGTCGGCTTTATCAGTAAGCTCGACTTTTTTAAAATCAACTTCAGAAATCAAAGCTGTTCTAACTAGTTTCTGTTTATCTAAACTTTAAGTCTTGGCTTTAAAGGTCACAAACTCTGGTTAGTGACTGAAAGAATGAGGTGGCAGATTGAAATGAGTTCCCTTTCAGTCGATTCACTCGGTACAACACATAAGTATGGGAAACCACGCCCCCGCGTGTCCTGGCTTAAGCCACCTCTAATCACGCCTTTAGGCATATGACGTGATGACGACAGGTGACAGGCCACGCCTGCACTATATACTGT
>JAUBOC010000103.1:9735013-9749884 GCA_032275365.1 Anablepsoides cearensis | reverse complement strand
CGCCCCCCCCCCCCCCCCCCCCACCTGTACCCCCGCAACCTCCACCTGCCCCACAGTTAGCTTGGAGTGTGTTGGGACTCTGGTACTACCGCAACACATTTTAGCTTTGTAAATTTAGTTGAGCTTTAGATCATTTTGTGTTTCTAACGTCAGTTGGGTGTGGCGGCCATCTTTAATTAATTTGTCTCTTAAAGATAATTGTCTGAAGTATTACACCCAATGATTGTTGATGAGATGTTTTGCTAACTGTACGGACAGATGACCACATTGGTGCTCCGCCCCTTTGACACAAAGCTTTAGCTCTGATGTTTTCTATGAAGAACCAAAGTATGTCGACGCATTCTTCGTACGCGGTCAACAAGGGACACGAGCTCTTTGATTCTGCAGGAAGAAAACAGATTTTTTTTTTCAGTTATTTCAGACGGAGGCGAGCGCACAAAGACATGCTAAAAGTACACAAAGGGACATGCAACCTCATTTAATCACAAGAATCCCGACCGGGAGCATTCCTGCCACGCAGGGACAGCACCATTTGCTTATTAGAGCAAACAATGGTGTCTGTCAATTTAATTTTCATAAGCTGAGTGATTACAGAGCTTATCCTCTGTACCCAGTTCAGCCTTGTTCACCTCTTTCCCCAGTCCAACAGGCACCACCGTGCATGTGACTGCAGCGAGACGGACCGTTTGATGTGTCCAAACTCCGCTGATCTTCACCCTCCAGCAGAAATTACACAGACTACTTTCTTGCTAATAGTTATTGTTTGTTGTGAACGGAAACGTCGCTGTCCTTTGGTTGCCATGGAGTGGGGCGCTCCTGTGACAGAACATCCTCTCAGGTATTATTGCCGCATTAATGCAAATGAGTCTGTGTTCAGACCTGCTCTGATTACCCGCTGCACCTGAAAGTCCTCTCTGCTGTGTCACTTTTTTTTAAATGATTGCTGATTCATTGCTGTGAACCCGGCGGCTCCACCTGAGAGATGATTAATGACACGTTAATGTGCAGCGTAGGCTATTAAATAAGAGGGTTAGTGAAGTCATTAAGTAAGTAAAATTTATTTGTTTGGTACCTTTCTTGAAGTCCTTGACAATGAAATGCAAAAAGAAAATTACAGAGTAGTTTTGTTTCATCCCATTAATGATTTATACGTTTTTATTTTTTAAGACATTTGGCTTCCAGATCAGATGAATCACATTGATCTGCGCAATGATTAAACACTTAAGTTTTATCTGTTTACCTTGAGAAAGTCATTTATTAACCAAGGTTTGATATATGTCAGTCAGTGACTATTTAAAGTTACGGAGTTGAATGGTAGAAAGAGACATCAGTAGATCCTCTAAACGAGGTCTTCTCTAGATTAGAAGACCTACTCAACTTACTGAGGTGCATCAGGACGAGATCTCATCAGTCTAAATGTGGCTGAAATGGCTAAAAACGTATCACAGAACAGATCAGGGCTTAAGACACAAACCTGAGGGATACAACACAAAGAAAATATGAATAAATACAATAATGTTTGTGTGTGTGTGTACATGTTTTTGCTACCTGGTGGAGACAATATTTAACTATTTTCCTGGTACACAGAGCCTGGTAAGAACTCGCTGTTCCTTATGGAAACAAAAGCCTGGTCCCCATTGGGGAAAATTGCATTGGTGTGTCAGGGGTTCAGTTTAAGACTAAAGTGAGAACTGAGTTTAGGCTAGGTTTAGACTCAGGTACTGGGGTGGTTAGGTTTAAGGTAAGGGGTCAGGGTTAGGCTATAGAAATGAACGATAAATGAATGGAAGTCAATGCAAAGTCCCCATGAAGATAGAAGAACAAATGTGTGTCTCTGTGTTTTTGAATCAAACTTGTTGACTTTTGTTGTTGAGTGTGTTATGTGTTGGGAAGTACCTCTGGCAGGTGCGTCGACTGTGGATGTTTGGCTCAAACATCTTCCTGGGGCTCTTTAGTTTTGGAAGTATAGAGGTCGTCCCAAACCGAAGACTCCTCCGATGCGGCCGACAAATGCGTCCTTCATTTTCCCAGAATTGAAGGATGGTTCGATGGATCCTTCCCGGCCTTGCATATCCCATAATGCATTGCGGCACGACCAGAGATTTTTTTTTCCGACTACTAATGTCGGGCAAAGCGAGAGAAAATTATGTTTTAAATGAAAATCTGGCGGTTTAAAAATTAAAAAATTGAAGCGGTTGTAATTTTATTACTCTCAGCATTTGTATAGACATGTTTTTAAATATTATTTTTGTCAGAAAAAAACGAAGTTATTTAGCAAAATAAACATGCACCTACAGCGGGTACATTAGTTCTTCAAGTTAATTTTATTGTTTTTATTGTTTTGTGATATAACGCTAAAGAATTGATATTTTTCTCATTTTGATCTTTTTTTGCTTCTGGGTAGCAGTGTAATGGTTGCTAGTTGACATGACGTAAGCCGGGGTAAGGACGAGAGGCTAGACCGTCCAAATTCACAGACACTTTTTTTTCCGGTCTTCCCGGTCTACCAAGGACCCGGCCCACCTCGACCGGGTAGTCTGGGTCCTTCGGAGGACCTGGCCTGCCGTTTTGGACACAGCATCTATGTGTGCGTCTCTGCCACGCTCCGTTTCCTGCATGTTTGTTCAGCAGTGCAGCATGGAAAATCTTCCCCCGTGAAACAGTTTATTGGCGGCGCTACGCTAATATGTTCAGGCTATGTAAAGCGGTAAGCAGGAACAAGGAAAATTAATATAATTAAAGAAAAAGTATGAACGGGTATACCGCCCAGTTTTAATATATATGAAGATAGCAGAAAATCTAAATAAATTTTGGGTTTGTTAGAATATTTCTTTGTTGTAACAAAGTTTCTTGGCAATAAACCTTACAGTGGGAACCTGAATGGCATTACCTGGGGGTACCTGAAGCTTAAAACAAGCGTATAAAATAAGCTGTTTGGTACAGAAAATTTGTCAATTTTTTTATGTGCAGAACTCACATACTCAGCTCTACTGCTCCTCCCATAAAAGCATGTTCCTTACAAATGTGGCACCATTAAAAAGAGAAATTAACAAGCTTGCCAACAGTATAAGATTTATTGCCAAGAAATAATCTACCAAACACAAATTTACTTACTTTTTGTGCTGAGTTTATTCTGTGGTGGGTATGGTTCTGCTAATTCAATTCAATTCAAAAATACTTTATTTATCCCAGAGGGAAATTAGGTAACAGCTAATATCGGACCTAATTATTTGTTTAGCGGAGTAACGAAATAGTGTTTTCACTAACTTTTGAAATTGTGAGTGGACCATTCTGCTAAATTAGGTTTTGAGACAACAGGTTTGTGTCGATCCCACCAGTCTTTAGCTCGAAGGAGACAAAGACCTGACGTAGGCTGAAGGACAGTCGTCTGAGTTTTAGCTCCCACTAATTTTTACTTGTTTAGCGTTGGCCAAGCTGTATTTTTAGTTAGCAGATTAGCAGAAGAGTTAGCAAAGCTAACTTTTTGGTTAACTGTACCCATCGATGGATATAATACAACATTCCTGCAGATGCACCAAAATACTGGCTTTTTGTCTGTCTGCTCACAACTGTTTGCATGAAGGAAATTATACAAGGTTGTTTGTGTGTTGTCAAAGATTCTGCGTGTGCGTGTGTGTGTGTGCGTGTGTGTGCGTGTGTGTGTGTGTGTGTGTGTGTGCACTTCCAGGTGGAGAAAAGAGGGGGCAGGTTGCAGCCGGAGGTCACAGAATGAACTGAAGGAAACGGGAAGGAAATGACGAAGGCTTCCCCTCTCCGACTGTGAGCTGCCACTCGCTTGTTACCATCCTGTGTGGAAACTTGGACTCACTCATACGCTGCCTGTTGTTGTTGACTGCAATAAAAGACACAGACTTGGAAAAAAAAACATTAGATTTGAAATATAGAATGATTAAAAACAAGTTTTAAGATCTAAGCAGAGACTGAAATAAAAAAAAAGAGGTTGACACATAAGGAAGAAAACTGCACAGGGAAACTTTATTGGTGCTCTTTTTTTAAGTATTTTCTCCCTTTATTCAGCAAATATTCAGTCAAAGACAACAAACCACATTTAAATGTGTCACTGTCATCTTATCGAAGTCCTTTCTGATCACAAGCAGTTAAATTGTCCACAAATAAAACTATTTCCTGCTCATTTGAGAGCTGAGCCGAGGCCATATCAAGCCTTTCTGCACATAAACTCAGGAGGAATTCTGTGAAGGAAATGAGTTATTCCACACTGATAACCCACGGATCAGCAAGCTGAAGCAACAACATGAACACCTCCTATTGTTTGATTTACTCAGCCAGTAACACCAGATCTGCAGCATTTCCAATCTAGATCACAAAAAAACAGCCTCGCTGATTCGACATTAGCATTGAGAAAATGTGAATTATCTGAAAAGAAAGTAGAAAAGGAATGTGGAGGCGAGGTGAAAGGTCGGTAAAAGAATGCCAGCAGTATGTTTGTTACAGCCTCCGGCTGAATGTGCAGAGCTCACTGTATATCTTGAATTTATCTGTCTTCACTGCGACAAATGATTTCAATTAATGTGATGTCTCAGTTTGTCCTTTATGTCTGTCTTCAGGGACTGCAGGTGTTTTTGTTCATTCACTTGCTCGTCTGATGAACATCTTTGTTCTGTTTTTTTGCTTTGCTTCGGGGTGAGGCACATTCCAAGTACTATACACATTCTCTGCAACAATGGCAGCAATTTTGTGTCACGTGACGGTTTGACACCAAAACGACACCCCATCAATGATAAACTAAAAGACTCAAAGCCTTTATTTGAGACTTTTTTGTGCACCACTGCCCCCCACAAAGGTCTTCATACTCTTTCACAGTCGCAGATAACTCGACTTGTTTGTGGATATCTGGTCCTGAAAGCCAAAAAACGTGATCGGTAAATGTGACATAAATTGTCCTCGTGAACAATGATGTTTAGTGTGTCTGAAAAGTCGATTGTGGAAAGAACAAAAGGTATTCTGCAAAACTGAAACTTTCTTTTTAACTACAAAGAATAAACTCGTAGAAATCGGCTTTGAAGAGTTTTAAATGATAAATCTGCTTGTCAGCAATGTTTTATGTTTCCTACATATCTTTGCAGACGGACTTTTTTTTCTCCACTTTTTCAGAGAAAACCTTTGTGGCTTTTAGGGGGAAATGAAAGTGCCTGACGTAAATCAGTTCAAATGTAACAGACGTGTCACATGGTAAAAAAGCCACTCTGTTTGTGGAGTAGGGTTGGGAAAGATTGGCAAAATATTAATCACGATTAATTGTGGTATTTATCCGGTAACGATTAATTTGATGATTAATGTCCTTATGTCCTGGTCACACGACCAATTTAGTGGGAAAGATTTGCTCTTCGTAAAAATCTGTTCCAAATTGTGTCAAAATTACAGACTTCAGGCTATACATCAAATTTTAAATTGTGTTGATAGATGAATAAATTGCTGAAGTCTTTTTTTAGTGTTCGTCATATTTGAAGCAGAGCGGAGCACTGTGGCATTAATCGTATTAATCGTCAAGTGCCAAAAAATAATCAATTAATGTTTTTCGGACGATTAATTGCACACGATACGATTATACCCAACCCTAATGTGGAGCATCACGGCTCTACTCTGAGTCCCTCACGGATGATTGAGCTTCTCACCCTATCTCTAAGGGAGAGCCCAGACACCTTGCGGAGGAAACTCATTTCCGCCGCTTGTATCCGCGATCTCATTCTTTTGGTCACTACCCAAAGCTCGTGACCATAGATGAGGGTAGGAACATAGACTGACCGGTAAACCGAGAGCACCTGATTTCCCGCTACATTCTCCCCTAATTCGTGAACAAGACCCCGAGATACTTAAACTCCTCCACTTGGGGCAGGACCTCCTCCCCGACCCGGAGACTGTAGCGAAACGGACTCAAGACCATGGTCTCGGATTTGGAGGCACTGATCCTCATCCCGGCTGCTTCACACTCGGCTGAGAACCGCTCCAGTGAGAGCTGGAGATCCCGATCTGATGAAGCCATTTTTGCTAACTTAGAGTTGAAAAGTAAACCAACTCTCCCCTCACGTGCCGTGCTGCACGCTTGTATCATGTGCCTTGTGTGTGCGTAGCCTTTTCCCATTCAACCAGTTGAACATAGAAATGGTTTTCATGAGCTTTCACCCAGGATTCTGACATTTCTGTGGATAATACACGTCTATGTTTAAATGACAGACCTACAGTTAGCGGTTATCAAATTTTATTGCCTGTTTAGCCTAGAAGGGCCTTTTTTTTTACTCCTAAGATCATCGTTAGCCAAGCCCACCACTGTGCTTTAGGAAAACAAAGTTTCTTCCATGTCATTTCAGACTAATGGTTGCAAGCATATTTTTACTTCCTTATAATATTTAACATTTTCTAAAATTAGTTTTCTTTTGGTAGAAAAAAAATATTTTACCAGTTGAGCTATGATTTCAATAAATAGATGGTTATTTTGGCTCATACTGGAGTAAATAGTTACATGTCATCACTACACACAAAGTGACATGAGATTCCTACAAATGCCTCAGTAAAGTGACCTTTGTGCTTCCAGTTAATAAAAGACAAAGTTCAGCCTTTTAGTGAAAACTTGCTGCTGTAAGTACATGATGTAACTTAATAATAGAGGGAGGCAAACTGCTGATTAGGAAGGGAGTGTTTTTTTTCTGATAGAAAGTGTAAAAACTCTAACAACTCAGAGGAACAGCAGTTATTCCAGAGGAGACACTGTGTGTGTGTGTGTGTGTGTGTTCTCCAGCTAAGCTACGTTGCAGATCCCATTCATGCTCTGCCACTTTAAGGTTCACCTCCAGGTGAAGCCGGCGAGTGGGCATGGCAACAGCCAGCGGTACTGCCTGTTTCCTCCACCCGTGAAACCCGAGGACATGTTAAACCCACGTTGTGGGGGTAGAAGGGGGATTACAGGTCTGGCCATGGAAGTTCATCAAGGTTGCCCTGTTGTCTGCTGCCGTTCACGGCCCGTCTTAAGAGGCTTTAACAGGATTGGAAGAGATGAGCTGCCATCTGGCTCGTGCTTCCTGAAGCGGTTTGAGCAGCAAAATATCATCACACATCATTAATCTGCACCCGCCCCGTCAGCCGTCCAACCAGTAAACAATCATTTACCTGTTTGCACTCTGTTTTCATTTAGATCTAAATCTACGCGGTGGCTTTTAGGCAACGTGACAACAGAAAAACCCCTTGATGCGATTTCTGCAAACAAAAAGTTGTTTACACTTCCTTTGCGGGGAAATAGATGTAGCAGAGAGAGGATGTAGTAGAAATAAACAGAGCTGAATGCTGGGAGCAGGGCAAGCCGGTCAGCCTGAACCTAATGAGACTGTAACTCTAAACTGAAGTGAGTAATGTGTTCAACCTGCATTAGGAGCATTATGCTGCAAAAAATAATGCTTGTACTGGTTTATATGTCTGCTGAACTGATGTTCTCCTTCACAATGTTTTGTCAAATCATTTGGATATTTATGAGTTTAAAAATAATAAACAGGCCATCATTATGTTAGCCATTAGCCTAGCCTGGACTACGACTTTAGCCTGTGACTCCATAATTCATGCTCTTTAGCTAAGATGCTAATTACTAATTATCAAAGAAAACATCACTTCAAAAATAACTAGACTGCCTCTCTAAACAACTGGTGTATTCTTAATGAAGCCAAGAACTAGATTTAGGTAAAGATTAAATAGTAATTGCTTGAGCTTATTATTTTTATTTTTAGCTTCGTTAGCCGCCAACTCGCTACCTAAATAATTAGTTTTGCTAAACCAATTAACGGTTAAAAACATTAGCAAAGGTTAACATTAACTGATTACAACTAAATTAAGGTCTGTCATTTAACATAGATGTGAAACATCAGTCTAGAATAAAAGCTCATAAAAGATATTTCTACGTTCACCAAAAAGTTGTAACGACAAGCAGCTGAATTGGAAAAATGCTAACGATGCTACACACACACTAGGCGGTGCATGACGCAGGCGTGCGTCAAATTAAAGTTAGCCAGACTAAATGTAGTGGAAGCTAAAAGCTAATTGGTCCGCTGAATGGTTTCCAAAGTTAGCTAAAATCGAAACAAAGCTAACAAAAAGTTAGCTCCACTATTAGCTGTTGGCAGATTAGTGGAACTGAGCCCACCACTGGGTTTTGCCTTACATGTTTTTATATAATTCTGTTAAGATTGTTGCTAATGGAAAAAAAGCCATGTAAATATTTTCCTTTACATTACAGCACAAACCCATTTAAAACCTGCATGTATGTTTGAATTGGGCTGTTAGTATTTCTATAAATGTGACATGATGCCAAGTTAGCCAAATTATGTTACAATCAGCCAAAGCTAAAGTCATGATCAGTTCTCGTGCTAATTGTCTGTCAGCAGTGTCTGTGCACAGGGACCTGCATCAGACCGATCGATACCCAGAGGTCAGGATGTACCTGACTCTGTCACAGGTCAGGAAGCAAATGGAAGAGTTGTATCGAATTAGTCTGATCAATGACTCTGAGCTTCACCAAAAACTCTTGAAAAATATGTCAACCTGTTGAAAGAGTGATGATAGGAAATAAAGCAATTTTAACAAAGATGAAAAATCATTAGTTGGCTACAACATTGTGCATCCTCTGTTGTATCCTATACATTTCTGTATTATTTGAAATATTAAAAATTACCCGTGTTTTTATCCGGCACACAAATGATGACCTAAATTATGTCATGGTCTATGCTCAGCTGGTCCGTCGGTCTTAAAGTCACTCTGTGGTCGTCTCTTGCTCCTTTTTGTTATTATTCCATTTCCTCTGCGGGAACGGAAAGACTAAAATAGCCCTGGTGAAATCTACGGCTCTCCGGGGACGAAGCTTTTGTGTTCGGAGCAAGTGAAAAACAAGAGCCGCCGTGGCTGAATGGGAGATCTAGAGTTTCAAGGCCTCGCGAGGCTCGGTCCATGGATACGGACACGGCTCATTACACGGTCAGACGGCAAGGGGTGTCATGTGAGACGATCAGCGGTTTGATTTAACGGAGAGAAAATTTAAAGCTTTAATCCTGTCTGATGCTAAATGTTGAAAAAAAATAACAATAAAGCTAAATACAAAATGCTCATAAAGACGTTAAACTTTACTGTTTCAGATTTTTTTTTTTTTTTTTGGTTTTGTTTAGTTACCAGTTTCTCCACCTGCTCCAAGTTGTGAGCAGCTGTTTCCAGTCATCAATCACCCCTCAGTATCTAACATAAGATCCTCTGTTCTTATCCTGTTTTACTTATTTGAGCACAAGTTTTCCTTTGCACTCTAGGAGCTTTGGTCTCATAATTAAACCCCTTCGATATTATTTTTGCATACCCGCATTTGGGTCTTTGTGACAAGAATGCTTTGTCTTGTTGTTTATTTGCATTTTAATGGATGAGAATTACATTTGGCAACACAAATCACCAAGTTGCAAAAAAAAAATAATAATAATTTTCTGTCAATGTTTATATCCTGTTGCTGAGAAATTAGTTGCCATCTGATTTAAAGCCAAACACCAGAAACCAAAAAAGCTAAAGTAAGGAGCCACCCAAACAATGTAGTTTATCTTTTTCAAATTAAAATTCAGAAAATATCTCCTGATGTCAACCAGTCAAATAGAAGCAGCAGTGTGCTTCAGAAAGGAATAAACTTGATAATAATCTGCAGATAAAGCTAATTCTAAAGCTCTAATATAATCCAGTTGCCTCATGAAACATTCTTCAGAGTCAACATGAGATGATGTGCAGAATGTTGTCACTTAGTGCCTTTGGCGGGCCAAATGGGAGTCACCTGCAGGCCACATTTGGCCCATGGGCCTTGAGTTTGACACATGTGACCTTGTAGGTAAGTGACACACACATGTGTGACAGCTTTCACCCTCAACTGTGAACAATAATGTTGATCAAGACCTCAGTTAGTGCTTCTAAATTTAGCCCATAAATTTAGCAAGTGCTAATCCACTAATGAGTTCTAAAAATAGCAAAAGCCCTAAAGCACTAATCAGGAAATTAGTTCCCCTATTAGTGCTTTAGGGGAACTATAGTTAAAACTAGAATTAGAAAAACCGCTAATCTGCTGATCCAAACGTTATCTCCACTATTAGTAGATTAGCGTCAGTGGAACAGTCAGTGGAAGGCACGCTAATCCACTGACTGTTAGTTATATATTCAGCAGATGTTCCCTTTCAGTAAGTTTCTATAAAAACCATCACTGTCCACGGTCATTTGTTCCACAACATCATTTTGTACCAGTTTGAATTGGTCAGTATTAACCGTAAAAGTTAGCTCTTCTATTAGCGGATAGCAAATTAGCAAGACTGTGCCCACCACTGGCCTCCTGCCTTTCCTGTCAAGGTTTTAAACAAACATGCCATTCAATCTGCGAGTACTCAGTGTTAGTGATTAATCTTAGCTACTAGACCAAATCCTAGCTCATTATCTGTAAACACGACTGTGTTACAGTGTAATTTTGTGTTTTCAAGGCGGATTAGGTTGACTAATGTTAATCTATTATGGATGAACGTCTAATGAATACTTTGAGAGCTTCACTGAAGCTGGTCCTGAATACAGATTTGAATCTGCTCCTTTCTGACCATCAGAGTCTGACCTGACACGCAGCGACAGAAGAGCTGAGCTCCCTAATTAGTGTCTGTTTAGTTGAGTGGCGCCGCAGGCCATCCCCGAACCAGATCACCACTAGAGCCGGGCAGTCGCACAGCTCCATGTTGATCCATTAAACCCCTGTTGCCCATGATGCACGACGAGGGTGGCTGTCAGCGACAGTGTTCCCGTGTCTGATTTCATCGTCGGCGGGAGAGACGTCAGAGGGGCTGAGTCACAGCACAGAGGTGTGGTGACCTTTTCTCTGCGATGGAAAAAAAAAAGATCGACGAATCTCATATAATAGCAGCACAGAGCAACGTGTTCCAGCAGGCCCCGTTTCATAATTAGATACTGTATGTAGACTGTAGCTCAGAACCAAGCTCTGGTGGAGGCGATCTGCATGTGCGGCTCTACAATTTGTGGCTCTAAAGTGTGTAATCAACACACTCCCTCATTACAGGAGCAGCTGCTGAGGGTAAAGTTTTTGCCACGACACTCAGTTACGTCTGGAGGACTTTTGGTGAAGTCGAGGTGGACGTTATTTACACGATGTGCTCTGGCTGTGGACAGAGTCTCGTGTTGTCAGTCAGCCCACGACAGCAGCAGCAGGATGACAGCTGAGTGGGTAAAAAAGGCCCGAATATGACAGCTGTCATCAACACGTTTTCATGTTAGTGTGACTGTGAGTGCACACAGAACAGTCCACAGCAGTGTAGGGAGGATGATTTATTTATATGATAATGAGCAGCAGTGGGCACAGTTCTGCTAATTAGCTAACAGCTAATAGCGGAATGAACATTTTTATTAGCTTTATTGTTGTTGCTAACTTTAGCTTTGGCTGATTGATCCTGATTTAGGTTTCACTAAATTGGGTCAAACTGATTTTAAGTCCAATATTTGTGAACATTTTTCCCGAATTAAATAAAAATGACCCCCTTACAAGCAGAGCTGAACGTGTCAGACACCATGTGTAGCATACTGTGTTGTATAAAGTACCACAAATTTATACGTGAGTAAAAGTACAAGTATCTTGTCAAAAAATTACTTTGGTAAACGTTAAAGTCTCCTTTAGAAATATTACTTGAGTAAAAGTCTTAAAGTATCTGATATTTTTTTGTACTTAAGTATTAAAAGTAGAAGTATTGATTTAAAACGAGCAGTTACATTTTCCGTAATTGCATTTATTAGGAAGTGACCTCCCTCGAAAAAAAAATGCAGAAATGACTATATTATATTAAAATAATGCAATAATTTAATTCATGAAATACAAATACTTCTTAAGTACAGTACTTTTATTTTAATGATTATGTCCTGCTAGAATGTGACATGATTTGTTTGTGTATAATACGGTATCAGAATTTTATACTTCTCATTCAACCAAAATTAAATTCACTCTATCTAAGAGGCACAATTTATATGGATAGTATTTATTTTTTATAATAACAAGCTGGAATAAAAACAAGCAAAAATTAAATAAAAGTAACTACTTTCTACTTCTTGCCTTTTTTTAAATGTAAGGAGTAGAAAGTACAGATAAATGTGTGAAAATGTAAGAAGTATAAGTAAAAGTTAGGCTGAAAAATAATTACTCAAGTAAAGTATAGATACCCAAAAATATTTTAGCAGGTTGGCGGTTAGCGAAGCTAACTTTTTGGTTTGTGCCCACTAGGGTTGGGTATAATGGTATCGTGTGAAATTAATCATCAGAAAAACATTAATTGATTATTTTTGGCACTTGACGATTAATACGATTAATGCCACCAGAGTCCGCTCAACATAAAAAAAATGTTCTGTAATTTATTTATCAACACAATTTTAAATTTTATGATTTGTATAGCCTGAAGTCTGCAATTTTGACACAGTTTGGAACAGATTTTTATGAAGAGCAAATCTTTCCCCTTAAATTGATCATGTGACTATAGGACATATGGATGTCCAGGGACTCCAGGGGATTAATTGTCAAATTAATCATTATCAGCTAAATACCCCAAGTAATCATGATTAATCTTTTTCCAATATTGCCAAACCCTAGTGCCCACCACTGCAGCAAGCATTTTTCTCGCTAGTTTGCCTTATTATTCAAGACCAGGACCAAAAGGCTACAACCCTTAGAAGTAAGAATATTTATCATTTGATGGACTGACTTTTTTTGGCAACACGTCCAGAACTAAACATTACTTGAGTTTCATCTTTTGAAAATCTGATCTTATTTTACTGTGAACCAAATGCTTGAATCCTCTGCTGTGATTCCAAACTTTCACAGTTTTTATCTGTTTGTCATGTGGAAAGAGTGAAATTACTGAGGAGGAGAAAAGACCTCTCTTTGTAAACTCCCCCTCATCAGTCAGACTCTTTCTTCTCAGACAGCTTGAAACGTGTTGTGCAAACACTTCCAGACCTACAGCGGGCTGCACGAGGGGCTGATGGTCTGTTAACCCTGAGAGATTGGAGGACCTGGGCTGCTGCTGCAGAGGAGGAACACAACAAAAGGCTGGCTGAGAATGTGGGTCAAGGAAGAAACATCCACCTATAAAAGCTGCGAGCGACGGTGAAAGGCGCACACAAAGGACCTGTGGTTCTGTCCCTAAGTGGGTTCAGAATTGTTTGTTTCTCCACTAATCGCATTAAGGTAGGCACGTGCTGATGATGTCATCTTTGTGGCTTCAGGGAGCCTCTGTAGAAAAAGGCCCTACATCACAAGAGGAAGAGAAATTAACTGGGCTCCGGTCTTATGATAAACCACAAGAAAAGTGGTTTGAGTGCGCAGCTGTGAGACTTTTTATTTAGTTTACTAAAACACATCAACATACAGTCTTTGTAATGAAGTTCTAACTTAGGGATAGACTGATGCTGATGAGGTCATCTAAAACTCAGACAGTCCTCAGTGTGAATGACAGCTGTGTGAGTTTCTGATCCGTCCTGTTCAGAGAGCTGTCAGGAACTGTGTGGAGCGGAGCTCTCTGTGTGACACGGAAGTGACAAGTCGTCCACATTTAGCGCCACAGAAGAAGAAGTGCTGCCCGAGTTGCTAAAGTCACGCTCATGGTTGACCCATGAGGCAGTGTTAGATGCGTCTCTGTGAAGGGAGTGGGGCGGGGCTTATATGTCCACATCAAGTCTCAAAAAGAGAAGTGAGACCGAGTTTTAGTCTGTGGCACTTCTATTTATGGAGGGTATTTTTTTTCACAGCAGCACAATTAATGTAATAAGCATGTTTCACTGCAGAAGGTTGGAGGCAGAGTGTACCGGGTTTTTCCTGGGTCTGTGTTGTGTGCATCTGTATATTAGCTAAATATTTCATGAATTACTTGACAGATTTTTACAAAACTCTCAAAGCAATCGGAGTCAACTCTGTTCAAGATGGCTACCACAGCTGTTCTGTAACACAAAAGTAGTTTTAGTTCTGTCTGTTCTACAGGTACTGAGCCAGACTTTGGTGTGGTAATCTCCAACAATCTGAGCTCCACACATTGTTTAACTGTCTCTGTCAGCAACATATCTCATGAATCACTTGGGGGGTTCATGGAACTCTTAGGATGTGACCATTGGATGTACAGGGTCTAAAGTCTCCTGACACCCTTTTCTTTTAGAAAAAAAAGGAAAATTAAATATCTGTATTCAATACCCTAACAAGTAACAGATAAGGGAGGGGTCTATGGTTTAGGTTATTCGGAACAAGGCTGCCATCTTGAATTCTGCCTTATTGGGCAAGTTATTCCAATGTTACCTGTTGGCAGTGGTGAGCACAGCTAACCAAAACCTTAGCTTCACTAACCTATATTCAACTTAGATTGATTGATTAATTATTTAATTAAATAAAAATATAGCTTTGCTAATGCTAAATGTAAAAAAAACCAACCTCCTTCAAGCTAAAAGAACTGGTGGGACTTGTGGCTGCACTATCCGTACTGTCCCGGAAACATTGTTTTTCTCATGTAGCATCTCGCTCAACTAATGACAGAATTCATTCAGTCTTTTATCAACGGCAATGTTTCATAGAAAAGGCAACATTTTCGACAGCTGTGGATTTTTATTCCAGGCAAAAGAATTAAACGAAGATAAGATGAGTTATAACATGATGGTAAATAGTTTATTATAAGTTATTATAAATAAATATAAATCTATATTTTATTAATCAAAATGTATACAATACTAAAACTGTTTTTAGAATGTTTCAAATTTTATTTGTATTTTCTTTTTTTATTGTACATAAATTTTGTTTTATGAAATGAATAAAGAGTT
>JAUBOC010000103.1:9683247-9696359 GCA_032275365.1 Anablepsoides cearensis | reverse complement strand
GACACTCGGGTGAAGAGAGGGGCGGAGCTGTCAACTGACCACTACCTGGTGGTGAGTTGGCTCCGTTGGTGGGGGAGTATGCCGGTCACACCTGGCAGACCCAAACGTATAGTGAGGGTCTGCTGGGAACGTCTGGCAGAGTCTCCCGTCAGATTCTGGTCCACCATCCGGTGTCTCAGGTGGGGAAAGCGATTCACCACCAACACCATTTATGGTGGGGATGGTGCGCTGCTGACCTCAACTCAGGACATTGTGGGTCGGTGGGCGGAATACTTTGAAGACCTCCTCAATCCTACGGACACGTCTTCCCATGAAGAAGCAGAGCCTGAGGACCCTGGGTCGGATTCTCCAATCTCTGGTGCTGAGGTCACTGAGGTGGTTAAAAAGCTCCTCGGGGGCAAAGCACCAGGGGTGGATGAGATTCACGCTTTAATAACATGTCATTTCTGCTGAATGTGATCAAATTGCTCCTTGCATTGGCTTCAATCTGGCTGACCACTTAAAAACAACTGGAATGAACAATTCAGTGGCTTGCAAAGGTTTCTGTCTGAAGCAACCATCATGGACACAAAGAAGTGGGCTTTAGTCACTCAAGTAACGCTGAGGCTGGTGGGGAAAGGCTGACAGGAGTGTGTTAGCATCACTGATGGGTCTACAGAACATGTTCCTCAGAAGAACATCTGCTAATGGGAACTACAACCTTTAGAGGTCATCGGACAGACATGTTGAGTCTCAGCAGTCCTGCAGTGCAGATCCAGAGCACTGCTAAAACCTCACCTTCATTCAGTCATTCGTGGTCTCTATCTGTCGGAGAAACATTAAAAACTAACATGAGGCAGGAGCAGAGGATCCTCTGCAGTACTGAGCAGCATGTAGGACTTTATATCCAACATGTGGACATTCAAATACACCCCATATTTGAGGAGGGGGCTCCATCTGGAAAGGGGGTGTCTGGACATGCAAAAATGCAGTTTTCTCTAAACTGGACCTGCTGTCACGTGATTGAGCCAGTGCTCATTCTTCTGAAGTTGTCATGGCTCCAGTGGTCCACCAGAGGTCTCTATCATTGAATTTTTTTCCTGCACAATAAAAGAAAAGCCTCAGTGCTTCAGGAAGTGTCACCTGTCCATCACTACTGGAGGCGGAACGACTGACCCTTTATAAAACACACAGTCTGTGGGTTAATGAACTGACCACAGGAATAAGTCTGTCACTTTGTTATTAAAGGATTTAAATGTTCCAGCAGTGAATTACTGAGACACAAATACAAAGGCTC
This sequence comes from Anablepsoides cearensis, assembly GCA_032275365.1. Lineage (NCBI taxonomy): Eukaryota > Metazoa > Chordata > Actinopteri > Cyprinodontiformes > Rivulidae > Anablepsoides > Anablepsoides cearensis. Next base: position 9,695,083 of record JAUBOC010000103.1, on the reverse strand, counting down.
CTCATTGAACTGCATCAGGAACAGGTGAGAGGCGTTGGCTCCGCCCCTCCACTCAGGTGTGTGCGAGCAGAATGTCCTCAGTGTTATTAAGAATATGGCCCAGTCCCAATACCAACACTCCCACCCTCGTTCCACCCTCGTGCACTTCAAATGCACGTTCATGTTGAAGGGTTTCAGTGTGTCCCTCATTCTCCACATCCGCCCTTCACCACGCCCATTTTGGGTACTATTTCCGCTCTTCCGCGAAGTCTGCATTTGTGCGGACTTCGGTGAAGTGTATTACCCACAATTCATTGCTGCCAAAACAGCTCTCTTCTTTTTTCAATAAACCTTTATTGCACATTCAAACATGGTACAAAAAAACCCAATGCTACCAGGGGGAATGAAAAACTATAAATGAAAAAAATGAAAAACATTATGTAGAAATGTATGTAATAATAATAATTATAAAATAATAATAAAAAACACTACATAAAATGATTACACCACAAAAAAAAAAAAAAAAAAACAATCAAGACAAAGTTAAATCAAGAATTCCAAAAAGTGAACAAGACATTGTATTTTTTTGCCTTTTAAATAGTAGAGAAGTGAATAGATTGCATATATTGTGTAAACTCAAACATACAATTTATTTCTTTCTTTAAACATTTGCGTTTATGTATATGAAATTTACAGCGACCGGTAGCTACTGGTGTTTGATGATGTAATCAGTCCTGTCCCAATTCTCAATTGTTTTGCACACTTGTAACCTGCACACTCAAACACTTCTGTGCACTTCGACTGAACCCACACTTCACAGAGGGGCGTAGGGTGCACACTAGGCATTGGGACTGGGCCTAATTCTCACAATCCTCAGGTTCATCAACTGTTCTGAACACTCCTCCATCTACAGTCCTGGAAGGTTCCTGCAGTTTTCAACCTGAAATAAATCTGACGCAATGATTGGTTCATGCTTTGTAAAGATGTCCTCCAGGATCTGTGACAAACTGCAGATCTGGAAGAAATGTGCAGTAGAGTCTGTAAAGCTGAGCATCCAAGTGTCTTAAATCAGCTCTAAGACTGACCCTTAACAAAACTCTCCAGGACTCATCTGTCCTCTCCTGTTTTAACTTTTAGTCCAGTTTTAGAACTAAAGCTTTGGTGTACTGTACCTTTAAACACAATTATCACAAAACAAAGTCAGGGAAACCTGGCTCCTCAGTGATTATAAAAGGTACATTGTGTTACAGCAGAGGTCCTCAGCTGGTGAGGATGTAATGCTGAAGTAAAACCACCAGAGAGAGATATTTCCTCAGTAATGTTGCTGCAGTCAACTGTAGTTCAGACTGAAGGACACAGAAAAGCAGCCACACAGTAAAAAACACAACAATAAATCATTGATCATTATTTAGTCCAAAGACTTAAAGACATAAAACCTCAGTGTTTCTGTTGTATCTCCTCATTAAATAAGTTTTTCCTTTACATTAACAGTAATATGTTAAAGCTACAGGAACCCTCTGTTCTCACTCTGAACTCAGCTGCAGTTCATTATGATTCAAGCAGTCAGTAAAAACTGATCAGTCAGACAGATTCACTGATCAGCACAAACACATCAGAACATCCAGAGGTCAAAGGTCAGAGGATGTGGGTCATAGGCTGAACTCTTATCTGTGAGCTAAGGAAAGACAGAGGAGGGGGTGGGAAGCTGAGGGGTCATGAGGGGGTGAAGAAGGCAGTGGGGCTGCTTTCTGTTGTTTACAACTTTACATCAAGACATTTAAAAAAAGGATTGTTTTTATTTATTTACCGTTATTTAATCAGGAAAGTCCCGTTCAGATCTCAGATCTCTTTCTCAAAGGCGGCCTGGGCCTGAAGGCAACCTATTGTACATGTTTTTATTGGTGGGAGAAACCAGAGTACCCACACAGAAAGAAAACCCAGACACGCAAGAGGAGAACATACAAACTCTGCACAGAAAGACCCCAGGTCTGAACCGGAGATCAAACCCAGGACCTTCTTGCTGTGAGGCGTCCGTGCTAACCACTGAGCCATCATGCTGCCAGATTTTGCCAGTGTAGATTTAGGGCTTTGCTTCTCAGCACTTCAATAACTGAAATTATGATAAAACCTTATCTGTTATCAGTGGATTATTTTAGGCATAATGGCTTTTTCTGCATGACATCACACCTGGTGCATTGTGGGTATTAAGCATCATGCTGGGTTGATAGAACCTGCATCACAAGCCTGCTGTTAGCTGCCTAGCTCTTATGATGCAGCTTTCTTCATAATCCAACTTAGGGACATTTTTATTTAAAAAGTGGCTGGTTGGTGTTCTGTAAAAGGCTGTTTGAGTAGAAAAAACACTCTGGAATAACATTTATCAGGTTCTTTGTCTGTAGAAAAGACTGGACAGCAAACAGAAGCTTAGAGCCAGACACAAGTTAGCCCGGGGTGCAGCTGTCAGGCAGAAGGATGTCCCAATGAGAGATAAATCAAGTTGCAATAAAATGTAGTTTTTTAAATCCTTTATAAACCATATCACCCATTTCAAATGGTATCAACACATTAAATGAGTTATTAGTAATTATCATCCCCATAGGATGGCTTCAGACTGTCCCTCCTGTAGCAGGTTGTTATCACAGAATATTAAGATGAACTGTTGATGCGTCACTGCTTGAACATGTTCTCACTCACTGTGACATCATATTGACATGCACAACTGTATTTGCACCTTTTTAAAATATCATTCATTTTACTGATCAGATGGACATGAAATTTGACTTTTATTTGCTAAAGCAGATTCTCTGAAACCATCCATCCATTTCTCTAAACTGTAAACACAAAACCTAATCTTCAAACTACTTTCACAGAACCTCTGACTCTTCCAGCAAAAAAAAAAAGAAAAGAACTCTAGCTTAAAAATAGTTCAAACTGTGCTCAAAACAGAACAATGATGTCAAATCAGACCTGGACGAAATCAAAAGAACAAACAAGACAGAGCAGTCAGTACACACTACAGGGACAAATAAAACCAATGATCAGTTCATGATGCTTTTAAAATAATCTTTATTATCCACAAAAGAAAATACATTTTCTAAACAAAACACTTGTTTAGCACTTGCAGTAAAAAAACAAAACATTATATCTCTAATTTATGGAAAACTTGTACCTCTACTTTTCCACTTCATTTCAAACTCAGATCCTCTACCAGAGGTCTGGAGTTTCATGGTTCTGTTCAGGATCTAAGCTATTAATGCTTTGACTCTCCATAACTCTTGGCATTCCTCCAGTTTCTCATTCTTCTTCCTGGTGTTTCAGTCACTTATGATCTCTACATCTATCACTGCTGCCTTCTCCTCGTGTTTGCCGGTCACCATGTCCAGTTCTCCAAAACGCCTCAACATATTGGGCCTCATGCAAGAACATGTTCGTATTCTTCTCCTTAATTTCTCTTACTTTTGTTCGTATGAAGGGTTCGTACGAACACGTCATGTCAGATTCAACAAACTCTACTATCTTCAGGAAAAGTGTGTAAATGTGTATCAGGTGCTCGTGCACAGGTAGAGCAGATTTGCATATTTACCACCCCATTAATGCCATATAAGGCTACGTTTCCTGCCCCACATACCAGGAAGTGTTCATTCATAAATGACACCCCAAAGTAAAAAGAAGAACTTTACGAGTTTGGAGATTGAAGTCCTGCTGTCAGAGATCCAGAAAAAAAAAGTCATTTTTAGCAGCGTCAGCTGTGGAATTAAAGGATCTCCTTTAAAGCCGAGGAATGAAATGTTAATGTTGTGTCTCCTGTGGGTCGTACAGTCACAGAAATAAAAATCTAAACCATATTTGTCTCTCTCTAGTCCTGCTCCGGTTTTCCTTTGGTCAAATATTTTTAATGTAAACAACTGTGTTACATAGTTTTCATTTATTCAGAAGAAGAGCAGCCGCGCACCACCACCAGTCTCCCCCCACCTTGCAAGTCTCAAGTGGTCAGACTTATGTTATTAGTTACATTTAAAATCTAATTCTAATTCAAACTGAATAGCCTATTGTCATCATAACTATGGAGTGTGATTTATTTACAACTTGACATATTTTCAAACTAATGAAATATAAAGTTATTAGTGAAGAATATCAGTCTGGATCACAGCAGACTGACTGCAGGTAAAATATACCACAGGTCTGGACCACTCAGGAATTTTGTTTGTATCTGAAAAAAATCTTAGAATACGAAAACATTGGTGAATGCCACAAATTCTCCTAAATCACTCGTACGCACAACTTAAGAACAAATCTGTTCGTACGAACGGTTCTTGCATGAGGTTCATTATTAGTTCCTTATAGTGCATGGAACATTTCTACAAAATTTCATCCAATTCCACACAAAATTAGCTTTTTAAGAACCAAAGGTGGAGCTCCAAGTGGTTTGTTTCTCAGACTTTGACTGAGTGGAGGGCTCATTCTGCAGCATACAACTGTTTTAACTTTTAATCAGCTGTTCTCTGTGGTGTAATAAACACCCCGTCATCATGAAAACAGAATAAACATACAGGAACCCAGGGGCGGACTGGCCATTGGGAGTACCGGGACTTTTCCCGGTGGGCCGGTGCATCACTGGGCCGGTGCAGGCAGCGAGAAAAAAAGAATAAAAAATGTGTAGTTGCGCTCAACACCAGTAGATGGCGATAATGCACCAATTCATTGTTTACCAACCACCAACAAAGACCAAAGAAGAAGAAAAGTTTGCTGAAGAAGAGGAAGAAGAAGTAAGAAGAGGAAAACGAATAATAAAAATAAGAAGAGCAAACATGGAGAATAAACATAAGGTTGGAGAACAAAAGTTGAGAGAAAAGAAAAAGCATCTACCAGCAAATTCAGCCCAGTGTCAGAAACTGACATTTATTTTCTGCTGGTGCATCATCCTCATCCTCACTGGAAGCTACGTCTGGAGAACAAAGTGACCGGGAGGTAGTCATGTAGGTGGCTGTATTCTCTTTTCTACTTTGCTAACTTTTAAAAGCCATTATTATGTGTGGACTGGGTCCAAACTGTGCTCAGTAGCTGATAATTTTATAAAACTGTGTTGCTTAAAATGTTTTAACATCAGTTTTAGAAATTTACATCATACATTGGGATTCTAAAAGATAAAAATCATAAATGTTTGTGGGTTTCACAAATAACTTTGCCCACTTGGATTTTTGTTGAATTAAGGTCTAATATACAATAACAGTATAGTCAAATGAAAAAAAAAAGTTTAAATTCACACAGTTCATGTTGTGCAGGAAAAATAAAATGATACCACATTAGATTATATTAATGTTATTCTTGGGGGTAATATCAAAATAAGTTAAAAATGACCACTGGAACTCTGAGGGTCAATGCCTGCGAGCTAACTGCTGCTCTGCTATCTTAAAACCTTTACTAATTCCTCTACATTACATCCTTACATTTTGTACAGTGCTCTGAGATGACGTTTGTTGTTTCCACCTCATCATCTGCCTCCACCATCGGCCTCCAGCATTTGCAGACATCATCTACCAGCCCGAACCTTGAATGGGCCAGTCAGGTACTAAATTCCCAGGACACTTTTTTGTCCCAGTCCGCCCCTGCAGGAACCGTGAGTGATTCTGGGAACTGAGGTCGGTTCATCATACATATGAGTACAAATTGTCCATACTTTACACAGATTTTCCTAGCTTGGTAAAAAACAGCCCCTTGTTCCTCACTTTGCTTCATACGAGGGTCTGGACTCTCTGCTATAGAGAAGTGATTCTTGCTGGAGGTGTGGCCTCTGCTAAAATTTAAAATGATTGGATCAATTGGCTGCAACGTATGTGTGCCAGCTCCACTGAAGGAGGCTAAGCTAAGAAGCTAACTGGATATTGCGTGTGCTGTAAACAACCCTACTGAGAGGAGAAAAGTACTCAGCTAAACGTGACGACTGTAAATGATGCTGCTGCTTTGTCAGACAAATTTAATTTAATGTGGAAGTCTTATCAACACAGACTGGCTTCATTCACTTTCTCCTCATGCTAAACTAACTAGCAGACACTGCGCAGAAAATCGACGTCGTTCAAAACTCCGCCTTCTGTATGCTGATTGGCTCAGGTAAAATAAACTACAAGCAGACACTGCACTGGAAACCGATGCTGATTGGCCCGGACAAAAATTCTCCTGAAGAAATCCCTGTCTATGAGAGACATCCCAGACAGAGCAGTGATGGAAACTAGAATTGAGCGGAACTGTGTAGGAAGGCAAAGGCCAGGCCAGGATTTTCCCTCATTTTGCAGGTATACAGATGTATAGAGCACTCTCATTTATTTTTTAATGTTTTGCAAATTATTTCAAAACCTCAGTTTGAAATTTACTTAACATGTCAGAGGCTGTTGGATGTTAAAAAAAACAATAAATACCATAAAATAACCATTTTCCAACCCGCTCTGCTGCTAAAAATAAGCTCTCCTATCGTTTCCTGCTGCAGCCAGGTGCCAGAAACACGAGACCACCTCTGACACATCCCTTCTGACCCCTACGATGACATTAAAACTCAGCCTGCTAGTCTAAGTGTAAAAAGTGTCATTTACTTCACCACCTCCCAGAAAGATGCTCTGGTTCTGGGTGAGACCCAGTGTTGAGAGGAGTCCACTCTACGTTATAAAACCAGGTTGAAACCAGCAGGACCTTCTGTATCAGGATTTTCTTTATGAGAGGTGATGTTTTTTTTTTTTTTTTAATAAAGGCACTTTCCTGTTCACATAAAGAACTTGTACCTAGACATTCCTGTGGGGGTGCCAGCCCCCCTCCAGGTTCCTGTATGTGGTTCAGTGTTGAAACAGTTTTTACAGTTTTCTTTTCTGTGTCTGTCTCTTCTCCTGATCATTAATCATCATCAGTAATCTGTGGGCTGGCACGCTTTATAACTGAGAGGAAATGTTATCAAAGAAAAAACAAACCTGGGAGAAAATGTAGCCAGACTGTTTGTTTTTTCAGTTTGATATGTTGTCAGCTTGGGTTTTTGAGCTTCTTGTTAGAATAAAGAAACAAACTACAAATAAAAGTGAGTTTATAAAACTATGAGGATGTGTAGCAGGGCCTAAATGTACCTCAGTGTTCTTATTATGACGCATTGTTCAAATGTCCTGATTTTAAAACTAGAGGAAAGTTACAAACATTACAACAAGCCTCAGGTTTTAACAGCTGAATACAGAATAAAACCAACAATCCCTGGAGGAATGCATATCTCTTGACACAGTGCATGCAAAAAAAAAATAAAAAAAGATCTGATCTGATGTGTTGGAGCTCAGAATAAAACCAGTGAAAGATTTCAGCTACAATACCAGATACCATCAGTCATTTTACATCAACCGTATTTTATTATATTAATTTGATATGAGTAACAAGGTGTTAAAACCTTAAAGGGTAACCTACAAATCCTTAAAAAATTACTTAAGTAGTGTAACAAAATAACTGTACTTAGTTACAGCTCTGCTTTGAAGTAATTTATATACTATACCTCAACTGAACACATGGTTTAAATGTAATATTCTGACATGGTGTTGTTTATTTCCTCTGATTGTTTGTTTTTCTCTTTAGTTGTGGTAGTCAGCTTGAAATGTACCAAAAACAATGTAGTAACTGAAATGCTGGACTCCAACACAATCAACAGATGAGCCTGAAGGTCAGTTTAACCTGGCAGTAATGTGGGAACAAAGACTGCCTGCAGGCTCCCTGTGGATTCAGGTGCACAGGTCACGCTGCTGTTTACCCTCTCTTTCACCTCCATCTGTAATCTGATAAGTTCTGTTTTGGGGTCTAATGATGGGTTTACTCCAAATCTTAGCTCAGATTTGGGTTTCCTGCAACACCTCTTCCTGGTGGGGTACAGGACACAACATGCTTACGTAAATAAACCCAGGAGAAGGCACAGGGAGCCAAAGGTGAGACCCTGCTGCTATATTTCATAAAAGGAACCATTGTTTTGCTCCAGACTTATTCCTTGCAATGCAATGTAGTTTCCGCTCTTGCGAAAGGTCCGAGCCAATAAATTTGTTGGTGGTGGTAGGAACAGACACGTTACTGGCAGGTTTGAAGGCTTGTGACAAAACAAAGCAGAGGAGGCGTTTCTAAACACCAGCGGGCTTCTAGGTTAGGTATTTTTTATTAAAAATGTTCTTCCATGTTGTTCACAGGCAGAAACAACACAAAACTAGTCTCATTAGTAAAAACAAAAACAGTCTTTTTGTTAGTTGATTGGTTTTCTGAATGTAAAATATGAGAATCACAACTTTCTATTTTGAATCATTAATTTTTCTAAACTGAGGTTGTCATGTTGTGGAAATATTTTTTAACAACAAAAAAAAACATAAATTCATGATATAAAGAAAAAAGTCAGTTTGTAGAACGGTTGTCTGAGTTTGTTTATTGCAACAAACAGGAACACAGAACCATCAGACTGCTAACACCTGCTCCCCTTAGGCAGTTAAAAGGCCTCCTATAAATACTGTTTAACAAACAGCATTACGTCATCCTAATAAAGTATGATTTCATCCTAAGTACCTTGCTGGGTCAAAGGAAAACCCAGAATAAATACAAGTGATATCTAAAGCACAGGATGAGCATTATTTGTGGACCCCATGTAATAAAGAAATTACTCCTCGACTTTGTTTTTTTATGTGGCGTTTTTGCACGGGATAATCTAAGTTTGAGATTTTGCTGAAATTTGCGGACACCTTCCGGATATTGAAGCTTGGTTTTAGTTGATGCGTTGAACATAGCGTGAAATTGTGTGTGGCTTCCAGGCACGTGGTAACACACCTCCAAATTTTTACTCCACAAAGTCTGCACTGACCGCACACCATTGTTTCATTGTCAAGCATTTGCTCTCCTATTAACAACATTTTACAAGATTTAAAATGTTCTTTAGGATAATAATACAACAATGCAAGCAAACAAATATAAACAACGTTACTGGCGAGGGTGCGTGCATGCCCTGCGCAAGTACACAAAGCGCGACCATAACCGAGCCAACGCACTGCACTCCAGCCACAGCTTGGTGCCATGTTACTGCCAGCATCAGCCAGAAGGCTACAAACAGTAAAAAATTATTCTTACTGCACAATGAGCCACCGTCTGATGCTCTTTTTAACGCCTCACAGGTCAGTAGGGTTTTGCTTTATTTTATTTCTTTTTACTATAGATTTGCAAAACCATTTTTCATGTTTAAATGGTTTTACTAATCCATAGGGAGAATTAAAATGAGCACAGCTCAAAGATCAGCTGACCTAACCCGTTTGTCTTTTCATTTATTCAATAGTTTCCATGAATCAAAATCATTTTTTAAGTGTGTTTGTATATTTATATTTTTTGAACAGCTGCTGCACATTTTGACAGACAGTCAGCTGAGCTGCTTTTCTCCTACTGCAAAAGTCAGAAGGCAGTAATGAGGCTTTATTTAATGTTTGCAAATTACAACTAAATAATGTTTGTTACCAGTGACGTGCGGTGAGGTACATATTTATATAATAAACATAAGCTAAACTGTTGAATGTCAGGTGTATATTTAAAAAAATTCAAAAACATTTTACTGGCGACATATAGAGACATTTTCTGCTCTCACTACATAACATGCAGGAGGGATTGCTCAATCCAAGTGGAGACAGAACCGGGTTGAAAGGATGGCACAATCTGGAGGCAGAGCGTGAGTTTGCCTCCTAGACCGTCTCATTCTGTATTTGAACAGGAAATGAGGAAACTCAGCGATTTTGAATAAGAAAAACATGAAAAAGTGTTTAAGTTAATTGAAAATGTTTTTATAGTACAAAGCATTATATAAATATGACAGTTTGATGTGTTTAAAATTGATTTTTATTTTTAATTTCCATGATGAGAGGGAAGGCTCTGCCTCCCCTGCCTCTAGTGACCGCACGTCACTGGAAACAAATCTATCTGAAATATAGAAACAAAAAATTTAAAAAATATTTTTAGTTACTTTGTTATGTTTGATTTCATAATTGCAAGTTGTTGTTTTTTAACCCAAACTACCTATGAAGCATAAGGTCATGGTTAGGGATGCACGATAACTTATTTTAAGAACCGATAACTTTCTCCATTTAACGGCCGATAACCGATAACATGGCAGGAGATAAGACTAGTCAAAAATGAGTAAGATCATAAAATAAATAAACAAGACCAAGACTAAATGACACTGTAAATTATACTATTTGGAATAAACTCTTAGCAAACAAACCATTTCTTAAAATATATCAAACAAAAGAATTTCTCAAATGGCCAACTTTTTAAATGAAGCACATTAATTATAAAAAAAAGACCTTTAACACTGATCTCAGATTCAAACAAAAGAGAAAGTAATTCCACAAGTTCAAAACAGATAATTCACTAACATCATTTTACAAAATGTACCATGTAAACAAAAATGACAAAGTCGATTGTTTTGTTTATTTGGTAACATCTCATTTTTCTGTGTTACAAACTTGTCTTTGTTTTTGTCTTTACCCAAACTTTAACATTTTAACTGTGAGCCTGTAAAAGCCTCCACTTGCAGGCAGAGCAGAGGGCAGAACTGTTGGCTGCTAATTTGACGCCAACGATACAAGAGCTATTTGAAAAATGTTCAGCAGCAATGATATGTGCTAACACTTCAGGATGAAACAAGCAGAGACGAGTTTTGTTTAAACACATCTAGAATAAAGTAAATGTCCTTTTTGAACAATGAAGCAAGATACCAATGTGGGTTTTATTTCCTGCTTTTAGGAGTTTTTAAGTTTCTCTTGAGAGATTGACTTTATTCGGTTAGGGTCAGTACAATAAACAACACAGACATATCTGCTGACATTATGTTACAGGTTTAGCAAAGGTAAACATGATGTTGTTGTGGACATGTATTGTTTTTAGGCGGAACGCAAGAAGTTTAAAGGCTGTTTTTGCATCAAAGCAGCTGATAACGCTAATGTCTTTTCAGCTTGTATTGTTGAGACTTTATATGAAAATTTATTTGTTGCACACAAAAAAAAATCTTGTGTTTAGTATTAAAGTTCCAGTTCTGTTTGTTTCCAGTGGATAACTATTCTGCAACATGGAGAAGGGAGATCTGAAGATCCTCAACAAGGGGGAGGAGGAGGAGATGGTATGCCTCTTTTTGTTTGTTGTGAGTTCCAATATGAAAGTTTTCCAGGACTCACATCAAATTATAATTTTTTTTTTTAACTTGTCCTCCAGGAGCTGCAGGGCTACCGTCTGTGTCGGTGGCGCCTCGCCCTCGTGGGCTTCGGTGTGCTCTGTACAGGGGGCTTCCTCCTCTTGCTGCTCTATTGGATGCCAGAATGGTGCGTCAAGTCCACCTGCACCCGTACCACAGCCCGTGATGCTGAAGTGGTGTTGCTGCGCTCCACGGTAGGAAGCGAGCCCATTTCCTGTGTTTTTTTTCTGTTCTTTTCCAAAAGGCTGCACCTCTGTTTGTTCAACTGAAAGCCTTGTCAACAGTGATTGATACTACTCGTTATGAGGTGACACAGTTTAAAAAACGCACCAAGAATGGCTTGTGTGCTTTTTGTTCATTTGTTTTTCATTTTAAAAAATGGATAAAAAGAAAACTTTTTTTTTAAATTTGCATTTTCCCCTTGTTTTTTTTTCAATTCAATTAAGTTTAAACGCAATAAAAAATTCTTAGTTGATCCCAAAGGAAAAGTAAATGTTGTAGTAACTCATTTAACTGAAGAGTTATTGTAGATGTTGGTGGCTGTGGGCAGGAAAGATCTTCTGTAGAGGTATTACAACGAAATTGAAGAAATCTCCATCTGAAGACGCTTTTTTTTTTTTTTTTTTTTTTTTTTAAAAAAAT
>JAUBOC010000103.1:9655903-9669722 GCA_032275365.1 Anablepsoides cearensis | reverse complement strand
TAAAGCCATTTTAACCATCGTACACTGAAAAACTTGCGATATATCGAGTATATTCGATATATCGCCCACCCCTACCTGGAGGTGTAAACTTTTTTTTTTGTCAGTGGGTGAGACCTCGATACCAAATGTCTCCATGATGTGGTTTGTTTTTCATAAGCGTGACTGTTTATTCTCAAAGTTCTATTTGTTAAGATGCTAGCAGTAGTGGCTAGCTTCTAAATAATTCCTCGTGTAGGACTGAAGTTTTGTGTCTCTGGATAAGTCATCATAATTTCTCCCTCCCTCCCTGCTGTACGTCGCTTATAGCAAAGCATATAAACAGTAGTTGTTTACACACCAGAGTCTGAGGAGGAAAAGCTTTTATTTTTAACCGTGACGATGATTAGAAGTCTTGGACTTTAGTTGCATATTTGTTGTGAAAAATTCATCTTGCTTTGAACATAAATTGCAAGATGCACAACTGATTTTAGCTTCTGCTCTGGGATCTTTTTTGAGTTAAACTGGAAACTTGCACTGCTCATCCTCGAGTGTGTATCCCCAAATAATGTTTCCATACCAGTGGGGACAGAAAAATACTGAGGTCTGTCTGACATTAGTGTTTTTAGATTTTTTTAATTTTTTTTCAAACTCCAAAAATTATACTCTATAGTTTAATACATGACTAAATAAAAAATAATAATTTTATCACAATCTAATGCTCTATAAACAACCACAAAAAACAAGTTTGCTGAAATACGTTTAACAAAGTGGTCGATGCAGACAGTCAGACTCTGCTCCTCCTGACCGCAGACATACGTTTAAAATCCACTTTTTGTTGTTATACTGTGATCTTTCTACATTTCTCACCTTTGTGTCTGACAGTCACGTTATTTACCCCTTTTCTTGGTTAAACCACTGGAGCAGCCGTCCACTAAACAAAATGTTGTTTCAGACAACAGATCCTCTGCTGCTTCACTTCCTGCCCTCCATCTGTATTTTCCGCTGTACTGCACTGTGCCGTCACATGAAACCAACCTGTTCCAAGAGTTTTTGATGTTATTTTACATAGATACAGTTTTAAAGCAGGGTTCATGCCGGGTCTTAAAAAGTCTACAAAAGTTTAAAATTTGATAATTAAAAATTTTTGGCCTAAAAAAGTCTTTAAAATGCCCAGAATTTTATCCAAGGTCTTAAATTTAATTTTGTCAAGTCTTAATTTTTTTACTTTTGATCATTCCAGAGAAGCATTGGCTACATAAATAACAGAGTAAAGCTCCTGATAACTACAGGCAAGAAATGGCACAGTTTACTTCCATGATTTTGACCTCTTTGCCGCTACAACCCATCGCATACAGCAGCTTATTTACCTGCCCAAAACACAAAGAAGTTCAGTCATGTCCACTGCTTGTCGTTTAAACGTGGTAAAGTGTGTTTTCAATGAGACTTGACTTGATATCAGTGGTTTTTACACTAAGGTTACACTAGGTCTCATAGATATGACCGTTTCATTAAAATAATTCAGTGTTCTTGTATTAAAATTAAATATTCTTTAATAACTAAATTGATAGCTATAAAAGGTTTCTATTATAAAATTTCTGGGACCATTTGAATGTTTCTGGTAATGCATCGATTTGGTCTTAAATGTTGTTCATAATGGTCTTAAAAGGTCTTTAAAAGTCTTAAAGTTAACTTACTGAAATCTGCTTGAACCCTGTAAAGGTATGAGTTTTTCTTAATGAGTGTTTTCTCTGTCTGTACAGATAGTTTGTGTTCCTTTTGAATGGAGGGTAAAGCTTTTCCTGATCATTGTAGTCAATGCTGCTGTGTCTGTTGTGGTGGAGGTAAGACACTCAGTAAGACGTGCTGTGACAGTACATGTTTTTATCATGTTCAGTTTTTTATTTATTTATTTATTTCATGCAATGTGCTCATCTTTGTCTTATTAACAGTTGGATCAAGCTTTTGTTGTGAGAGGAAATGTTGTTTGTTGTGTTTTTTGTTTTTTTTAGCAACTTCCCCAAAGTGGATAAACTGCTTTTGAGGAATTAAAGTATATTTCTGTGTGGATGTTAAATAAATTTGCTGACCCGCCACATTCAGTGTTTCTCACCTTCCCTTTTTAGATGGCTGCCCTTTAAACAAGTACTGCTTAGCATCTGTCTTGGGTGCAGCTTTCTCCTGAGCTACCAGTGCAAATTCTACTAACTCTTTTTTTAATAAACTAATACAGCTCAACTCTTATAGAGATTGAATCTAAATATCTGTTTGTTACTAATTTGAATTTAACCTCACACCTAACTCACTTTATTATAATGAAGTTGCCACACATTGTGTATAAGTCCTGTTTTAGTTTGGTTCTTCAAATCCAGTCAGTACAGGAGGAATGGGAAATCAAATTAGCCTTTTTTGTAATTTTTCCCTCCCCTGCCCACTGCGCTATTCCATAGACCATCATCCTTGACATCGTCCTGCAGAAGCTTGTGTTCAGCAGAGACAAACAGAGCAACTTTGGCGTCACCCCCGCTGCCCCCACGTTACAGGTTGGGAAAATCTGACACCTTTCTGCACTCGCCTTCTCTTCTTCCTCGTGTGTGATGTTCCTTCTTTCTGTCCTCACTACTACTTTTTTATTTGTTTTCTTCCTCTAACGTTCCAGAGCACACTTTTCTAATGTACCTGCTAACAAGACGTGCATGTCAGAGACCCCCAGTCTCTTCTTTGTGTTGTTCCCCCTGATGGGCTTCCTGTCCGGGGATTTATTTTTTACATTTATGCTGAAATCAAGCCGACCACTCCCCCAAGAGTTTTAAAAGGCAGCAGGAAAAGTTAATAAATCAAGGTCTTAATCTCAACCCCAACCAGTTTTGTACCAACTGAATCCTGTAGGTGGTGACAAAACATCACACTACAAAGTAGCTGTCCAGTTTCTGATGATCACACTCAAACAAAAGGATACGTGAACTTGCAGATGTACACATTGCAGAGAAAATGATTTGACTGCAGTAATTTGTTTTGCAAAAAAAAAAAGTTGAGATGGGAGTGTGAAATGGAAAAAAACAAATTAGTGATTTGAAAATCCTTTTGTGTTTAATTCAAAGACAAAAATGTGAGTTTATGCAACAAAACTGTAAAAGTTGTGTAGAGTTTAATAAAAGATGTCCGGTAAAGAGCACTAATTGCAACGTTGGATATTATTTGATAAACATTTACTTTAACTAACAATTACACTAAAATCACTGTAGGCTTTTTAGTTTTTATTAATTAGAAAGATATGTTGTCATGCTATTTACACTGCAAAGCATTCTGGGTAAATTAGGGGTTCTTTCCAGCTGCTATGATGAATGTTAATTTTGGACAATGTCTGATGTTCAGCTCTCTTAAATGAAACCAGAACATGTTGACAGAGAGAATGTAGAAATGATAAAAATGGAGGACAACAGAGCTGCTTCATGGAAGAAGAACCTCAGCTTTAGCCTTTTAGCTTTTATGTTAGCGCAGATGCTAATTTACTAAACATCACGTTTTTGTTTCAACCCATATATTGTGCAGAACATAAAAACTAATACAAAATATAACTTTGTCGCACGTTCTAGCTTTTTATCTTTCACATCATCATCATCATCATCATCCCCAGAATGCATTGTCAGAAAAAATGTGTTTAACCGAAAAATGAAATAATCAGACACATGTTTAAGTAATGAAAAGTTTTCATGTGTCAAAAACAACTTTTACTAGAATACAGAAGTGTATTAAGGCCAACGCAAACAAGCAGTCCGATGCTCTCAGGGATTTAAAATTCCTTCTAAATAATTAGAACATTTTATAAAGAGAGAATAGAATTTATTGGTTTACCAGATTTAGATGTTTTTGTGTGTAAAAGGCTAATGATGAATGATCCAAGTTTTAACATTTAGATTTGTACAAAGTAGTGAGTTTAGTAACCAACCTGACTAATGTCACACGCAATTTTAGTCAAGTTAAAATAGTTTGATGCATCCTTAACATATACTTGTAAAAAGATTTTTAATCTCAATGAGATTACCTGGCAATATAATGGAATAAAAAGTCTAATAACATTCATTTTGACTATTACTCTGAATTGCCAAGCTAGTCTTCAGAATACATCTTAAGCTTTAGCTGTTTTTGTAAAAAAAAAAAAAAAAGTATCTTAAGTGTCCTTTTTGTTCCATTAAACCCCTTTTCTTAAAATAAGTTTCAAATCACTACATTGTGTTTTTACATTTAACTCAGCCTCCAAACTTTTTTGTAAAAGACTTTTATTTATTTATTAAATACTTGTTAATTTCTCAATTGTTTTCTAGATTTCAGTATCTCCTCCTGCTTGCTACTCTTCTCTCCTCGTCTGCTTCAGTTTCCAATTTCAATATCGGAGGCTTTTTTTAAATGTTTTTTTTTTTTTTTTTTTTTTTTTTTTTTTTTTTTTTGCTGCAGTTTTTGCTGTTAGTTTCCAGCTGTTTCTGCTCCAGTAGTCAAAATTAAACCTGACCTATTTTGTTTTTGTCTGTAGCGTTTGTATAAATATATATTTTGTTTGAAAAGATTTGCTGTGGAACCCTTTGTTTGATGTTCGACTCCATGAGCTTATTTTAAAGGTGTAGGCTAATTCAAATGCTGGTTTTTAATTTTGAATGACTTGCATGTCTGAAAAATGACAGCTGATCAGAAAACTGTATCCTCTTGAGTTTTTTTTGCACGTAGCAGATGTAGTAGCATGCAGCTAACTGTTCAGATCTAAAATCGGTCTTCTCGTCTTTTTGTCTTGTTTTAATATTTGTCTGTTTTACATCGTGGTATTTTCAGGGGGGGATTGACCTGGGAGCGTTCAAGCTTTCGCTCTGCTTTCCACTCAAGAAGACGCCCAAAGCTCGATACATGCATCTGGCCCAGGAGCTCAGCGTGGACCCCGACTGGCCCCCAAAACCAACCACCACCACCGAAGCCAAGCCCCGCCCAGAAAATGGCTCTACTTATCAAATTGATTCCTAGCACCCCCTACTCCCCCCCAACATTATCAAATGACCATCTTTGTGCAAATTCAATCAATCCAAGTGAGCTAGTCGCTACTCGTCACTATTCACGCATCAAATACAAATACTGCTCTAAGTTACACACACACACACACACCAAATAAAACTCAGCTGCAACTTTCGCACTACTCTGTGTTCTTGGCACGCCTTTGTTCCGCTGCTCTCAGGTGTCGCAGTTTGTTTCATTTCATTAAACAAAGAAAGATGGCGACGCTGCGACTGCTCAGCCGAGCGGGACGTCATTAAACACCGACGGACCAGTCGGATGCGCCAAGTCAGAGCTGTGCCGCGACTCTTTCAGCGCAAATTCATCACTTCCTCATCGTGGTTGTCTGAAAGTCGGTGCTGGTAGAAACCCAGTCCTTCAGAGCTGAATAAATTAAAGAACGTGTTGAAAACTTCATGTTATTTTTATAATCAAATTGATTCCTTTGACCATCACAGTACTTCTGTTTTTAGATTTAAAAAAAACCCAGTGAATGTCTTTTAAAAGAGCACCAAAATGCAACAAAGGATTGAAGACATAACAAAGAATACCAGGGTCTAGTCAGGTTGTTAATCTGATCATTGATAGATAATGAAACTGTGTGGAGGAGTTTAATAAAGTAGAGATGGTGGTTGCACTTTAAAACATGATCATTGTTTCTGTAGGTGTCGAAGAGTAAAATTATCCAGTTTCAGAGCGACGTTCATACAAAACTTAACTCTTAAGTTTGTTCTCTGATTGCTACTATGTAGTGTTCTAATACACACACAGTCATTTAATACACTAGATCAGACACAGGAGTCGTCACGAGAGAGCAGAAGTAGATAAATATGTTGAAATTTGTTTGTTTGTTGGCGAATTTTAGTCTTTAAGTGGCTAAAGTTGATGTTGGGATCATTTAAAAAGAACAGCTTAAATAAGACTCACCTGCTGTCTTGTTGACAGATTACAAAGAAAAATTCTTCCATAGAAGTAGGTTTATGTAGATGGTTCTTTTGTTTTCTGTTTTTATTTTTTGCACAACTTTATGACAAATAAGGAAATGCCTGAGCTCCGTAACAAACGCCAGGTCACATAATTTCTATCATTTGGTTGTGATTTGTGAATCCTGTCACAAACATAACGATGGTTTTAGTTTAAACTCACAGTATGATCTCTGCTGTCGTTTTATTTGAGGGGTTTTAATTGGAACGTAATTATCAGAAAAGAAAAGGCAACATGGACTATTGAGTATTTGACTCTATATGGAATTTAGAGAGTATTCATACATGTGGCTCTAACATGTAATCATCATAAGTGCAGGCTTATTGTAGGAATGGCCGTGTTTTTTCTGGCACCTACCCTTGATCCCTTTATCAGAACTTCATAAAAAGCAAACTTGGCTCAACTTTTCTAGTGTTTAATGAGCTTTGTAAAGCTAATGGCTGCCTGCGTAGCTGTGAAACTTCAGTCTGAGTTTTGCATGACGAGCTGCCTGCGGTCACTTTATGACATTTTACATTTGACTTCATTAATGTAGAATAAAAAAAAAGAAGAAAAAAAAAGCCAGAAGCAGCATGTACCTGACTGGTGATGAGAAATAATTAACCAAATGCATGCATGCCACTTTTTGAATAAAACCTTCAAACATCCTAAAAAATCATTTCAAATTGTCCCCAGAAATCAAAGTACTGCCTGTATTTTTATTTTTCACGCAAAATGTTCTTCCTGTGGAAGATTAATTTAAAATAAAAAGGTATCAAACATAAAGGCAAAGAATTGTGCAGATCATGCATGCAGGTCTTTCCCTTTTTTTTTAATACTCTTAAAAATGGATGCTAAATCAATATATTCATGTATTTCACATATCTGCAAAGTTAAGGGCTATATTTTAAGTTTTGTCCTCATTTTTTGTTTTGCCGTTAAAATAATGAGCTTAAATGTGACTAATTTTCATGGATTCATCATATCTATTTTATTATTAAATTGTCGATTTGAAACTGTTTAGATGTGAATAAGAATAATTTATGTAGAGATAAGCAGGTGACTTTCAGGCTGTTTTTTTTTCTGTCAGATGTGCCCAAATATTTACAGAATCATCATAAATTTGTATGTTTGTTTTTTATTTTTGTTTCTGCTATGATTGAATGTTGATCCGAACAAAATGAAATGCAATCCTGTAATCACTGATTCTAATTTCCAAAGATGGTTCATCACATTTGTACTTGCTCTGTTGAAAAAATAAAATAAAAACAAGAGTGAATGTAGTTTTAGCCGATGTGAACAGCAGGACAAGTGATTCAGTAGGTGTAAAAATATTTAAGGTTTTATCTGTATATGGGATGTACATTTCTAATGTCGGCAGAAAAGTAAAGATTATAATTTTTTTTAAGGGCTGGTGATTTTTATTTTTTTTTTACTTTCTTTGGTACTTTGATGCAATCAGTTATCTGTTGGTTTACACTGTTTTCTTTGTCATTTTCATTGTGGAATTGCTTTATTTTATTTAATCTGGGTGAAAATACTGGGGATTTTGTTTGCGTTGAGTTTTACACAAACTATTCAGTTTCTGTTTAATTTAGATGAAATCACCTTTGAACTAATTTTGAACAATTATAAAGAAAAACCTTTGCCTCTGCAGGTTCCTCAAACAAGAACGGTCTTGTATTGGATTTGTTTTTATGCATATAAATGTGTTAGATATTAAAGCTAAAGCTCTGAAACAAGAAGGGAAATTGGCTTTTCTGCCTTTTAATATAAATACTTTTTAATATTTTTTATTTTTTTTTACATCTCTTTAAAAGTGTAATGTAATTGGCAATCAGAATGTGCATCACTGTTCAATATCAACAGGCTATTTTAGAAATTACTGTAAAGCTGTGACAAGCAAGTGATTTAATCTGTATCTGCACCTTTTAATCCAAAAGAAAGAAGAATGAAACCGTTTTCCTGTTATTTGAGCAAAGTTTGGTGAAAGAAACTTACATTTCTACAACCAACTGTTTGCAATTTTTATTTTCCTTTAAACCCTATTTTATCTGTAAAAGACATACAGATCGAGTCCTCCGCTGGATAAATGACTTGTTTAGAAATAAAATTCAACTGAATCTCAAATTGAATGAAAAAAATCCTGTTGAAATATTTTTTTGTCAGTTCAACTGTTTCTTTGCATCTTCCTTGCCTCCCCAACAGGATCACCTTGAATTTCTGTGTTTTTAGCAGCAGAAATGTACATTATTTAGAAACATTTTTGTATTTTATAAATTATTTTTTATTTATTTAATTTTTTTTTTCTTGATTAGAGATTTATACTGAATTTCTTTTTCAATAAACAGCCATAAAGTGTCCTGCTAAAAGTCTGTGTTTTATTTTTTTACAGGAAGAGATAAGATTAGATACAACGGTGCAAAATCTACAGCAATTCTAAATGTTTTAGAGGGGAAATGGGGTCAAACACAAATTAAAATGATAAAAAACTAAATGTCCTCACTGATAAATTCCAGTCAAGAATGTGAAAAAAAAACCCCAAGAGGTCAAGTTTAATGCAAGAATGCTTGATGTATTTACTTCCAGAACAAACAGAAATAAAACCCACAGAAAATCTATGAAGACTAAATGTGGTGGACTTTGTTCCACTATCACTTGACCTTAATTATTCTGAGAACTTAGACTAAAAGTATCCATCCCCACCCCCACAACTGTGCAGCAATAATATCAGTTTCATAAAAACTCAGGTATTTGCAGTTTAGATTATATTTATAGGTGTAAGTCCTGGGGTTGAAGCACTAACACATGCAGAGTATACACTCATTTCATTCAGAACAGTAAAATGAACTGATTTAGGTAATAATCCAACTTAAAGGAAATGCTGTTCGGTATGGAGAACCATTTTATTCAAAATGAAATAATGTAATTAAAGTATTAATAAATATTTCATCAAATAAATACATATCCCTGTGAAATAAAACAATCAAACTTATAATGCATTTTTAGCATGTCTATATTATTTATATTTAAATTTGTGTATATTGTAGTTTTATTTTGTGACACTTTTATTTTGTAAAGCTACTTTACATATTTCAGGGACTTTTATTTTGAACTCCCCTTTTATTTTATGACATTTTACTATTTCAGGCTGTTTTACGATTTCATTTTTTATTTTATGGTCCCAATATGCAAATGAGGGGGCAGAGTTTTCTTTGTGGTTTGGGATTCAGGAAATAATCTGTTTCACCACAAGATTATATAGGATACTCACCTGCCTGGCCTTACCTTATAATGAAACGTTCATTTCTATAAACAAAACACAGACATATGTCCATTAATGAGTTGAATGACTGTCATTCTGATTAAAAACGCTTTGCAGAGATACTTATGGTGGCGTTTGGCCAAATAACATTGTTTTATTGAGCAGCCTGTATTCAATTCCCAAACAGTTGCTTCAGTTTCTTTCAGTAAAAACAAACAAGACAATTTTTCCTCCATTTCCTTGTTGTAAGGTTGTTCTGTGAGCAGAAAGGGTTTTGTAACTTTTTTTTTTTTTCTGCCAATGGACAAAATGTTCTTTTTTTTCTGTCAGTTCATGTTCTCGGACTACTGATAATTATGACTCTCACAAATTAGGGCTTTTTAGCCAAAAGCCACTATAATCACAGAGTGACTGTCGTTCAACTCATTTATGGACATATGTCTGTGTTTTATTTATAAAAATTAATGTTTTGTTATGAAGAAAGGCCACGCAGGCGAGTATTCCCCCCCTGTGGTGAAACAGATCATTTCCTGTATACCAACCCACCCCGCCCCCTCATTTGCACATTGGACCATAAAATATAACGACATGAAATAGTAAAACAGCCTGTAAAACTGCATGAAATAGTAAATTTGCATGAAATAAAAAGAGAGTTCAAAATAAAGTCCCTGAAATATGTAAAGTGGCTTTACAAAATAAGTGTCACAAAATGAAACTACAAATAAATTTAAATATAAATAAATAAGGTAAAATTGTATTTGATAAAATATAAAGAAATAATATAAAAACGTGCTAAGATCTATTGTAATTTTATTGATTTTGTTTTATTACACAGGGAAATTTATTTGATGGAATATTTATTAATACTTTAGTAATTACATTATTTCATTTTGAATTAAACTGCTCTCCATAATTCGAAAATATTGTTTCCACACATGTGCAAATGGCTAAAGTAAACAATAATGAACTATTACAAACCCCATGCTTGTCAAAACTGCAACGTGCATTAACACTTTCACAACAATTTCACTTCATCCAGTGTTTTCTCTGCCATAATCCGGAAAATAACTCTGTCACATCAATCAAATTTAATAGCCATAGGGTAGGTTTTTACTGAATAGCCTCTGACCTGAACCCACAATGCTTTGCGAGCAAAAAACAAAAACAACAAAAAACTACAGTTCAATTTGTCAGTCCACCGCAAAGTGACGGTTCTCTCTCTTCCTAATATAGACGATCTTTGAGTGGCTCTGTTGGAGCAAAGCCCCTCTCTCCCGCTGGCTCCTATAGACGATCTTTGAGTGGATCTGTTGGAGCAGCGAAGCCCCCATTCTCCCGCTGGCTGAAATGCTCGAGCTACCGGGACGATACTTTCTGTTTTAAGACTTGACCTCTGCGCCACAAACAGCTTTGTTGCGTTAATTTTCGTTTGGACAGGGGCACATTGAACCAAAGCGACGTTTATGACTGCAGTCCCGCGGCTTTTCAGTTGTAGCTTGCTGGCCTGCGAGGCTAGCTGGCTGGCTAGCGGAGCGCTGACGGAGTGGAGCCAGCTGGTCGGACGGAGGAGAAGACTCTGATCCTGGATTACCGACTTTACTCAAACTGAGCGCAAGTCACTCACTGCGGTAATCATGAAGATAACCGTGGACTTCGAGGAATGTCTGAAAGACTCCCCACGGTTCAGGTGAGCGATGACAAATAATTAATTTATCGCGTTTTTATGTGTTTCTCCCGGAGAAAAAGTGTCCAGCTAGCTGCTTTAACGTTGATCTGCAGGAAGCTAGCTGCTGTTTTTTCCTGTTACTTTTCTATTTTTGTCTCTTAAGAAAGCCTGCTGGTAAACCAAACAAACTTATAAGCTGTGTAGAGAGCTGCTCTAGTGTTTGTTTTCTGTTTTATAAAGGATTAAAAAAAGTATTGAATAAATGCAGGTAATAGCAGACGTATTACTAGTTAATCATATATTATATGCGAACACTACATAAACTTTTTATTGAGTGTCAGACACCATTTTTTAAAAATCTGCAACGAAGTTCGAATATAATTTTAAAATTGGACTTTTGATTTTTATTTTTAAAAATGTTAAATTACTATGAGCAAGTGTGATTTTATTGAGAGCAATCTCAAAGGTACTTGTTATCAAATGATGCCGTTTTAAAGCTACTACTAGATTTTCCAGATATGTTATTCTGAATTGCAGGTCTGCACTCAGTGTAAACAAAGCACTCCACTGGTTAAACCCACAGTTAAGTCATGACTCATGTGATTGACCTACACCAGGCTGTCTATAATTGGTTACAATTGTTATATTTTCCAGGAAAATGGATGGAATATCCCTTTATTTCCTCATATGTTTCAGTTTAGATTGTTTTGGAAACTTATCTGCATATTTGACTCAACAAATCTGGGCGGAAATAAATTGTCAGACTACAAATTACTCTTTCATGGACAAATTGATTTCATATTTTATGACCAGTTTTCCTGGCATTGCAATGAGAACCTTTAACATCTATGCATTTTTTTAATTTATGAGAAAATGTAATAAAATCTCTACCAAACAAATATTAAATACATCACTATTGACAAAAACTGCAACCTTATATTTCACATAGAGTAAATCCTTTTGTTGTCCAGATAAAACACATGATAACTAAAATAAAGATTATGAAATGCAGTACTAATGCCAGAAACGTAATCTGCAGATTCTAGTGTGCTTCTGCTTAAATAGATGAATAGTCAAAGTAATTATGACTTTCTTTGTTTTTCAGTTTATTGATGGATTGGCCCATATATGTTTTTGTTTGCAGGACATCCTGTAGTCTGACATGGCTCTGTTGTTTAGTAGATTAGATATTCCTTTCACGACTGCTTTATTTTGTAATGCTATTGAGCCCGAAGGAGGTGTAAAATGGGATGTTTGCTCACAGCCCACCCCCTCAGCCATTTTTCAGTGTCTTCTTTTCTCATCCTCCACTCTCTCTTCCTGCTGCAGCCTCTTCTCCCAGCAAAACGAGGAACAGATGTTAGAAACTTGACTTGTAAAAAAAAAAAAAAAAAAAAATATTTTTTTTTTTTTTTTTTTTTTTTTTTTTTTTTTTAATCGGAGTATTTTCTTTTGGATCACATTCAGGAGGCTGAACAAGGAGAAATTTTTCCCATATAGTTTTTTTTCCACCTCATACGTAGAATATTCCATACAGTTTATTCAAGCCTCTTAAACTGTAGGCTGTTATTCTTATAGATTTTATGTCACGTCTCAACTTTAAAGCTTTTCTTTCGCACATCATGTTTGTTTTTGATTGATTGTGAATATGGAACTGCTGAGTCACTGTTGAGTCAGTTTGAAGATGGCTTTCTTTGTGATGCTGTTGTAAGAAAACAAGCAAATTGGTATATTGGTCCATACTTACACAGCACCTTTACAACTGTGCTTTTGTTTATCATTTCACAGCATATGCTTCTATACGTGCAGTGCATTTTCTTTACAGTTGCAAACTGATAAGCATTTTGAGGGCAATTTAAAGATTAATGTCAGGCCTCTGTAAGAGCTGCGATTAAATCATCGGATTAGAAGACAACCATTCTGTACATCAGACAGCTAAACTATAATAGAAAATGCATTTTTTTTAAAGTATTGATCAGACCGGAATCCCCTTTTTCCAAATTTGATCTAAAGCTGGAGTGACACCTGTTATTAGTTAATTAAGCACTGTTAATATTTAAACAACCAAGATTGTCTAATCATTGCAAATAGTGGTTATAGACTAATTTGTTTAAAACTATTGGTTACATTTACAGCTACTAATTAAACTCTTTATTTTTAACCAACCAAGAAAAAACATTAAAGAGCCCATGACATCAAATTTGAACGATTAATACAAATGCATTATTGAAAATATAATAATAAATAACATGCAGAAAATATCTATGGTGCTGATATGAACAACATTGAGATTTCTGCATGTACAGTAACAGGAAGTGATTCATGTAAACGGAGCATTGCATTGGCTAACACAGACAGTAATGAATAATCAGATGTTCAATTAGATTATTATGATTAATTATCAGAGATGAAGAAAAGTTGGAGTGCTTATAAACAAAGACCAGAGAGTTCCACTTTTTAAAGAATTCCCCTTTGTCCTCACTTCCTGTTTCATTTGAGCACCACTTCCTGTAGTACTTGGGCAATGCAAAGTAAAAAAAACATTTAACCTGTTAAGCCCTAAGAGGTTTTAGAGGTAATTTCCGCCTGAAAATACACAACAAAATAAATCAAGAATAGCTCCACAGTTATAAGGTTTATAGGCTAACCCTTGGTACCTCTGTAAAGGTAAGATCTTAAAGATAATTTCTAAAGTGAAACCACTATTGTAACTCTTACTGTGCCTGAGTTATTTGTGATTAAACAAAGATTTTTTTACATTTTTTTAGCCTCGCCTAAATTTTTTTTTAAAATCAAAAGGGCAAAACACAAAGAAAACTCTTGGGAAAACCTAGGAATGACCTTAGATTTTATACATCTACATCTTGAGAATAATTGTAGCAAAGTAGGACTGAATAAGTTGAAGTATATTC
>JAUBOC010000103.1:9644770-9655803 GCA_032275365.1 Anablepsoides cearensis | reverse complement strand
TATAGATATAGGTTGGGCATTTTTTTTGTCACTGACTTCCTCATTTTGAAGCACACACTACTCAGTGTGCTGAACAGAAAACAGAACTGTTAAAAAGGGCTGCTTTAAAAGACTATAAGAAAATTGGTCTCTTCAGGAGCAAAGAAAAGGAAATTAGGAAGAGGTTTTGCACATTGAAATTGTGAAATGTTTCACCAAATACTACCATTTCTCTTTTATCAAATCCTCACACTTGCATTTCTCTTACATTCCAGCATGTCCTGTAGGAACCTCGTTCAAACCAATATGGGGATAAGGTTCCGAATCCCGCTGCAGAAGCTGCACCCTCTGTCTCGTGCCATCCACCATCGCTATTCGGGAAACTCCAACCCTCACCGACCTCCTCATCGTACAGCAGCTCGATATTTTACCTCTATGTCACGGTTGCCCATGCGGCCTTTAAAACCACCTCCAGGGTCAGGTGGCCATAACTACCAACAACAGCGCAACTTTTGGGTGGCTCGCCTGGCGGCCCGGCTGCTAAAGCTCAGATACATTCTGCTGGGTTCAGCGGTGGGAGGAGGGTACACAGCTAAGAAGGTCACTATTCATTTTTTATTATTATTATTGTGTACAACATTACTTTTGAGTGATAATTTTCCTCTCCATCAATGGTTTTATGCAGTGCAGTGTGGATGTAATGGCACACGAGTTCTTGTTAAAAACAAGTAATCACACCTTAAAATATTTTGTCATTTTATCTTCAGACCTATGAAGAATGGAAGGACATGCTGCCTGATTTTAGTCAATATAACTGGGTCATTCCTGATTTTGTTTGGGAACTGAGTGAACAAATTGATCTTGGTAAGTTTTTTTTTTATTTCACTTTCTGTCATACATTGTATTTTTAGTCTGTTTCTCTTCAATAATATCAGAAAATACAACTTCTGAATATAATGTGTGCTGAAAGTTCTGAGTTTCATTTTGCCACCTGTGTTACCAAAGTAGTTATCTTGGGTTGTGTGTTTTGCATGAAACAGTTGCAGCTCAAACCACAGTACAGCTGCATTAAATTTACACAGTTAAACTTATAATATTCTGCTTAGTTCATTGGCAACATGTCACAGACTTAGTATTACCTGTTTTTGTATTTACACATGACTGATGTTCGAGTAGGTAAATGTTTCTCAATTTAATATTTAAATTATAATACCCATGCAGTACACAAAATTCTGTATATTCATGTTACATTCACCACACAGCAACTCATCAGTGCAGTCCTTCACCCATTCACACACATTCACACACTGATGGTGGTAAGCTACATTGTAGCCACAGCTGCCCTGGGACACACTGTGACAGAGGCGGGGCTGCCAGGCACCGGCGCCACCGGACCCTCTGACCACCATCAGTAGCAGAGGCGGGTGAAGTGTCGACTGAGACAGCTGGAAGGAGCGATCGAACTGGCAACCCTCCTGTGACGGGTCACCATTGTTTGTTTGTTTACAGATAAACTGGCCAAAGCTCTACCAGAAATGGAAGAAATTGCCAAACTCCTCCCAGACTTTGACAAAATAGGAGAGAACTTCACGTTCCTGAAAAGCCTTCTTTCCTCTGGTGAGTAAATAACAGATCGGTTTAGAAAGTTAACGCGGGATGACGACGATTACAGCTATTTCACAACAGAAAACCTGGTTTTGACCTTTTATTCATTACTGCCTTTGCACTCGTACTATCATACAATTATTTTATTTCATTTTATATCTCCTACTTTAATCCGGAGATATGAATGACGTGAAGTGCTTTCAAATTTACAATGGGCTTTAGTAGATTAAGTTCTAATAATAACATGTTTAGATGAACCAAAATAAATGTTACTCTGTTTTACTGTTGGAAGGATTTTTGATGCTAATTATTTTATATTAAAAATCTAACTCATTACATTCACATAGTAATAATGTGACTTTTCCCTAACAACCACATTTTGTTCCCTGACTATATTTTACTACACAAGTTTAATTTATTTTTTCTTTTTGATCATCATGCTTCAAGTTTCTGGTCTAAAAGCTTTTGCTAGAATTTACTGGATCACAGAGGTATTCTGTTCAAATTTTAAATCAATGAACAAATGAATTATCTCCTACATATGTCAAGTTTCTGATTATTAAAAAAAACCTTTTTTTTATTAATTTCTCTTGATTGGCTTTTACATGATTATAACATCTAAACATGGTGTCTCATTAAGGATCAGAGCCAGTTTAGGGTTCATTTACCTCTTAACAGTTTCTTCATGAAGTGATTTTCTCAGTTAAATCTCTGGCTTGGCTACAACTCATCATGTCCCTGGTTTGACCACCATCCCTCTGCCTCTGTCTTTCATGATTTTTATCTTGTGTTCTTGCTTTCTCCTCCTCCCCCTGCCCTCCTGCCCCTCCTCCACATCCTTCACAGGCGTGAGTTTGGGTAGTGAAGTCAAAGGAGCCTCTGGTCTGCATCTGTTGTTAGGTGTGTAAACTCAGTGGAACAGCCAGCTCCGCCTCTTTTTCCTCCCTCTCGCTCTTTGACCACTTGTCCATCGACGCGTTGGTGAAGTTATGCTAATTTGGATGGAGGTTTGCTGCCAATTTATGTAGATAAGTGTTTATTATTTTTCTGACTTTCATCAGTAAAGGCCTGAAAATTCATATTTTACTTTGGATTTCAGGCAGAACGTTAAGGTTTAGTATTTTTTTGATCCACAAATATTAAGTGTTTGGAGTGATCTATTGTCTGTCTGTAGTAAGAAGCCCCTCCTTTCTTTTCTTTATTTATTTTTTACCTTGACTGTCTCTGACTTTATCATATTTAAGTGATGTTTGCCTCCTTTGACTTCCACCCTCTCACTCACCTGGCCTCTAAGGGTCTTTTCTCTAATTAAAATCTTGTTGCTAACATTTTAGAAAATCTTTCTCCCTTTGGTTCTACTATGTCCTGAGCTTTTTTTTCCTTGTTCATACGCATTTTAAATACTTTTCTACCATAACAATGTATTTCTTGCTTTTCATGTTTTCTCTGGTAGACCCTTCAGGCAATCCTGCACTAAAAGCAACCGACTCTTCAACCGCAGCCTCACACGATGCCAGCGACAAGCAACACAAGAAGGCAAGTTTATGAAGCCTGTTGCCACTTCTCTGCTTTTCAAGCTTTCTGTGTCAAAACAGCTCTGTTTACATCCAGCTGCAGTTTGGTAGTTTGGCTGCTTTTCTCTTCCAAAGCAAAAATAATTTAATCAAAATATCCTCAAAAAAATGTCGAAACGAGTTTGTTTTGGTCAAAGAAAGAAACAAAGAAATTATGTTTAAATTTTTTTACATCTTGGTGAGAAGCTTTCATATTAAAAAGCTTTGAACAAAATAAACTCTACATAGTGTTTGTGGGTCTTTTTGGTTCAACCAAGTCTCCTAAATGTAAAATGCTTTGCTTTGCTTTATTTATTATTACCTAAAATACCAATAACTTATAAAACAAAGCAGCTTAAGAAACTTTTGCAAACTGTACGTTGATCAAAGTAACGTTCACACACTGATGAGGTGTTTTATTCTTGCTTGCCACTTGTTGTGCTTTTGAATGTCTTTTTTTCTAGCAAAAGAGACCAATGTATGGACATGTTTTTATGTTTATATTTGTCTTTTTCTTTTTCTTTCCATCTTAAACAGTTTTAAGTGTCTCAATGTTTTTATGTCTTTTGAGTGTTTTTGTCATTGTACAAAGTTTAGAAATCAACATAAACAGTGAATAATCAGAAGAGGAGCTTTTAAGTATCTAACTTTTCTTTCTTACGCTCTGCTTTTATCCTGAAATCACGGTCTTCAACATGACCACAACACGATCTTCACAGTTATTTGTTCATATTAAACCACTTTTGATTATACCGAAAAGTGAAAAAATGATAAAAAGGCACAGAATTAAAACAAAACTTTTGCCATGTTGATCTATTGAAATAAGTCAGATTTCACCTGCTTTGTGCTTCAAGCTGATTGATTCTAATGCTTTTTTTTTTTTTTTTTGCTTATTTAAGCTTCATCAGATGAGTTATTAAAATCTGTCTAACGTGTTGCAGTATTTCCATTGAAGTTTTATAAATTCTGTTAGAAGTCAGGTCAGAGTTATGGTTATCTCACAGGGATTAAATCACAGTGAAACATAATGTTGAGTAAATTATGTAGAATTACTGCTGATGCCGCTTGCTGAGAGGCACTTATTGTTGTATTAGTTGTCTCCTCTGCCTTCAGTCTGACAAGGTTTATCTTTTTGTGACAGACCTTGTTTGGTTACACTGATGATAGTGGCAAGATTACCTAAAAGATAGACCTCCATTCTTTCAATCCTGGACTCAAATCCAGTTTTTCTATTTTTCTCCACCTGAACAACACCGGCGCCTGTTTCCCAAATCAAGTTGGGATACAGAATTTTACGGAACCCGTCCAGTGACATTGGAAAAAAAAAATGTCATTGCGTGGCCACGAGATAATACAAGATATCTATTGCAGTCATTTACATGCAGAGACTGTTGATTATTTACATGCACAAGTCTGAATTAATTTTATTTAATTTTAATATAGGAATGAATGACATACTTCAGTCACTTACATCAGACATGAAGTAATTCTTAGCATTATATGTTTCAGTTATAAGACAGAGGTAACGACTGGAGTTGTATTTGTCCAAAAAGCTTTACTTTTTTAAAAAAAAATTTGCATTTGCTCCAGAAGGAGTTTGAGACATGGTGGGTTTAGGAACACAGTGAAAAATAGTTCCCCAACACACACTGATTGTGTTCATTTTCATCTTATAAATAGCAAGAGTTGGATAGCAACTAGTTACATTAACTTGAGTAACTTTTTGGGAAAAAAAAAACTTTTAGGTGTACTTTTACTATGCTGTACTTTTTACTTTTACTTGAGTAATTTTATTCTGAAGTATCGCTACTCTTACTTGAGTAAAATATCTGGATACTCTACCCACTTTGAGTAACTTAACTGAATGACCAGACAAACATCTGCTGTTTTTGTTAGTTTCATAAATTTTATATTGAAAGAAACTGATTTGGAAAAATGTTTATTTTGCATGAATTTGTTAATATGTTATTTATATGAATTATTTTCATTCTGAGCTTTAATATACCAACATTTCAACATAGTTTTATATTTAGGTTCGTCTGATGATGTAAATTTTAAATATTAAATGATTGATGTTTTGATCAGTTACTCAGTACTTGAGTAGCCTTTTTACTACTCCAGTACTACTACAAGTAATACTACTTTTTTCTCTTACTTGAGCCATTTCTTAGATGGCTACTTTTTACTTTTACTTGAGTAAAAATATGTTGAAGTACTGCTACTCATACTTGAGTACAATTTCTGGGTACTCTACCCACCTCAGTAAATAGCCCACTATATAAGATTAATTGTTTATATTAACATCACATAATAATATTAATAATAATAATAATAAATAATAATAATTAATAATAGTAATAATAATAATAAAGTCTGACTCCAGCAATGTCTGTAGCCCATGGCTCACAAAGAGACACGCATTATTTATCTTGTGGCCACGAGATAATTTTTTTTATCCAATGTCATTAGACGGGCATCGTAGAATTGGCCTGCGTGGTTGCTCTTTTTTTTTTTTTTTTTTTGTCGCTCCTCCTTCCTCTCTCTGACTATGACATACCCCAGCAGGGTCTGCTCGGGGAGCTCATTCTTATTCAGCAGCAGATCCAGCAGCACGAGGAGGAGGTCCGGCGAGCGGCTGCAGCCAGTAGTGCGCGTTCGCCACCCCAAGATCCTGCTCCACAGACACGCAAGGTGAAGGTCCCACCCAACTTAGAGCCGCCTCATTCCACCAACAGTTCCCCGAAACATCACAACTAAAAAAAGTTCCAGAGCAGTTTTATTTTTATGTTGCCATCTTTATAGCATGCGGGGTGGTAACTTAGCAAAACAAAATTGTTTTTAACCAAATTAAAACTTGTTTTTTAGTTTAAGAATACATTAATTTACCTTTACGAGGGAAAGAATGGCCAAATGTTTGCCTGATGTTTAGTCGTAGGCAAAACAAATATAGAAATTCTGGAAAGATACAATTTTTTGTTGACGTTACACGAGGGCTACAGAGTGCTGCACTCTTACTCAAATGTGATAAAACGGACATATTAAAAATGTTTATTAAATCAACGTACAGTGCGATAACTTAAAACATTTTATGCTCAAATGCTCACGCCATGTTTTACTTTTTTTTTATTTATTTTTTAATATAAATTCAAAATGTTTGGGCAAACCAAAAATAAATACTTACATTAGCGAGCTGAAGTGCAACAGCATAAGACACGTTGAGTGCTGCATGGTTGTGGTTCTGGTAAAAAGTTGCTTTTGTTGATATACCGTTGACCTCAGTAAACTTCTCATATTTAGCTTTGTGCAACGTGTTGTAGTGGCGACTTATACTAAAATCCTTCATGGCAGACATTGTCTCTAAGCAGACTAAACACATACGGTAGGTCTGCCTTGAAACTTTGTAAACAGATGGTCTACCTCCCCAAAAAAATGACAAGAGGGCAGGACCTTAATGGTGGGTCGCCAGTTGACATATATATAAAAAATTGTTGCTTGAACCTTACAAAAAGACTTTCTGTAATGCATTAATCTTTTTTATATTAATTGTTTAAAATGGTTTAATTTGTTTAATGCATTGTTTAATGTTGTTTAAATTCACACATATTTTGGTCCACATTTGGTAAATAAAAAAGAATACTAACTAGATTTTAATCTATAATTAAAGAAATTACTATAAGATTTAGAAGCCATTTTATTTATTTACATCGTTATCCCACAACATCCCGTCTCCAAGTTTCTGGGAGTGCTAAGTTTTGCCAGTAATCTGTGAGAAAACAAACTCTTGACGCTATTTTTAATGAAAAATGGCAACCAGCTCAGCTTTACTCTGTTTTAAAAGTGATCATCAGCAGTCCTCTAATAAAGCTTGATAGCACGACTTGGAGTTAAGTGGCAAACAGATGCATGGGGTGAACTTCACTTTCTGAAACTAAATTGAATAAATCAAATTTGTATCATTGGTATTTATACAGACTTCTAATATTTTTATGAATTAGTTATTTGGCAGCACAATGTATGGGTGGTTAGCACTGTTGCCTCACAGCAAGAAGGTCCTGGATTTAATCCCCACTTTGGACTCTGTCTGAGTGGAGTTTGCATGTTTTTGTCGTGTTTGCGAGGGTTTACTTGTGGTTCTCCAGTTTTCTTCCCACCGCCCAAAAACATGCATATTTAGACTGCCTTCAGGTCCAGGCCTGAGATCTGTGACCTCAGTGGGATTTGCCTGTTGAAAAAAATAAATATAAACTTTAAAACTGTTAATGTTGTTTAAAAGTAATTTAAAGCAAAGTTCTTGTTCATATTTCCTGGTGAAAGATTTGTTTTGATAAAGTAGTTTCTGTTTTGTTTTCTTTTGTTTGTTCCGTGTCGTTTCCTGTGTTCTGTCCTGCCTCTCATCCTGAAACATGGGCTGATTTCTATAAAATGCTTAAAATCAAATGGGTTTGTCAAACAATTCCTAATCAAGCTGTATTAACAAAAGTGATTTGTGCTTCAAATCATTCTGTTTTACAGAGTTCACTGTTTGATTTGTTGCCTGTTGGTGAATCTTTGGGATTGAAGCAGAGTAATGAGAACTGTCTGCTTGAAATGGTTGATCTTGTCTTTTTGCATTAACCTCTACTCTGATTCTCTCTGTGATGCAGTTCGCATGTATCCAATCTGTGGTGTTTGTGGGAGTTTAACATTCGGAAGTAAAACAGGAGTTGTGTAAATGTAAAACAAAACGGCGGCTCTAACCCAACCAATGTTTGTTGTTTGTTTGTGTCTCCTGTAACTTTCAGTCATCGGACAGAGAAAAGGTCGACCAACTTCAAGAGGAGCTGCTCCGCACTCAGGTAGAGATGATTGTCTCTTAGCTTAAAAGAAAATAATTCAGGTTCAAGTTTAATATGTTTGTGTTTCATGATGAAAATAAGCTCAGTTCGATGCTAACCGGACATCATTATTTATTGTTTAGCTGAAGTACCAACGCATGCTGGAGAGGCTGGAGAAGGAAAATAAAGAGTTGAGGAAAGTGGTGCTGCAAAAAGACGATAAGGGGATTCATCAAAGGAAAGTGAAGGTGACTTGAATAAAACAAAAATAATATTTACGTTATTTAAAAACTCTTAACATAATTTTGAGGCACAAATTTTGATTGGTTTTCTTTAAAATAACACTGCATTTTTTATGTTTATTGATGTTTATTATTGTTGTTTGACATCATGCAGAAATCTCTTATTGACTTGTATTCTGAAGTCCTGGACGTTTTATCTGACTATGATGCCAACTACAACACCCAGGACCACCTGCCCAGGGTAAGCAGGGACTCTTTTCATTAAATATTGATTCTGTCAGTTAAGTTTTTTGAGGTTAAAACTACAGGACTGCCAGTATTTTGTTGCAAAAGCTACACAATAATTAAAATAATATTTCTAATATATTTATAAGTAATCTGATATTACTGAGACTCATTTTTTTTCTTACTGTCATCTTTCATCCTCTAATTGTCTGAAGGCTTGTCAATCATTCACATTACTGAGATGATTTATTTTTCTTCTGCACAGTTTTCGGCACGTAACTCGTTCCACAATGTTTGTGCTATTTTATGTTTCAAACGTGTAATGTCATAGGGGCAGGATTACTAAATTATTTTGGTATTTCAGCATTTACTTTTTCAGCTTTTTAGCTTTTTTGCCCACTTTTTCTCATTGACAATGACAAATATATCTTCAACATCCTAAAAACTCATCAAAAGGTTTATAAAGCTTTAGTTTGCTTTTTACCTTTTACTCTGGTTTAGCTTCTTTGTGTTGATTTTAGCCTTTAGCTTCTATTATTTGTTGCTAATTTTTTATTTTATTTCAGCTATTTTTCTGCTAATTTGAACTTTTTAGTGCTTCTTTCTGCCCTTTTCTGCTAATTTAAGCTGTTTTCTGTCTTTTAAGCTACTTTTAAGCTAATTTGAGCTTTTAAAAACGACACCTTTTTACTATAATTTCAGCTTCTTATCGCTTAATTCTGCAAGCATATGCTTCTATTTTTGAGCTATTTTCCCCTCATTTGTTTCATAAACTGCAACTCTTTCTACTTATTTTCTTGTTTTCTGCTAATGTAAGTTTTTGAATGTGCTTTTACCATCTGTCTGCTAAATGTAGAGCTACATTTCTGCTCTATTCAACTTTTTCAACACATTTTTGCTTTTTCTTTTTACTTTATTTTCTACTTTAAGCAAACGTCAGCTGTTCAGATTTAACTCACAATTAATTTCACCGTTTTGTTATTAAACATTTTTAGCTTCCTCAGCAAAAATCTTGCATTATCGCAGGCAATGCAACTTCTCTAGTTAAAAATCTGTTTTGTTATGTCTCCAGCATCAAACCTGCTTCCTCTCTTATGTTTCAGGTGGTTGTGGTCGGGGATCAGAGCGCTGGGAAAACCAGCGTGTTAGAGATGATTGCCCAGGCCAGGATCTTTCCCAGGGGCTCAGGTGAAATGATGACCCGCTCTCCTGTCAAGGTGAGAGGCGTCTGAGAGGCTAAGGTCAGGTTTGTAGCTCTGGATCAATGAGACGGAGCGAGGGTAACTTGATGTTTCGTTCTGTGTTTGTCCTGCAGGTGACACTAAGTGAAGGCCCCCATCATGTAGCCATGTTTAAAGACAGTGGCCGAGAGTTCGACCTCACCAAGGAGGAGGATGTACGTTACAGATGCTTCCTTTCATTTGACTTGAGCTCCACGTTTTAACTTTATTCTTCTGTTGTTCTGCAGCTGGCTGCCCTAAGGCGTGAGATTGAGCTGAGGATGAGGAAGAGTGTGAAGGAGGGGCAGACTGTCAGCTCTGAGGTTGGACATTGTTCTGTTCAAATCACTAATGAAATTGTTACTTACTGATTTATTTCTGTAATACTTCATGAAAAATGGTGTTTTCTTCATGATAGACAATATCCTTGAGTGTTAAAGGTCCAGGCATCCAGAGGATGGTACTTGTTGACTTACCTGGTGTCATCAGTGTGAGTATACATTACTAATAATTGTAACTAATAGCTTATTCCCAGTAAAGTTAGAAATATTTGCAGTTTTTTTAGTTCAATGTTTTAGTCAATTTTTTTTTATTAATTAAAATATGAATGAAAAAAATGTAGATTTGTTGTGACTCTTTCATAGACGGTGACTACAGGCATGGCTTCAGACACAAAGGAAACCATCTTCAGCATGAGCAAGGCCTATATGCAGAACCCCAACGCCATCATTCTATGTATTCAAGGTGAGTGTGAACCCTTATCTGTAAAGAGACGTGTTGGTGTAATAAGCTGGAAAACACAGTATTTTTGAGACAGTCCTTCATTTTCAAATCTAACTTGACCTTTTTTTTTTTCTTTTTTTAATTTTCATCCAGATGGCAGTGTGGATGCAGAGCGGAGCATCGTTACAGACCTGGTTAGTCAGATGGACCCTCAGGGGAAGAGGACCATTTTTGTTCTGACCAAAGTGGACTTGGCTGAGAAAAACCTGGCCAGCCCGAGTAGAGTAAGAAAGCTGAACTCTTCCAATAAATATTTAAAAAGTGTGAAATGGTATGTTTAGTATTTACTTATTTGTTTGGGTTTAATAGTACTCTTGTACTATTAAATATTATCCTTCCTTTTGATGATGACAGAGCTTTTACTTATGTAAAAGGGTATTTCCAGTTTTTCCACAAGAGGGAGCTCCATCCCATGATTTGAGAACGCCTCCATAGAAAGACATTTTTACAAATGCAGCGTTAAAGTGCCTGTGACATCAATTTTTTGTAATAAACATGAATGCATTTTTGCAAAGAGAACATTGTTAAAATATTTCAAAACAAATTTCACATCGCTGAGATGAACAGTTGTTGAGATATTTGCATGTGAAGAAACAGGAAGTGATGTCAAAG
>JAUBOC010000103.1:9617394-9630572 GCA_032275365.1 Anablepsoides cearensis | reverse complement strand
AAACAGGCGTTTTTCACGGTGGAATCTGACTGATAAAAACTTTGAAGCTTAATCTGGGACCAGTTTGTGGATAAAAACCGTCGCGACTCTCGGACTTTTCTTTTATTTTTCGCATTGTACTCCACCGGGAAGAAATCCCATGCAGTGGCGTATGCTGCAGCGGGAGGGGTTCACCCTAGCTCGGCGCGGGGTGTCGGAGGAGCTATGAAAGGTATGTGCGAAAACGAACGTGACGGCGGGTCGACTGGTCGGCTGCCGAGTGACCATGCTGAAGGCTTTAGTGTTAGCTCCACATTAGCTCTGCATTAGAATTAGCTCCACATTTGTATTAGTTCTGCGTTAGTCATAGTTCCACGTTAGCATTATCTCCGAGCCACAATGAATGGTATAATTCACTAATCGCAGCAGTCACCAAGTTTTAAATATTAATCTCTATCTACGTTTCTATTGCAAATGTGCGCAAAACTTTGTCGACATTCTGTTTATGTTGAAAAAACACAGTTTCGCAATTGCAGTTTTTCCATTAAGTAAGAAATGCTATTAAAATCACTTGTTAAGTCATTGCAAACATGGCGGCAACAGATGTAGACATTGACATGAGATATATTGATATTGCTACCACGGCACTAGCGTTCATCATCAGCCATCAGAGGAGATGTCGGGGTCTTATCGAGGCTTTCGAGCAACAAACCTCTTATACTTTAGAGCAGCTACGTATGCTGCATTTTTGGGACATTGTAGTTGGTAATTTTACTACTTTCTTTTACTACTTCGGTGATTTTACTGCTTCTACTTTTCATGTTGTCTTCATTTTTGTCGTCTATTTTTGCAGGTAGAAACATCCGGTTGTTGATCATGTTATTCCTCGAAAAAAGTGTTTTGCGAAATACACCAATTTTGATACGTTCGAAAAACCGTGAAAACATTTTGTTGTAAAACGTAAGTTTTTTCGAAGTTGACGTGTTTCCATTAAGCAAATATATTTTCGAATTCTACATTGCGCATTTTTATGGTCAATGAAAACGCAGCAAATTGCACACAATACGATTTTGCCCAGCCCTAATGAGATAAATAGTATGTTTGAAACTGTTATAATTTCTAATGCACCTCATATTGTATTTTGTTTGCATTTAGAAAACTCAAAATATGAGTTTACTAGTATCCCGTTTGGATTGCTGGCTCATTTATGCAAAGAACTAAGTTAGAACAACACCTGGCTGACGCACAGCCTCTTACAATAAACCTATAATCTTCACTGCAGGCTTTTTGGCACAGATAAAAGCAACAATTTGTGGAAAATTATGGATTTCAGTTTTTGCGCGGCGAGGTTATCTGAAGGTTAAGGAATGAGAGGTGTCAACAGAAGGTGCTCTGAAAACGGTGATAATGTGTGAAGTGTTGGCGTGTCTGCGCTCGCAGTCACTTTCTCTTTTTTTCTTTCTGGTGCGGAAGCAGAAAACAATCGAGCTCTGGCTGTCTGGGCTTGCTCAGCGGAATGTCCTCTCAGCCTCACGCTCACTTTGTTTCCTTTCATCCCCTCCTCCTCATCCTCCTTCCTTCACAGTGATTAGTGAGGGCTGGGTAATAAGAAGCGCTCTTTGCTGCTCTGCTTGAGGAGTGACGTATGGTCTTCAGGTATTGTGTTTACATACGCCTTCATTCAGGAGCAGCAAGTGGTGTTTTCTGAAATGTTTAATCCGGTTGATGTTTCCTGCTTGGTTTTTAGTTTGGCAAGGCATAACTTTAATTTACTCTTGGTTTGCAGTGCAGTCAGCTTTTTGTCCTGCTTTTTAATTACTTTCATATAAAACAAAATAGAATAAACTGCTAAAGTATCTGCAGTTGTATAGTGTTCATATCATTATTCAGCATTTTAGGTTTGGTTCAATAGATTTTTATTAAGTAGAACCATATTTATGTCATTTATTGCTGTTCTGCAGGGGAAGGACGTCCTTGTTTATAAAGATGCTTTAGAAATCTGTAAACGTCTTCTTATGACAGCAATTGTGCCCACAGTTAGCAGACATAAGCTGCGTTTCCATTACAAATGTGCGCAAAACTTTGTCAATATTTTGTTAATGTCGAAAAAACACAATTTCGCAATTGCTGTGTTTCCATTAAGAAAGATGCTATTGAAATCACGCGTGAATACGCTTGTTCTCGTGATATTCACGCAGTTGACAAGCATGTTGCTACCAAAACACTAGTGATCAGAGGAGACGTCTGCGTCTTTTCGAGGCTTTCGAGCGACAAGCCCCTTATAGTTGGGATCGGATATATATGTGGCGTTTTTGGGAAATTGTAGTCGGTGAGTTTACTACTTTCTTTTACAATTTTGGCGATTTTACTCCTACTTCCTGTTGTCTTTTTCTCTTCCTCGTCTTTTCGCCAGTAGAAACAGCCGGTTCTTGATCACGTGACTCCCGTGATGCGAAAAAAGTGTTTCCATTGCAGTTTTGCGAAAAACACTAATTTCGATACGGCCGAAAAACCACCTCATCCTAGCGCAAAAACGTTTTGTTGAAAAACGAAAGTTTTTCGAAATTGACCTGTTTCCATTGAGCAAATTTGTT
The DNA here is from genome assembly GCA_032275365.1 of Anablepsoides cearensis. NCBI lineage: Eukaryota > Metazoa > Chordata > Actinopteri > Cyprinodontiformes > Rivulidae > Anablepsoides > Anablepsoides cearensis. The sequence goes on along the minus strand of JAUBOC010000103.1, from coordinate 9,627,999 downwards.
TTCGAAATTCTAATTTGCGCATTTTCATGGTCAATGGAAACGCAGCTTTAGAAAAGGACATTATGTTAGGCTTTCTTGTTTCATTTTCCGCTCATTCAGAATAAAAACTAAACAGGAAAATATTCAAAGTGGAGTTTTTACTTTTCTGAAAACTACATTTCAAAGTTGCTCTATTTAAACTTTTTTGCAACATCCCTATTTTTTTAATCAATATTAGGCTCATTTGTTTAGTCATAAAAGCTGTAATGACATTTGCATCCGCTGCCGTCGTAATAGACAGAAATAAATCTGGTGACCTTAGAAGAAAGTAAAAAAGAAGAGCCATGCGTTTTGTTTGACAACTAATAAAAAAGTGATGATTCCAGTGGTTATAAAAGAAAAAAAAAAAGCTTTACAAGTCATACTGATTTCATGTTTCATCCTGCTCTGGAAAATTGAGAAAGCCAGTGTGGAAGAGGAAAAAAGATGGGTGGTGATCAGAGAAGAAATTGAACCAGACTCACAGTTACAGACAAATATTTAACATCAGGTGCTGATGAAAAAAATAAAAAGGATATACACATTTTCTGTTTTAACTGTTAAAAAGTGCAGACCTTAGTGTTAGAAAAGTATGATGTATTTACATTATGGCTAATGTGTCTGCCTACACTTCAGACTTGTTCTGTGGTGTTCTTCATTGTCATTCAGTTTAAGGCATCAAACCCAAATAAATGAGAAATAAAAGGAGAGTTCATTTGTGTGAAGAATATGTGAGCTTAGTCCAAAATTCATTGTTAACCTTTTTTCACATGCCTTTTGGGATGAATGAAATAATTTCTTTTAGGAAAGACCTCATTTTAAACCAGAGTTGTCTGCCTTACGTCTCCAGCTTCAAGTGGATATTCAATTTGAATTACAACTTGGTGTCAGTGCAGCCTTTATTAGAGAGCAAAACGTGACCCTTCAAACCCTTGACACCCTTGAAATTCTGTGATTTACACTTTCATAGGCAGAATAACTATACTTCTCCTGTTTTTAAAAGTTTGAATAAAAGAAGATGACTTATGATACATTTAGAGTATAAGTTTAAGTGTCTGTTAATAACGGTTACTGTAGCTTCAGTAAAACCACAGATTCAGTGACATTATTTTATGAGTGTATCATCTAAAAAAGGCTTCGAAACAAATTATGGGCTTCACCAAAGGGCCTCTTCTGAAAACTGTTCTGCAATACGGCCATAAAATCAAGCCCTGCTCCAAGCTTCCTCTGGCTGTTCAATTCATCAATCGAGCTGACCACATCCTGCGATGATGTGAGGTTTGATAAAAGAAGCTGCCATTGTACAACCATAGAAAGGGCCATGAAGAACTACAAAGCTACAAATAGAAATGTTTTTTTATACTTTCATATTGACTCAAGTCTCAAGTTTGGCTTTAAAGTGCAAAAGCTCCTTTTATAAAACAGTGAAAGTGCGATAAGGCAGGACAAATTTGTTAATTTTTCAAACTGCGGCGGTTGATTTTTGTCCAGTAATATCTTTGTACATAAAGTTTTGTTTGAAAATGTTACAGAATCTTTAATATGGAACATTTTACACTTAATTATGTCTAACCTGTCAGTGTGGAGCTACAACAGGAACAGAAACATGAATGTGGATTATCTAATAAATTATTTGAAGAAAATGTGTTCAATAAAAGTACACCTAAACATTAAAACATTGGAACTTTTAAGTGTACCCTTTTCTAAATTTCGTCATTTTTATCTTTATCTTTACCACTTCCAGTGCTAAATTTAGGGTCTGGTTCTTCAAAGGCAAAACCACTGCTTGTCAATAAAACCTGAACCACACACAGCACAACACTTGTCACCTGGTTCTTTTCAAAGGTTTCTTTTTTTTTCCCTCGCAGAATTTTCTGTTTTTGTTTAGTCTGCCCCCCGGCTGACCCCGCGCTTTGACCCGTTCGGATCTCCCCAGGTTGGCCTGCTCTCTCACAGGCATCTGTTTTCTAGATAAGACCCGTGAGTGCGAGTGCTGATTCATTGCTCTGTCACGGACACGGCCTTTGGGTCGTTGACATACTCGTTCTCCTTCAGTCCACGACTCTCTTGGTCCAGGTTTTAAAGCACAAGGATCCAGATTTGGTGGCAAATCAAGCAGCAAGCTGAGGAAAAAGATATTCTGTTTGTTACATTAAGAGATCCGGTTTCAGGAACAGAAACGGCAGAGCGATTTAACGTTCATTGTCCCTGTTTGCAACCTTGGTCGTTATGAGATATAAAAAGTGAATTGGTGAACGATGACATGTTGGGACAGGACCTGAACCTCTCGCCCTACTTTTTCTCATGACCATGCTGTGAACTGCTGCTTTTTATTGTCTGGACATATCGGAGCAGCATGTGAAGGCGGCTCCAACCTTGGCACTGGTTTTCACCTACTAAAATTTCTCTGTTGTCACTTTTTACAACGGCTACCAACGTTTTTCTTTTTTGTTTTCATCACATCCTGTGAAGAAGAGTGACCATCTCCAGTTAGACGGGGATTAGTTTGAAAGCCCCTCTGTCCTTTCTCCCAAATCTTTTTTCTGTTCTCCCTGTCCTCTGTTTTGGACATAGTCTAATTACAGGTCAATTAAAGGCCTTCAGGCTCAGTCCTCCTTCTGCCAGCGCTTCGGCCACAGCAGGCTTAGGAACCTTTACAGAGCTCCAGTGAATGAGATATCATTTCATGTGGAGATCAGCAGAGAGAAGGCCTTAAAGAAAGGACTTGAGGAAAAGGCTTCTTTTTTTTTTTTCCTCCACCCTCGGCAACCCACACATCACCAAGCATTTTAAAGAAGGGGCCTCTGGGATAGAGGGTAGAGAGGATTATGGGAATATTCATGACCAGATAAAGGGGTGAGCGGTTGAATGACTGTGTTTTGGGGCTCATCTCTTAGGTAAACAGGAGCCTAAATGGAGTTTTAAATCGCTACTCCCCTCTGCACAGTCAGGAACAGGCTGTAGTGACTCTGACCACTGTTTTTTTGTTGCATTTTCACAGGATGGTGAAAAGGAAGCCTTGTTGCAGCCTTTTCTTTATCATGCAGTGGTTTTCTGGTTGCAAACAGATGGTGCTGGGGGGGAAATAAATATCTGGTTTTCACGGGTTTTATTCCCAGAATATTGTCTGCTCTGAAAGACGCTAAGTTGTGACCTCCTAGACGCCAGAGCGCCTCTCATTTTATAGCCATTACTACACCATTTCCAGTGAAGTTGGGACGTTGTGTAAAACATAAATAAAAACAGAATACGATAATTTTCAAATCCATTTCAACCTATATTCAATTCCCAACCAGGGGTACGTGACCATATTACAGGGGGTACGTGGAAAAATTTGGCATATATAGGACCCTATGATTTCCTCAATGTGGAAAATGCAGATGGAATCACATAATTGACTCAAAATGGAATCCTGTATAAAACATTAAATCTCACAGAATTTGCTTATTTGGGTGAGTTTTTGATGTATTTTTGAGGCTGCTGCTTCCTGCACCTGACATTTTATTTATTTATTTATTTATTTATTTATTTATTTATTTATTTATTTATTTATTTATTTATTTATTTATTTATTTGAGGTAACGTCTTTATGTTTAATTTGAGTTGAAAAGAATAAAATGCCCGAGAATTAAATGTTCTAGGGCAGGGGTCTGCAACCTTTATAATCAAAAGAGCCATTTCTGCAACTTGACACACTAATAAAATGTGTTCAGAGCCGCAAAACAAGCTACAACTGTGATTATCAACTGCTGGTCCGCAGGCCTTTTCAAGGCCTTTTCAGGAACCTTCCTGGCCAGTGGAGGTGTCTTTCTAAAACCGAAAAATACTTTGTGAATTTTATTATTTATTATTATTTTAACACATCAGGACAAAGGAAAAGACAATCGTGTAAACAAGAAAAATACTGTATATAGTTTGTAATGGATTTCATAAAAACTAGTACAACTGAACTATTCAGGTACATATTTTTTTCCAATTCTTATGTAGTCTTTAAATTCTTTAAAGGCAATTCTGATGGATTTGAGAGAAAGATCATAGAGTAAAGTTGTATTATTTAAGCACATAGCAGGCTAGCATGTTTTACATTTTGCATACTATTGATCACATATTTGCATACAAATTGATTTCTGTTGTGTGTATAAAAAACAAACAAAAAAAATATTCTGTTATGTTTGGCCACATTTTCAAAGAGCCACATGTGGCCCCAGAGCCGCAGGTTGCAGACCCCTGTTCTAGGGGGTTAAATAAATTATTTTAATTTAATAATCAGTTGTTATAGTATCATAATAGTTTTGGAGAATCATCATTACGTTTGACTGAAGGGGTACTAGTGGTATGACAATGGCTCAGGGGGTACACAAGATTAAAAAGCTTGGGAACCACAGGAATACACTACAATATATATATTTAATGTTTAAACAGGAAACTTTGTTTTTTTTAAATATTTGCTTATTTGGAATTTGATGCCTACAAAAAAGCTGGGACAGGGCCAACAAAAGAGAGAAATACTAAAATAAAACACCTGTTTGGAACGTTCCACAGGTGAACAGGTTAACTGGAAAAAGAGTGTCATGATCTGGTATAAAGGGAGTTTCCCTGAAAGGCTCAATCGCTCACAAGCAAGGATGGGGCGAGGTTCACCACTTTGTGAACAACTGTGAGAAAATAGTCCAACAGTTTAGGGGTTGTAAATATGCTAATTAATACATCTAATACCGTCTGACACAGGTAAAAAGTCTGTAGGATTTTCTCCATGATTGATCATTTTGACTATTCAGAAAAATGGAGGGACAATGGACTGAAACACGTCAAACATTAGTTATGGTCGATCATCCGAGGTAAGCAACAGTATCCATTTGATCTGAAGCTCAGGATAAAGTTGACTCAATTTGATAAGAGTTTTCATTTTTCCAGTGTTGTCTGAGTTCAGTTATGGGTTTTCAGTTACTTCAACAGCACCGAGTTGTAATCTTTCCCTGTGATTCCATGAAAATCAAACCTGAGTATATTTTTCTTGTTTTAAGCCTTTTGATCTAACCTCCACACCCACTCAGCCTCCATTAATCCAACAGATCTGCAGATTTCTGCGCACAGTTGGCAGGATCTTTTAATGTTTGACCTGCGCTAAGTATCATGTACTGGAAATCCACTCGTCATCCACCACATCTAAACCCCATCAAGGAACTTTGAAGCCTGAGCCTGGGGATTCCCCCCGTGTTTTTTCATAGCCTCGACAGTCTGTACCCTTGTTTCCTCACCCCGGCCAGGCAGCCCCACCCTCTCATACCTCCTTTTCCTTCAGGTCAGACAGATGTCGGGAATCCTGCCTCCTATTAACCTGAATTGAGTTATGTTGTCCTGTGGTCAGGGCACGTAGCTTAATCTGGGCCCTGCGGTGGGCTGCGTGTTGCAATGGCGCATCGCAGGGTTATGTTTCATTCAGCCCCACACCTGCTGCTGTGACTTGTCAGAGTTCCCTCTGACAGGCCCCTTTAATGCCTCCATTAGGTGTAGTAATCTCTTTCCTGAGTGTGTTAACGGAGTATCAAAGGCTGGGAATTTTTTCTCCCTGCCACCTGCCAGTGGGGGGAACGTGTTAGAAGTTGAACAGAGCTATAAGTGGCATGGCTGTACAGCTTTCTGGTTTTTAAGATATTCGGATCGTTCACAGCCAAGTTTCCTGTCAGTTTTTTTTACAGGTTCTCCGTGTTTTTCAGGACAAAAGGTTGTGGTTTGACTTTATCTCTCCCAACAACAGTTTGTTTTCCATCCATCAAGAAAAAGATTCTCTAACAGTATTTATTTTTTTTCCCATCAAAGAACAGCTGAATACAAGCCTCTTGAGCGTGATATTTAGTTTCTCTCCCAAGTTATCACCCTTGTGCTGATGCTAAATAGATGCTCGGGGCTCTAGTGCTCCAAACCACAAAGATTTATCTTCCTGAACAAGTCTTTCAAAGCTGCGTTCTCAGTTGGCCTTTTTCGTAGCAAAAACAATCAACAATAGTTCTCTGTGGATCTCGTGTTGCTGATTGATCATGATGGAGCAGCGCCGCTTTGCTCTTCAGAGCCGCTGTTTGAGTTTGTGCTTTGGGGAGATCCAGACAGATTAGCGAGGGTGACGGCGAAGCTGGAGGTGCATCGCAAAGCACGGCTACTTTTTTTTATTTTTTTATTTTAAAGCGTTGGCCCTCAGTCTTGTTTCAGCCACTGTTAAATCAGGGATTCAGGCTGCTGAAGACGGCTCGCTCATCTCGTGTGACCGCACATGTTGGGTTGAAGGATCGCTCACATTATGCTCTGTAGACAATGGTAGTTAAATCATGAAAAGAAGTGAGTGACTGCTTTTCCAGGAGATTCCCCTCTTTTCACCAGCGATGCTGTTATGGCGTCTCCTTCTGTCCATCAGCGATCTGCCCAGAAGGTAGAAACTATAAAGGAGAGGGGAGAGAGCTTTGATGTGGCTGCAGAGGCCTTTATCATCAGACGTGTTAAGGAGGTCCGCCTTAAGGTTGGACCTTTCTGTCAGAGGCCAGATCTTTTGTAAGCATATTAAAAAAAAAGCTTTTTAAATAACTACTTGTGCTGATTTTAGCCCTAATATTTTGTCCTTAAAAAAATAGTTGTCACTTATTTATTTCAACAGTTTGTCTTAAGATCAAAGGTCAAAAGGAAACCAAAATAAACTTTTTTCAGCTGTAACAAGATGTTATCTTAAATACTATTTCTTCTTTGTTAATTTAATCCTGTAAATGTTTAGGCTTATAAACACACAAGCCATTTTCTGTTTATACACATGAACAACCATCCATCTTGAGCCACTTAACTGCAGTCGGGTCACGGAGGCAGCAGGTCCAGGAGAGAATCCCAGACTTCACTCTCCCCAGCAACACTTTCCATCTCATCCTGGGGGTCCCCAAGGCAATCCCAGGCCAGAGAGGATACACAATCCCTCCAGTGAGGCCTTTCTCAGGGTCTCCTACCAGTGGGATGAGGCATCCTAATCAGATGAACCACCTCAGCTGACTTATTTAAAAAAATAAATGCTATCCTGATAAATTGTGTCTCCTGGATAAAGTGAATTAAATTGTGGTTGGATGAGAAGTATTAATATATACCACTCTGACACCATATTAGCTTGTACACAACACATCACAGCTGCACGCCTTTAGAAAAAATGTTTTTTGTAGGTCACCTCCAAATAAATGTCATTTTGGAAAAACTTACAGCTCACTTATATTCAATACTTTTACTTTTAATACTTGAGTAGATTTTGTGTCAGAAATTTTCTTTTGATATTTAAGTACCAAAAATAATATCAAAATACTTTAAGACTTTTATTCACTAATATTCTTAGAGAAGACTTTAACTTTTACCAAAGTATTTTTATGATAAGATACTTGTACTTTTACTCAAATATCACTTTATACAACATTGCCAAAGTTCTACAAATATTAAATGTTTTAGACACAAGTTTCATCATGTACCTATACCTGTTATTTAACATTTAAATGTTATCATTAGTTGTTTTTTTTAATACACTTTGACACATTTCTCTACTTCTTCTGTTCTTTGCAGAGAAAGTTCGTGAGATCCAAGAGAAACTTGAAGCTTTCATAGAAGCTCTCCACAAGGAAAAATAACATCTTCAGGTATTTGTTTCTGCCAAAGTAAAGCGTACCTGGTTGTGGTGAAGCCGCTTCGTCTCTGCAGCGTTAACAGTAATTCATCTTTGTGTATCAGCAGAAGGAATGCACTGAACAAAAACCACCACATCTGTAAATGACTGCCATCGCCCCCTGGCACCCCCCTCGACACGCTCTGGATTTTATCTTCCTCGTACCGGCCGGCTTCCCATTCCTCCCCACCCAGACGCTGATGGTGTCCCGGACCTGAGCGGACGCGAAAGAAGAAGGAACCGTTTTTTTCTGGCTTTTTCTTGAATTTCTGTTTCCCTAAAAATTATTTCTGTAACACAAGAGAGGGACAGGAGCACAAACATAAGATCAAACAGAGTCATCATTTGAAAATTGGACATTTTGAGCTAAAGAACAGCTGAAACAAGCTCAATATGCACATCGCTGTTTTACCACTAAAATATCCCCCCTTTGTTTTTTATTGGCTTTAATAAATAATATTATACGCATGTTTATCAAAATCACATTGTCATCATGCTTCTTTTCATTAGCCTGTTGCACAATATATAGAAATGCTTCACAAGATGGGTTTTTATAAATTACAGCTAAATTAGGATGTTAGAAATAAAGATCCTAATCTGAGTTATGTAAAAAAATAAAGTTAACTTTAAAATAAATGATGCTTAAATTTAGTTGTAGTTCTAAAAGAGGTATATAAACTGTCTTTTAGGAGCTAGTAAGAGAATAAAATTGTGAGGATGATTTTTAAAGCCCTTTCCAGAGAGTTTTCTTCTTTGGATTAGATTAAGTTCTGATCGGTCTAATTTGGTCAATTTGATTTTTGTCAAAAAGTTTTTTTGTTTGTTTTTTTGTCACCTCCATACAGCTGTCTAACCTCAAACATGAAAAGAATGATCTCACTTTGTTTTTAAAGTCAAGAAACACAACATTTGATTCTTCCTCCCACATTTCTGCTCCTTTCTCTTTCTCATCTTTAAGACTTTCAGCTCCTCTACGTCTTCATCTTCATCACCGTTCGGACCTCTCCGGTTCCGCCCACGCCCCACACGATGCTTCGAAACTTAAAAGTGATTAAATCTATTTGCCTGCAAAAGAAGAGAAGGATCAGGCTGCCCATGTTTGTTCATTCGCTCTTTAATTCTTGTGTAAATGGGTTTCTGTAAATACATGAATATGATGAGCTCAGCTTGGATAAAGTGAACAGGCAGTCAGGGAGCCGCCGACACACGAGGACTCGGGTCGAAAAACATGTATGTTGTAGAAAGTAATGTGTGCATGGTGTTCCCCTGCAGATGTGCGTTATTTATTAAATATGTGTTTAAAATTCAATTGACTTGTTTTTATTTCAATCTTTTTTATGTTTTTTTGCTCCTTTGTACACCGGAAGCAACTTTTCTGCTGAATTTATTGTCTGCGTTTCTTTTCAATGAGGATATCTGTGTTCAGCAGGTCAAAACTATACAAGACACTTTAAAACAGCTTTTTCATTAAATTAAAGGACGTTTCCTGCTACTTAAATAAACATCTTCATACTAACATGCTAAACTAAAAAAATAAATAAAAATGTTTCCTATAATCATGTAGCCATGTTTGTAAGCTTGCTGGTTCAAACCAATTTATATTTAACTGAAATGTAAAGCTTCAGGCTCCTCCAGTCTCATACCCAAAACATTATTTTACTCAGAAATGCATGAAACTGCTTTTTTAAAAATAATCCATGTGAAATTGTAGGATTATAATAATCTAATCTGACTATGCAGACATTTTATCATTTATAGACTCTGCACGTAACCAATCAATAAATGATCCAACAACAGAGCAGAAGCACAGAGTCACCAAAAACTGAATCAGTAAATGAGAGAAACCATGGAGCAGAAAATTACTTTATCATAATCAGGTTATTGCACGACTAACAGGAAGCAATAAAAGTGAACAACTTTGCATGAGAGTCATAAAAAAAACAGCTGACATTACAGCAGCAAAACGATCTGATAATGACACAAACGTATGAAGAGATTCTGTGCATTTTTAATAAAAATCAGTTTTTTGTTAGTACAAATTAGGATTAAACTGTCCACAAAGGAAATCACTGCAGTAAGATTGCTGTAGAATTTTCTGTTTTCATATGTGTATAAAAGTTTTATTAATTAGATTTTTTTATTGTAGATTATAGGACCTAAATGTTCTTTGTTCGGACCCACATCAGGCTTGATTCACTGCAATACATACTTACATGCACTGTTGCACAAGATGTATTTTCTCTGCATATTTTTTCTTTACACAAACTTTGTGTGAAAGAAATAGAAATATTGTTTGTGTGAATATTTATTGTTTAGACCAGGGATAGGCAACTGGTGGCCCACGGGCCGGTGACATCTGCCCAGCCCTCATTGGCAGGTCGGACAGAAGAAGCAGCTCCTGGACTGAATGAGCCGCTTTGAGTCCCAAGTAAAAATGATAATATAGTGATTATTTTTTTTAGGGGGTAGACTATTTGTTCACAGAATTTCAAGACAAACCTCTGAGTTTTATCTGGTCATATGATGGATTTTAAGTTACAACAGGTTGCACAAAGCTAAATATGGGAAGTTTACTGAAGTCACATAAACAAGACTTTTTACCAGAACCATGTATCTTCTGCACTTCAGCTTGCTAAAGTAAAATGTTTATTTTTTGTTTGCTTCACAAGTGTTGTATTCATATTTATTAAACAGCATTTGAGCATGAATAATCTTAAGTTACTGCACTGTTTGTTGGTTCATTAAACATGTTTTTTATTTCTTTATTTATTTCTTTATTTGCACAACAAAATAAAATACACAACAAAAGACAAACAAAAAAAACAAACAAACATATTCTTCATTACTTCACATCATAAAAACCAATGTGCCGGAGAATCGCCAAAAAACCCTCTAGGAGCTTGAAAAGC
>JAUBOC010000103.1:9576882-9592459 GCA_032275365.1 Anablepsoides cearensis | reverse complement strand
CCTGGACCTGTTTGTGGATAAACGTCGAGTGACGAGTCTCAGAGTTTTTTATTTTTTTCCACATGGACGAAATCCCATGCAGTGACGTAAGCTGCAGCAGGAGGGGTTTTCCAAGGGAGCTATACATAGGTATGTGCGAACACGAACAAAAATAACCATGTGACCCCGCATCGTCGATTCGGATTCTCATGCAGTATACTGCCAGCTTAATGGCGACAAGCATCAGAGGAGAGTGAAAGGGAAGGTTTGCAAAATTGCAGACCTGCCATGATGGTTTGAAAATGGTCTCCCTAATTAAAAGACGGGTAAATTTGAGATGGTTTGAACAGGTGCAGACTGCAGAGGAGGCTATATTGGACCAAGCATTTTGAATATGGATCTACTTGGGAGAATAGAAACTACAAAAGGTTCATGAAAGTAGTGAAGGAAGATAAGAAACTTGCTGGCTGTTCCACTTGAGCCACTTTATCAACGGGCTGCTGTGACTCAATGCTGCAGACTCATAATTGTAGGGTTGCATCATTGCTACATTTACACCAAACGCGTTTTGAGCATCAGGAACATCTGGTTTACATGCAAAGTCAATGGTGGACGTGCATCTAGAGGCGACTAGAAGCCGAGCAGCATGTCCGGCATGTTTTGAGCAGCGGAGTTCGAAGCGATTCCCACGTTTTGAGCGTTTTCCGTGGGTGCGGCGCGTCCAAACCGTCCGACGCACGAGTTGGAAAATCTAAACTTTTGCTGCTTGACGCGTCGCATCAACCAATCAGTGAGGCTCTGCTCTGCGACGTACTGGTGACGAGCCAGAAATACTGAAATACCCGAAACCCGGGAAATCAGATCACACAAACAATGGAGGACAAACTGATGGTCTGATCATTTATGATCATTTCAGTGTCCATTATTGTGATAGAAATAAAAAAGATTTGCCTGGAGGACGATTAGTGAGGAAGTCGGCATGTCTGGTAAGTTATTACAATTTATTTATTATTTTTGGAGGCACACAATGCGTTTGTTGTAAATGTGGCATCTATTGCAAAACAAAAACGCATTTTGTGTAATTTCACTCGCTGTTGCAGCCCCTGCAGAGGGGAGTAGCTGAAAAAAAAAAAAAAAACAATTCATCAAATCAGGAGGTTATTTAAAAAAAAGAATCTCATAACATATTCTATCAGCACTTGTTTTATTTTTCTCCTTGTTTTTGCGAGTTACCTGATGTCAACTTAGGTAGAAAATGTATTTTTCGTAACATTTTAATTATAAAGGAGTCAGTCAGCAGAAGAATATAAATAATTTAAGTATTCACAAAATAGAAGAGAAAATAAAAAAATTGTGGATTGTGTAGTTTTATCACCACCTCAGAAGTGAATCAAAATTGCCTTTTTAAATCCTCTGAGTCGTCTTCTAGTAACTTTAACATCCTTGTTGCTCGTGACTGCTGACAGAATCAGGCTTTTTGCTAAAACTCTGGAGCATTTTTGTGAGTAGATTACTCAGTATGTGCTTACAGTGAAACACATCTTCATATTTTTAGTGCGATAAGACCTCACGTTCTCAGATTATTTCCAGAGGTCATATTTAAAGCTACAGAGCGCTCGGCTCTCATCTTTTCTCTGTGACTCCTTTTGAAAGTCCCGCTGAATGACGCTGGTGGTTTGCGGTTGCATGGGCCGAGTTAAGCACTTCCACACACCATCATAAAGCATAGTTCAACCTCCACCTCTGTCATACGACAGCTTTCCTGTTTCATATTTCAAAGTTCAGGTGCTGAAAGCAGCGACAAGTTGGAAGACATAAAGGAATGTTCTTCCCTGAAGAATGGATTTGTTTAAAAATCAGAACAAGGACACGGAGCATAAATGCATGTGTGTGTCCATTCCCATGACAACAAGGATGAGAACTCGCACTTCCTTGCACAGTGAGCCCATATAAGGGGGCTGCTGGGCCGAGCTCTGCTCAACAATAGCTTTTAATGTCATAGCTCAGTGACTGCTCTTTGTGGACCGGGCAGCGCACTGCGAGCCACACAAAAACTCAAAGGCAAAATGGATTAGAATATAAGAGAAAAGATGACTGAATCAAACCCAGTGGATTGGAGGAGATTAGCTGAAAGGATTATGGGAGAAATGACACACTAATTACTTTCTGTTGGGTGGGAGGGGGCAGTGAATCTGATGGAAAGGGTCTTTCTTTAAGGAAGGGGAGCACATGGTGAACATTTTGGTAATTGCTTTTAATTCAATTTATTTCTATTCATTTGAGTTTCAGTATGCTGATGCAGAACTGAGCAGCAACTTTATTATCGGTTTACAAAAAGAGTTTTAGGTTAGATTTAAAGGTAATTTTCAAATCAGTTTGAGGTGATAAACTGAGGATATGAAGCTTTCCTGGAAGTGAAAATCATTTTTGTTTGACCTTTTACAATACTAGATCTTATTTGTTTTAGGGAAAATAAATGATATTAAAGTAGTTTATGATTTGTTAGTTTAAAAGGACTTTTATTACAGGCTGCCAGAACTTTAGCTGATGTGAGTTTTTCTGTCATGTACACAAAATCTCAGGAACTGGTAGACAGATTTGAATAAATCTCTCAAAGTAAACATCGGCCACTCCTGACCAACTTCAGCAAACACAACAATGACAAACAATCAAACTTACAGATACTGAGTTATCGTTTGATGGGGTGCGAGATGGGTCATCCTCTATTCATACTTTGACTTCTAATCTTTCAAGGCCTTGCAAAATTCCATAAAATAAAACTATAAGGGGTAGTTTTATATGTTTGCAAAAGGTTGGTGGGCTCAATGCATTTCTTCAAGGAAAGCCAAACCTTTATTAAAAGTTTTTAACCACATTCTTATTTGTCTAAAGAAAATAACTTGGAAATAGTTTTGCAGCTGGAGGCTACAGACACTTTTTTTCCCTCATCTTTTTTTTTTTTTTTTTACTGGTTTTCAGTAGTTTTGCATTCGACAAGTGTCACTACTGGGAGCATGAGGCGATACCTGGACCCTACAGAGGTTTTACAGGCAGTCCAAAACCACCCAGATGGCAAATCAATTTGTGCCATTGTCAGAAGGTTTGCTGTGTTTACCGGCACAGTTCTAAGAGCATGGAGGAGATTCCAGACGGGCAGCTAGTCAGAGCTGGGCCACGTCATCGGAGGTCTATTTTGCATCTGCGGGACTGGACCCCAGGTTCCTTGATGCTACGTTTCTGTGACGTGTGTCAGTTCCTGCATGATGAAGGCATTGATGCTATGGACTGGCCTGCCTGTTCCCCAGACCTGCATCCACATTGGCAATGTGCTCAACTTGACTGATGCTTTAATCCAGGGAGGAGATCTCTCAGGAGAACATCTGCTGCATCAGGAGGATGTTGCAGAGAGGTCATACAGGCCACACCCACTACTGAGCCTCATTTTAACATTTCTTAAAGAATTGAAGCTGGATCAGCCTGGGATTTTCTAATGTTATTTTGAGTATGATTACAAAACCAGACCTCCATGGGATAATAATTTTGACTTAAATTGATTTATGTTATGTAATTTTTTCTCAATGCAAAGATTTTCCACTAGAATGTTTAATTCATTGAGATGTTTTTTAATGTTCCCTTTTTTTGTATTGTTTGAGCAGTGTAATTAAGAGAAACTTTCTCTCACAGTGTTTACAAAGTACAAACTACATATTGTTCAGATGAAACTCTTAAAGCTTTTTTTTTTTTTTTTTTTTTTTTTACTGTCTGCCTCTTAAAAACTATTCAAACATCCCAAACCATTTGACTGAGACTGATGCTAACGCCAGCCTGGAACCTACTTGAGTTCTCAAGTTCCTTTGGTTCCGTTTGTGAGGAATTCAAACTCTTTCAGAGCCTCTCAGATCTGCAGTCTGACTTCCACCTTCTGTCTGCGGCTTGTTTGTCCATCTGATTGTTAATTATTTGAACAAACTGCAGTCAAGAAGCTTAGAGGATGTCTTGTCTGAAGTTTGTTCTGCTCTCCAGGTCTCCAATTAGCTTTAAAAAAAAGAGCCTGGAAAAGATTGGGTAAGACAAAGGAGGAGAAAGGGGGAGGCTACAGGGGAAAAAAAACAAAATGCAACAATCAACAAGGCCTCCTGGCATCTTTGTGAGGGAAGCGCACACACACACACACACACACACACACACACACCTCTCATCCCTCACAAAACTGTTTTCAGGGCTCAAGTCGTCACTGTGGAAACCTCTGTCGTTTATTTCGTGTGTTCACTTCCCATCCTCCCTCCTCGCTGTTTTTCACTAAACACATGCACACGAACAAATGCTGACATCCCCCCCCCCCCCAGTTCCCTCCTCCTCCCGCCCCTCTATTCACGCCCTCGCTTCTTCCTGAGCTAAAACAAAGCCCCGGGCTGAAAGGGCTCTGAGGTAGGTAAATGTATTCAGTGACACCGGCCGGATGATTCCATTCTGTGCCAGCCCTGTCGCGTTTGTTTCAGACCTTGTCCGAGGGCAGGGACGGCGTGTTGGGCCTTTTGTCCCGAGCGCCCTCTGCACAGCCCAGCAGTTAATGGTGGCCTTGTCCCAATCTGCTGGACCAGAAACCTGCAGCCTCACGGGGACGGGCAAGCAGGGTGGCACAGGAAGACACAGAGGAACATGATGAGGATGAGGAGGTCCGACTGGCTGGTCCACTGAAGAGATTTTTCACACTTTCTTTTCCTTCTCTTACATCTTTTCTTTCTTTTTTCCTTGTTTGTTCTTTTATTCTTTTTGTCTCTTAACTTTTTCCTTTTCACTTTTCCACTACATGTCACTTTGACTTGTCTTCATTTTTTTCATTCCCCCCTTGTTCTCTTTTTCCTTTTTTCCCCGCTCCTCCTCCAACCCTGTCAAACTTTTTTTTTATCCACATTGAGTGACAGTTTGTCCATCTTTAGCTCCAGGTGCTTGTGAAGAGGGTGAACTTGATGGTGGGGGGGAGGAGAAGCAGACACTCCGCCGCTGTCTGTCTGAAGAGGCCCCCCAGCATTTAGCAGTGAGGGTCTCCTCTCTTTGACTGTCAGCTGCTGAAGAGAGGCATCTTCAATACTCCTGCTGTCTTCTACTCTGAGAGAGGAGTGGACCTCAGGCCTGAAAACTTTGCAACACTTGACTCCGATAATCTGCTGGAAGACCTGACGTCTGTGTTCGTACAAGAAGAGATCGAAACAGATGCAGCTTGAAGTGACTTAACTTCACTCTTTGACTATATTGTTTTATATTTAATGATTTTGTAGGAAAGTAACTGCTGAAAATGTGCACATGGTCTAAACTGCAGTATCCATCAAAAAATAAAAAACAACAAAACATCGTGTTCATGGTGACAGAAAAACTTAAATGTTAAGGAAAAAGGCTGTTTACAGTGCCCATCTGGCGACATGATAAATATAATATATATATATATATATCGTGGCCACGAGAACATATGGCCGGAAGGTAAAGTGGCCTCAAGATAAATAACACGTGGCCTTGAGATAAATGACAACGAGATAAATAATGTCCAGCCAGGAGCTATCGCATGGCCACGAGAAAAATAATTCATGGCCTCAAGACAAATAACGTTTGACCAAGATAAATAATGCATATTCAAATGTTAAATAACGAGAGGCCACAAAACAATTATGCATGGCCTCAAAATAAATTATGTGTGGCCTCAAGATAACACGTGGTCACAAATTAAATAATGCATGGCCACAAGATAACTAATAAGTGGCTACAAGATAACGTGTGGCCACAATATAATTTTGAACTGCCTTGTCTGTCTTTGGGAGAGATACAGACCCTGCCAGTCAGATTATATATGCTGTTTTTGTTTCTAACTTTTCAAAAGTTATTTGTGTGTGTTTAAACTTTCATAGTTTTTATGAGATGACAATGAATGTCCTATGTGTGTGTCAGGAAACAGATTTTTTATTGTTCCTAAACATAACATAACTCTGACTCCTTCTGAAGCCAAGGCACGATGTGTGAAAGAATCCTGTCGTGTTGAGGTTCAAAACAAGAAAATAAAGCTTTTTGGACAAATAAAACTACAGTCATCACCTGTGTCTTATAGCTGCAACATATAAACTTAATAATTACTTCATGCTTAACTAGGTCATTCATTATTTTCAAAAAAAATAATCTAATTCCAACTTGTTCATGTTTAAAACAGTCTCTACATGGATTGCAAGAATTTTTTCTTGGCCACTACATTTTTTTTAATCCTGTCACTGGATGAGTTCTGTATGTTTTGTCAAAGCCTGTTAAAAATTATATGACTAGTATTATATTTGAAAACATATATTTAGTGTTTAAAACAGACCGATCAACATCTATTTTAGAAAAGTAACCCTTCTCGTTATTCTTTTGTTTTTTTAATTGATTTTTTAACTTTTAACTAGTTATTTTCCTGTTTATCAAAATTAAATAATATTTTATAAGCACTGAGCTGAGTGTTAATTAAAAACTCGTCTTGCTTTAGTTTTCATTTCCATAAACACACTCATGTTTTTGAAATGTCCATCTGCTTTAATACCAGGAATCCCAGGATTCCCACCCGAGTATTTGAGTCTTTGTGTAAGTGTGGGTGTGTATATTCATAAGAGCCAAAACCAAATCCACCCTCCTCCTCCTCCTCCTCCTCTCTCAGTGTTCGGCAACAAAATCAGCTCTTGTATTGTGGGCCACCACTACAAACGGTGCATGAGGGGGATTAGCGGCTTCTTGACTGCTCCTTCAAATGCACGCCCAGCATGGCCGCCTCAATTATGACTATTAGATGCCCCGAAAATGAGACTGAGATGAAAGCAGGGGAACACCGAGGACTTTTCCCAGGGACGAATTTGACCACACGTCCTGCAAAAATGAATTCATAATCCACAGTCCCAACAATGTCGAGAGAGGAGGCCTTCCTGGAGTGTTGTGCTAGCATGCTGAGGGAGGCTTTATGTTTCTATTGCCTTCATTGTGCACGGGAGTGCCGTAATAACGATTAGAGACTTTAAAGGCTAGATTAAATAAGGGCAGCTTAGTGAGCAAGTTCTTTAATGGGAAAACTCCTCTGAATACCAGAGGAAGGAGGGCTGCAGGACTCTATGCAGCTTTGCCCTCGGATCAGGGTGGCACTTTGAATGAGAAAATGAAGTCATACACATGGGTTTTGCTCACACACACACACCCCACAGCACAGTCGGTCCTGCAGGCTTTTGTCAGCGGGCTGGTGTTCATGAAGCCAGCAGGCACTGAAAAATGAGCCAACATCTAACATGTTTTTTTTTTGTTTTTATAAAGTTCTGAGAAACAGAGTGTCTGAGACAGGGGTGTCCAATCCAGGTCCTCAATGATCTTTCAGGTTTTGGAGGCTTCTCTGTTCCACCAAACTTAAATCTGTGATTAAACGGGCATGTGCAGAACATCAAGAGGTTGAGTCAAAAGCAGAGAGAGCAGCCCTAGAGGACCAGAATTGGGACACCCCCCACCCCCCACCCGAGCTTTTAGGGTCTGTGGTCCTTTGTTTCTATTCGGACTGGGTTCCTGCACCTGTTGGGCCATAGAGAGAATTGAGTAAAATAAACACATTTTTTTCCTATGTGTATAGTAACCGCCTAAATGATTTGGTCTAAATTCCCCCTTATTGTAACTCCACAAGCCCCTCTTTCACCCCTTTTCTGAGGTGTGTCTCAGATCAACTCGTTTTGAGGCTGTCTCTTTAATTCCAAACGAGGTGCTTCACACTCCGGCCTCCTCCAGCTTCCAGAGCAGTTCAATCCAGTTTGATAGAGGGGTTTATGACTATATAGTGGCACAGAATACAAATGCATTTAATGGCTAAAAAAGGGGATTTTGCATGTGTCCCCTTTGTAAATATAGGGCAGGAAAACTGAATGAAATCAAGGCTCTGATCAGTTAATATGATGTGCCGCCTTCTCAAATAAACAGCAGTGAAAGCTGGGATGTAAAATGGAGACGTTACAGGTTAAAACCTGTGCATTTTCTTTTAATTTAAACCTGAACTCTTGCTTTCGCTACGGTGAAGTAACATGAAAATTGAATAATTCAATCACATAAAAAGAAAATCAAACACATTTTCATGTAGTTCTCCGCCAAGCCTTTTTCCTCCTCTCTTATAGCTCAGGATTCCCCTAAAAATATGCACAAACTCCCCTCTGGAGATTAAAGCAAAAGCATGTGGGATGCCAACAAAGGCCCAGGAGATCCTGAAATGTTCTCCTACCAGTTCTCTCTGCCCCCTCAGGCCACGTTTTCCTCCCTTCCTGCCAGAATTTCTTTTCTGCTCGTCTCAGACCAGACAATGTGTTTTTGAGAGCATGTGAAACTCCATGCAGATGTGCCCTCGAGGGGCGTGTGCTCATCATGAAGGGGATCTGCTGGTGGAAGGGAAGGTAATTTGAGCATCCAGAGACTCTGTGAAGGGAAATAAGCTGTGTGCTCAGGTCCCTCTGCACGTGGCTCCCACACCACTTGGCTGGGTTTTCCCCTTTGGGAGTATTTAAAGGAAAACAGGTGTTTGTTTGCAACCAATTCACTTCAATCTAGTTCATTTTTATTATTTCATTCTTATCGTTTCTTATCTGTGAGTCTTACTTAGTGGTTAGTTTAATTTAAAGTTGAATAAGTCCAGTTTTGGAAAACTAATATTGGATGTGAGAGAAAATCTAATATTTACAAGACATTGTGAAAAATTATTTGCCTTTTGAGCAGAAACCTTCCAGTTTGCAAAGAGAACGTTTTCAGATTTAAACAGGATCTAGTGAGATTTTTGCAGCAGGTTTTAAGTAAAACTATGAACCGTTTAAACAAACTTTATTCCAGTGTTGTATCAAGTACATCAAAGTGATACTTGACTGAAAGTACAAGTATCTTATCATAAAATTATTTTGATAAAAGTTAGTTATCTCTGAGAGTACTTGAGTAAAAGTCTAAAAGTATCTGACAATTACTGCACTCAAACGTAAATTTGATATAAAATTTAAGTATTAAGGAAAAACTAGTTTTTCTAGAGGTCAGAATGACTGTATTATGTCAAAATGTTAATGCTTAAAAATTTGGGATGCACTCGGCTACTTGATTCAGCTGCATACTGTATACATCTCTTACACTTCTGTTCATATAATCTACATTTGTCTGATATGTCCTGCTGGAGTGTGACATGATTTGTGTCATGTGTGATGGCGGGTACAAACCAGCAAGGTGCCAGGATGGCATATATTTATACTTCTCATCCAGCCACAGTTAGTCATTATATCCAGGAAACATAATTCATCTTAATAGGTTTTTAGTTTTTTTAACAGACAACTTTCTACTTCTTACATTTTTGTAAAAAAAAATGCAAGGAGTATAAAGGACAGATAATTGAGTCAAAATGTCAAAATGTAATGTATTTACTCAAGTTGAGCATAGATGACCAAAATTTCCACTTAAGTACTGTAAAAAAAGTATTTGTACTTTGTTTCTTCACAGCTCACCTTTTTATTCCAACAAGTGGGAAGATGCTTCAGGTTTTCTGAGTTCCTGCTGTTCTCCCCTCCGCCACCAGAGGGAGGTGTTGTCTCTGATCACTGAGGTAAACGAAGGCAGCTTCAACTCAAAACAGCACATTAGAGCCAGTAAAAATATGCACACATAAGTGTAGATAATGACACGGGCAGACATCAGAAACTGTTAATATCACCTGGTTGCAGCAATTAGGGAAATTGCTTGCACCTGCCGGTCCAAAGTGTTTTATGATTAATGTTCCAGATAAACTGTTGGCTTGTATTCTGTTGAGGGGGTTTGATTACAGTTGGTGATGTTTTGTTTCATGTTTGGTTGTTTTGACCGTTGCTGATCAGCGTGGACAGACAGACACCGAGATGTCAGAGGACCTGTTTGTTTCAAGGATCTTATTACCAAACCAGAGGATCCTCTGCCTCATCACCCGAGGCAAGGCATCTCCTGCTGACAGAAGTTCAGGACAGGCTCAGAGGCTTCCTGGTGTGCTCTCCTTTTCTGTGGCGTCTGCCGTCTCATGAAAGTGTGTTGACTCAGATGGGATGAGTAAACAGGACCGAGGTGAGGCCATGTGGACGCTGCATTCTCATGGAAGCCAGGACCAGTGGATTAGGCTAATATGGGCCCACGAGAGGGGGGAGGGGGGGGGGGGGGGGGTGCTGCAGCGCAGCCCTCCTTGACAGGAGGTGATGGATTAGGGCTTTGTAGGGCCCATGTCAGCCCAAAGACACCCGGTGATGAGGGAAGGAAGGGAGGCAGAGGAGGGATCAGGGCAGCCCAATCCCAGGATCAGCAACATGTTGACAAGAGATTATCCCAATCGGTGTGTTGGTTCAGGAGCTGAGGCAGGGTGCAGGTATTGCATAGTGATGATGACATTCTAACAAACCTGTCGTTATATAGTGTCAGAAATGCCGACGTTTGTCATTTAAACGTTTCTGCTGCAGAACTGAGAAACGTTGATTTAACAGCAGCAATAAATCGAAACGCATAAACAGAAATCAGGTTACTGTAAAAACTGGCGACGGCCCGAGATCTCAGCCACGTTTGCCTCTTTCATCAAAATGTAAAAAGCAGATTGTTTCTTTTTATGAGTTCCCTTTGAAATCCAGCACATTCGACCCCCCCTCTTCCCCTCAAACCTCCACACAGCCCCGGCTTGGATTTTACAGCGAGCTCTGGTTTATTTCTGGAAACCCTCTCCTCTCCTCCTCAGCTTGTTTAAGACGCCGGCCCAAGTGTGCCGTGAGTTTATTTTGCCGTTCGGGACAAACATTAAAGCTGAGTGATTAAGAATTTAGACGAGGCTCCGTTGCAAGCGAGAAAGAAACCACAAGAAGCGTTTCAGGAGGGGGAAGTTGTCAGTTCACAGTTATGGGTACTGTGGAGTGGAGGGGTCCTGCACGGGGAGACTGACTTGGCACTGTCATCTGCTGGCCCCGAACCTCCACATCTGGACCCCGTCTTGTGTTATTTAACGTGAACAACGGGTTCTGCTCGTGACGCTGGGATCAATGATGCAGAGTGACAGCATGTGCAACAGGAGCTTTCTATCATCCTGATTAGAAACTGATACTCAGAGGAGGTCAGACCTTTTTTTTGTCGTTCTTAACTCAGCAGTCCGTTGCCGTAAAGTCAAGCCGGAGCAGATTTGTTCCCCCCGGGAGCTGCGTTGGGCTGAAACGCGAGGTGATTAGCTTGTGCGTGTTCGCGTGACGGATGGCGGTGGAGGAGGGGGTGGCGAGGCGTGACTGACATGTGGCAAGGAGGCACCGATCCGTCTCTTGACGAACTTGTCGCCTCACCACGCTCCATGTGTCAGGGCCTGGCGCTCTCCCCGTGTCAAGCGTGGGTGGCCTCCTGACACGCGCTTGAATGTGTATGTCACGTCCGTCTGGGGTGAAACCGCTCCTGAGCACGCACACACACACACACACACAATGATACTGACACGGTGCCATCAGGCGCCGCCGCCGAGCCCAGACGGAGTCTCTGGCGAGTCGCAACCTTTCATCTCCTCCCTCTGATTTCTCTCCACCTCTCGCCCCTCGTGTTGCTTGTCCCTCCGCTCTGGTGGGGCCCAGCGGCAGCCATTAACTCACAATTTGGGCCTGAACGATCATATTTAATTCAATTATGACGAGGGTTCGCGGGGGAAGAGGAGCCAGAGCGGCTCTTGGACGGGGCCGATCTGAGAATGAACTCTTGTGCTGTATATTCAGTGCCAGCTCAGGCTGCATGAGCATCGCTGAGAAACTCCACTCTGTCACGTCCGTCGCCTCACATCGCAGGCAGGATGACGTGTAAAGTTTGGCAGCTTTGCTGTGATTTTTGTGGCGATGGCTGCGCTAACAAAAGAACCTGGACCCAATCCTCCTTTCTCCTTGTTTTATTGGTGAACTCTCTCCTGGCTTCTGTTATTTTCTGGGCTATAAGCTCCCAGGGTTGCCCTCTGGACGACGGGTAAATCTGGTGTGAATTAAGCCCGACTTCAGATCTGAGCATGGCAGGTATGCTCAGCTCTCCCAAGCTGTTGTTCTTTTTCTTTTGTTTTTTTGTTGTTGCTTCAAAAAGCTCCACCAATATCAGATAAATTCAGTGGGACATTTGGAGCGATGTAATTCATATTCACTGAGGACGGTCGTGTAGCTTCACAGAACAGATGTCGGCCCCATTTGCCGACACGCTTCATATTCATTTCAGTGTTTTCCTGCAGGTGTGTGTTTGTAGGCGGAAATCTCTGTGATGCATCTGCATAAAGGGCTGGAGTGGAGTTACAATAGACCCCCCCCTCACACACACACACACACACACACACACACACACACACACACACACACTCACGCACTCATGCACCCCTCTGGTTTTTCTCTCTGGGTTATTCAGCCCCTGGCATGACCTCCCTCTGAGATGCCCTCACATTCTAGGGATGACTACCAACCCAGGAGCTCTCTCTGCCCATCTGTCCACTCCCGGCGCAGCAGGGGAGTCCTTCCTCCTCCCACACTGTGGTGCTGCTGGAGGCTCACACACACACACACATGCAGGTTTGTTTTCATATCCCTGTGGGGACTGTGGATTGACTTTCATTCATTTTCTGGTAATTTTATAGCCTAACCCTGATCATATATCCTAACATTAACCTCACAGGTTCCTACCTGACCCTAAAACTAACCTAAACTCAATTCACACCACGCTCCTAAACCAAACCCCTAACCAAAGCAAAAACCTACCCACATACACACACACACACACTCAAACAAGTGGTTGACTGCTGACTCAGCTCTGCATCAGGCTGACAGTGCAAACGAAGCAACGCAGGGGGGCTGAGGAGTGTGTGGGTGTGTGTGTGTCAGTCTCCAGGAGGACCACTGCTGTATGCTTTACAAAATGAGTAGGCGTGTGTGTGAGGAGTGGGGGGTTCTATTCATCAGTGCTGGTGGATGTGTGTGTGTGTAGGTGCTTGTGTGGGCGGTTGGGTGTGTGTGTAGGAGTTTTCGGATGTGTTTGGGTTTGTGAGTGGGAGACCTTCAGTGGGCAGCAGTGGGTGTCTGGCTGTGTGGGCGGTGAAATCCTAGCCGATGCTAGCAGATATGCGCAGCTGAGACTGAGGGTCCACGACTGGATCGGAAGCCAAACCGGTTGTTCAATGTCCGTTTTTACTGTCATAGTGGACACACACACACACACACACACACACACCAATATCTGTTATATCTCCACAAATCTGTCCCGGTAAAAGCTCCACAGTTTTCTGCAGACTCTGTGCACAACGTCGGTTTTATTTACATTCTTGAGTTTTTGGATATTTTTAATATCTGTATTAATATTCGCTTCCAGGTACAACAGTTGGATTCTGGAAGAGAGTACTTGAAGCAAAATGCAAAATGTTTAAGCATAAACAAACACACCTCAAACTTCTGACCAATCACATAGGTTCTTTTGCAGGGGTGGGGTGAAAATTGGGCTGTGACAAGAAGGAGCAGAAAACTCAGAGCTGCGAAATAAATACGTCAATTTCTGTCACGCAACTGCAACTTTGAGAGGCAATTTGTATAGCGCACTCAATAAATGTATATATTTAGGCAATTTTTATGCATCCATCCATCCATTTTCTACACCTGCTTCTTCTGTTCAGGGTCACTGGTGCCCATATCCAGCTGTCACTCTGCGAGGGGCGGTGTATACCCTGGACAGGTCGCAAGTCCATCACAGGGCCAATTTTTATGCATGTTAGTTCTATTTTTAGTTCTCAAAAAAAAAAAATTTTAATCAGTGATCCAGAAGCCGATTAAACCATCTGGATTGTTTTTTGTAGGTTTCTGTTATGGGATTTTAATCATAAAATAGTCTAAAAATGAGAAAACTGTGTTTATTTTCTCACTTTAATAGTGATTAAGGTATCATAAAATTTATAATAATTTGTTTAGGTGATTTTTTTGACTGATTTTGACAAATTATAGTCTGCATTTAGTTTATTTTGGTATTACTTATTAAAAATGTGAACAATTAACGTAACCTCAGGTTATTACTTGGCTGTCGAAGGCCGTGAACCTGCTCTCGTCTGTCGTAAACATCTTATTTTTCCTTGTTCTCCAGTCACAGCTTTCCCCTTTACCCACCAGTGTCAGGTTTAAAGTTTTAACATTTGTACACAGCTCTATACTTACTATAACTTTACTGTCTTAGTTAATAAAAACAAAACAAAACCATCATCAACATCTGTCTGTGAAACAGCAGTGAGTCACATGTCCAATTACGTTTTTTAACCATTAACAAATTAGGACCTAATGCAACATGTGCTCTCATGATTGAAGAATGCTTCAGTTCTGAACATTTTAAAAGCCGAAATTTCCAAATCCAAATCAAATCAGGAAAACTGCAATTTAAGTTGCTACGTAACTTGTAAATATTTTTGTAAACAGCTAAATTACTTAATTCCTCACTGGTACAGTCCGTTCATTTATCAAATTTATCTTTTGTTGTTCGGTTATGTATTTTTAAAACTCTTTACAAGATTTAAAAAAACAGTTTAGATTTCAAGAATGATAAAAAATACACAGAAAATGATTAACTCAGAGTATTTATTTACTCTCCCCCTGCAGCTCCAGAACGTACGTGGTTCACATCAGATTATGGAAATGTCAAAAGAAAACCAATTTGTTTTTAAATTAAAGAGCTTTATCTTGTTTATGAAAGGAAAACCAGTAAAGACAATTTATGTCACATTTTCATGTCAGAATTGTATCCAGTATAAAATAAATATTTACTGTGGGACATTTTAGACAAACCTCTCATTATGCCAACAGGTGAGTGTGTTTTGTTAGAATTCCTTCATTTCTTACAGTTTGGAACATTATTCCCAAAGCAAGGCTGTAGGGACCAGCCATGATGTGACCTTCGCTCCAGCCTCAGTCTGCTCAGCCCATTAGTCCAATTTACTCAGCTGTCAAACTCCAGATTCACGCTCTCATCCATTCTGAGAGTTTAAAGCAAAAAAAAAAAAAGCTCTGCATTCCTTCAGCCCTCTTAGTTTTAAACCTGACAGCCTTTGCACACAAAAAACGTGCTGAATAAACTTTCATCTTCCCTCAGCAGTGAGAATCCCCCCCACCTCCCTCCGCCGGTGGGAGGATGATTGTAGATGAGTTGGCTAAACACATTTCTGGCGAGCGGGCACGCTGCCGGCTGCAGGCCTGCAGGCGTGGGAAAGACCCGGCTCTGATAATAAGCAGCGTTTGGCCCCTCTAACCTCTGCGAGCTTTGGCTCGGGCTCGTTGCCTCTTTTCCTCCTCGCTTGTTTTCCCTCCGTTTCTCTCCCTGTGAGTGGAGGACTCACAGGAGAGGAGGTCAGCCAGGGAGAGGCTCACAGCTGTGGCTGCGAGGTCCCGGCGTGTTTATTTGGGCAAGCCCTACCATAATAAGCTCCAGCCAGGCATTGCTCCTGAGGACCGGGGCCACCACCGCTGCGGCGCTTTTCATCCTAACAATGGGGGAAAGCGCTCTGACAGAGGAGGAGGAGGGAGCTGCACGGCAGAGTTTACTGAACAACAGCTGCCTCCTC
>JAUBOC010000103.1:9429167-9449245 GCA_032275365.1 Anablepsoides cearensis | reverse complement strand
TTGCGTGAATTTTTAGTTAGGCGCAAAGCAGGACAGCCAACCGAAAGGTCCTTTTCCAAAGGACCTGCAGTTAATGAACAAAAAACTTAGCATTGGTAGCGTTCGGCGCCACTGCTGGGCATTTACTTATACTATAACTCGTATATTTTGATTAATAAACGCTCAAAAGACCACCATAAAACTGAAGAAGAACCGAAGAAGTATTTTAATAGAAACAACAACCATGATAACTTCTGCCGGTAAGTCTCCGAAGGCATGTTTTAGATTTGTAGCCGTAACTTCAGCTAGCTCAGCTGCCATTGATTTAGCTGAGTCACAGAGTGGTAGCAGTAGTTGTCAGTCGTTTACTGACAGTAAATAAAACACCCAACCTGTCTAGATTTACACGTTGTGTTTTACCTAAATAATATATCTAACTAATTGTAGTTTAATAATATGTTATTGAAAACAAAAACAGGATGTAGAAATGTATGAAGACATTCAGTCGTGTGTCACAGGGTGTTCCAAATCTTGATTGCTTATTTGTTTTTTGCTTTGTATGTAGCTTAAGACTACTTAACTATGGCGACTACTGTATTTTTAAAGCATGTAAGTAATTAAACAGATCACAGGTGCGTGGATTCTGTAAACATGTTTAGTCTAAAGCAGTGGTGGTCTATCCTGGTCTTCGAGGGTCGGTATCCTGCATGTTTTACCTGTTTCCCTGCTCCAACACACATGATTCAGTGACTCGGTTACCTCTTCAAGTTCTGTAGAAGCTTTGTCATCACCCACATATGTGTATTGTGTTAAACAAGCTAAGGCCTGGGATGTTTTGATTTGATACATGGGTAAAACATGTCACTTTAATATACGTATTTGTTTTGTATTTATGTTTAGCTGGCATAATTTCACTCCTTGATGAAGAGGAACCACAGCTCAAGGTAAATACAGTTGTTGACAAGACATAAATGTGACAAAGTTATGGCATGTAGTATATCATTGCAAGAGTCACTGTAAAGTCGGTGTGTGAAATGACCCAAAAGTCACTTTTGGTGTGTGTGAAAGCTTAAGCAGTATCTTTGTTTTACTTGTAGGAGTTTGCTCTACAAAAGCTTAATGCCATCGTGAATGACTTCTGGGCTGAGATTTCAGGATCTGTAGATAAAATGTAAGTATTACTGATGAGTTCGGAAACATCTGAGATAGGATTGCAACATAAAACAGCAACAGCTAAGTAAATGTATTTGTCATCAATGCATGTTCTCATACAATGATGAGATTTGTTCTTAGCGTTTGACCTATCACATGTGAGAAGCACCCGAGTGGAGCAGCGGGCAGCTATTTAAGCGCTCGCGGAGCCGTTGGGCATTAGCTGTCTTACTCCACCACGACATGTGGGCATTGTGGGGAGTTGAACTTGTGACTTTCTGGTTCCAAGTTGGCTGCCCTACCATTGCTCCACAGCTGCCCCTGGTTCATAGTTTACATTTTTTTATGTCTGTTGTGAGGGAAATAATTGGTTTAAAATGTCTTATAAATTCAGGACAGCACTGATGAGCATAACGTAAATTAAATTATGAACAAATTGTTTCAGCAGTCAGAAATGTGTTTCACAATCACAAATTGGGTGCTACTGAGTCTTTAACTGCTTGCACAATTAAAGAGATTTTTTTACATTTTATGTTTCTAATTATATATACTTTAGCCACACAGAAGACAAAACTGTATTTTTCTCACTCATTTTTATTGGTTAGTCATGTGTAACTACCGTAGCTCTTTTCAATTTACAGTGAGGTCCTGTATGAGGATGAATCTTTTCGGAGCAGACAGTTCGCTGCCCTGGTGGCCTCTAAGGTTTTCTACCACCTTGGAGCATTTGAAGAATCTTTAAATTACGCACTTGGTGCTGGTGATCTTTTTAGTGTCACAGACGACTCAGAATATGTGGAGACCATCATTGGTGAGTGAGGAAACAGGATTACTTTTGTTTCTTTTATTTTAGTTTATTCACAGTGTCTTTCAGATGGGGATTTACACTGTAGATTCACGACTTGTACTCTCTTATGTCCACTACAGCCAAATGCATCGACCACTACACCAAGCTGCGGGTGGAAAATGCTGAGCTGTCTGAGGATGAAGAGAAAAAGAGAATCGACCCACGCCTGGAGGGCATTGTCAACAAAATGTTCCTGCGTTGCCTGGATGATCACAAGTACAAGCAGGCCATCGGCATCGCCTTGGAGACCAGGCGTCTGGACATGTTTGAAAAGACCATCCTTGAATCGGTCAGCATCTTCAATCATTCACTGCTTTGCCTGAATTAGATTAGTTTACATATTAATTGTGGGTTTTTAATGCTATTGATTATGCATGCCTAGAATGACAAAACTCATGAGTTTAAATAAACGTGATGACATTTCAAACAGATTTACCTGGTTGATACCAATTTCAATTTTGATTTATTTAAAAAAAAAAAAGTATCATATTTTAATCGTGCATATTGTTAATTTTTTTTTTTCTTCTCCTTGTCAGAATGACGTGAGTGGGCTCCTTGCCTACAGCCTGAAGGTTTGCATGTCCCTCATGCAGAACAAGAAGTTTCGTAATGATGTTCTGCGAGTTCTGGTCAAACTGTACATGAACTTAGAGAAGCCTGATTTCATCAATGTCTGCCAGGTAACCATTGGATTTTAATTGTTGTTGTTGTTGTTGTTTTTTACATTAGCTTATTGATAATAATCCCATTATTTCAAGTTGCATTTCTGCCATAGATGATGTTAAACATGTTTTTTACATAACTTGTAAAAGTTGGATTAAAAAAAACTACAGTTTAACATGAGATAGTATTTTTAACTTTCTTTATTTGAGAAAAGTATCCACAAAAAATTTATTGGGGTGGGGAAATTTTTTTTGAATGCAAGTTGTAAAAGTTCAGTCAAGCTACTTCAGACATTTTATATTGTTAAAAACCCATCTGGGGACAAGCATTGCAAACTAGCTTAGGCTAAAAATGTTATAGAGTTCAGTATTTGTTATACGTGACACTTGTCTCCATGCAATTAAACAATAAAGAGAAATAAAAGCAAATATGTTATGTAGTACCAGTACTGATTAGGTGTATTGCCCCAGTTTTAAAACTTCTCTAAAACTGTCAGAGCCCAAAATATCTCTGATTATTTTATTTGTTTTTTTTCTCCACTTTAGTGTCTGATATTCCTCGACGACCCACAGGCTGTGAGTGACATCTTGGAAAAGCTGGTAAAAGAGGACAATCTGCTCATGGCCTACCAGATCTGCTTTGACCTCTATGAAAGTGCCAGCCAGCAGTTCCTGTCTTCCGTCATTCAGAACTTGCGCACCGTCGGAACACCCATCCCCGCCGTGCCTGGGTCCACAAATACAGGCACTGTTCCTGCAGCAGACAAAGACGGGTGAGGAGTGGAAAATACTCATACATTTGCAAGGGTTTTGTATTGCTTTTAGTGTATTTTGATTTTTCAAATTAGGCTAAAGTTTTTTTTTTTTTTTTTTTTTTTTTTTTTTTTTTTAGAATTAACAGTTTTAAATTTCTATGAAACAGAGTCACCATTAAAGGGGACATATGAAAAGTCCACTTTTTTTAGCCATTAAATACATTTTGTTGTACACTTTAGGAGTGTATTTTGTTTTTTTTTTAAATCTGAAGCTATTACTTAAAAGCTTATTGTTTGGGGGCGTTTCAGTGATGCAATGGAGACGGATGAGAAGGCAGGCAGCTCACCAGCTGGAAAGTCAGCAGAAGCAGTAAGTAATTTGGATTATAGATCGTTGGTGTTTGCACTGACTTTCTGTGTCTAAAGCATTATTTGCTTTTTTTTTTGTCTTTGCTTCCATAACATTTTGTAGAAAGATGAGCCCAAAGACCAGAACGCCAAGATGATCAAAATCCTCAGTGGGGAGATGGCCATAGAGCTGCACCTGCAGTTTCTAATCCGAAATAACAACACGGATCTAATGATTCTGAAAAACACAAAGGTAAAATATAGGATGAGTTAGAGAACAGAAACATTTGTTCACATTCCAGATAATCTGCAGGTTATTCAAAGTTGACTCGTGTCTTCTGATCTTGCTCCTCTTCCCCATCTGTTTCTCCAGGATGCAGTACGAAACTCGGTGTGTCACACAGCCACGGTTATAGCCAACTCTTTTATGCACACAGGAACCACTAGTGACCAGTTCCTCAGGTAATAATGTAGAAAAAAATCATTATTTTTAAATTATGCCTAAATGGTGCAGTGAGATAAAGAAATCTACATTTCAAAGAGATTTAAAACAGTTTTTATTTGTTCTTGTAGAGAAAATTTAGAATGGCTAGCAAGAGCCACCAACTGGGCAAAATTCACAGCCACAGCGAGTCTGGGTGTCATCCACAGGGTAAATCGTGCCCTTTATAATCCTAAATACTAAAACCTTTTTGGGGAAAAGCTGATTTAATTTAAAAGTGAGTTTTGTGTTTATTTCAGGGTCACGAGAAAGAGGCGCTCCAGTTAATGGCCACCTACTTACCCAAAGACACGTCGCCTGGCTCTGCCTACCAGGAGGGAGGAGGCCTGTACGCTCTGGGACTTATTCATGCCAATCACGGCGGAGACATTATTGATTACCTGCTTGGTCAGCTTAAGAATGCCAGCAATGATGTAAGTTGTTTTTTTGTAATGTCTGTTTAAGGATTTCACTTCAGTCAATGTTTTATTTAGCCTCAGGAAAGTTATGTCTGATAACATTTTAAATATTCTTTTTGTTTGACAGATTGTTCGTCACGGTGGTGCTCTGGGTCTGGGTTTAGCCGCACTGGGCACAGCCAGACAAGATGTTTATGACCTGCTCAAGTCAAATCTTTACCAGGATGATGCCGTCACTGGTAGGCTCCTGACAAAACGATCATTAAACTAAACTTTGTATTTACTGCCCAGCCTACAAAAGAAAAATGCTACACAGATGAAAACTCTTTGTTTTTGTATGTCTCTGATTATTCAATGTGACCCCTCAGGGGAAGCTGCAGGTTTGGCTCTTGGTCTGGTCATGCTCGGCTCCAAGTCGGCCCAGGCGATCGAGGACATGGTGGGCTACGCTCAGGAGACGCAGCACGAGAAGATCTTGCGTGGGCTGGCGGTGGGAATCGCCATGGTCATGTATGGACGCATGGAGGAGGCTGACGCCCTGATTGAAAGCCTCTGCAGGGACAAGGTATGTCTGAAAGTACTGAGAGCAAAGTTTATACGACACAAGGAAGGAGTTCTTTTGTCCTAAAAAACAATAGGAGCAGCCTTCACATATAACACAAAACAAACATGAAACAATCCGCAGAAAGAAGGAAGTTCTGAGGATATGAAAAGGATCTTTGAGACCATTGTTCTTTATTAGGATTGCTACACACTGGGTTCATGTATTGTGCACTCTCTGAACTCTGTAGCAAGCTGTTTATTTTATCATATATGGCTGTTTCTTTGTGCCCTGGGTTCATTCTAAATGGGGAAATGAATCAAACCATACTTGTGCATCCACAAAAATATACACAAAGCCTCAAAACTCTGCTTTCTTTTATCAACGATAGGACCCCATCTTGCGGCGATCTGGTATGTACACAGTGGGAATGGCCTACTGCGGCTCCGGAAACAACAAGGCCATCCGACGCCTGCTGCACGTCGCTGTGAGTGTTTTTTATTTTGTCTGTTGTTTTTCACTTTCTGCTGAGAAGGATTGTAGATTTATCACCACAGCAGTAATGCAGAATCTAAGACCTCAGAAGTGTTGCTCATTTTACAATTATTGCTATATAATGTATCTGAAAATATTTATTTCTATTGGAAGTAAATTATTTGCTTATTTTTAAGAAATACAAATCACGTGAAAACTGCCCCTTTTTATTTAGCAGAAACTCAAATCTCTAAATGAGACTGAGTTGATTTGAGCCAAAGATTGCACCTAAGTTAGGAAGTAAGAGGCATCACCCGCCCTTATCTTTTTATAAGAGCAAAAAAACTACATATATTTGTAGCCATGTTTTTATGTTGCAGTTATTAGCTTGTCCCATAGGCGTCACTGTGTCCTAACTAAATTTAGTTGAATGTGAAAGTGGAACTACCTTTAGTGTCAGTTTAACTTATGTGAGCTTTCTGCTTGTCTTAAGGTGAGTGATGTAAACGATGACGTCAGAAGAGCTGCTGTCGAGTCCATTGGCTTCATCTTGTTCAGGTAAGACCTGAATCTTAATCCCTGTGGACACCATGGGTTTTCCATTCATCTTGGTTTGGAGCCTCAGTCTTTCCATATTCTGTTTTTTTTTTTTTTTTTTTTTTTTTAGTACCTGCAACTATATTTTCTTACTAAAACAAAACAAAAAACTAACCCCTGCTACAAAACTCCTTTCATAGTTAGAAGTATGTTATACTGCTAGAAAATGGAAAATAAAAAGTGATTCACAATAGTAGGATCAAATGTCCTGAAGTTTTGTAAGTCAGTTGTTTCTGATTATGCTGGTAAATGTACCGGTGTTATGTGAACATTATTTTCCATTCTGTGCACAATGTAGATTAATGGCATTTTTAAAAGAAGAAAATAGTGTTTGTGTTTTGAAAATTTTCCCAGGTTTAGTTTGGATTTAAGGTTGCAATTAAATTCTATTTTAACTAATTTCTTCTGTATGAAGAAATCTGCTCAACTGGAAAAAGCTAAGCGCTAGAGAGTTTCATTAAAACAAACTCAGAGATTCTAGCATTGATTAAATTACTTTTAAAGCCAGAGTGAAAAGCTGTGATGGTTTATGTGATCAGTTTGCAGCTAGAAAAATCCTACATAAATCTTCTCTGTTTAAAAAGATTTGTGAACCACAGCGTTACATCCATACGCCCCATGTTCAACTGTAATGACTCAAAAATGTAAGATGTTCACGTGCACAAGTAGAAAAACTACAAATTAGAATCCAGGGGTCGACATAACTATTGTTTAGGTTGTCCGAGACGACCTATTTTTGTTTCGGACAACCAGATCCCGCCTCCTGATTGTCCGGTGGACAACCAAGAGAAAAGATCAACATTAAAGTTTTCCGCTGCGGAGGTCCATCATTTGTAAAAAATGAAAGGGAGGGAAAACTTTAAAGCAGTCTAGGGATTAAACTGACGGGTCTTTCACCCAATAGAGAGAAGCACAGTCAAAGTTTTACCCAATCAGAACAGAGCAGGGCGGGTCGTGCTGTGACTGAAAGCAGGTGCGCGCAGCTGAACACCAGGTGAACACCATCACCTCCCAGGAAAGCATTTCCTGGACTATTTTCCATCGAGGATTACATATTTTTTATATATATAATATTTCTAAACACACCTTGCAGCATTTCCACCATAACACGGTGTGTTCACGAGCACAATAAAACTGCGTTGTTTTTAAAGCGAGGACCGCGGCTGATGCACCTCTCCTCCGACCTGCCCGGGACTTCAGAGCCTAAACTCTTTTTATTTAAATATTCATGTGTTTGATGTTGTCTTACAGACATGTACAACTGCCACGTCAACTCCTAATTCTCAAAGGAGCAGCGCCGCAGCGGGAGCGCACTTTATGAACGCTGTAAAAACATTAAAGATGAAATACATTTTTTTTTAATGCCCCTAATTCTAACAAAGACGTGTCTACATTTTATTTTTTGATTTTCTTCTAAAATCACAGAGAAAGGTGTTTCAATAATTTTAGTGGAGAAACTTGTCAGTTTGGTTTTAAAAAAAACTTTTTTTTTTTCTTGTGCTATATTTTTTTAAAAATAAATGTGACCCATCATATCGAAATGAGGACTAAGTCAAATTTGGTCAAAATTACCTAATTACATTTTCATATTCCTGGCTTTAAAAGCCACATTTTGATACCTGGATCATCCTGAGATTATAAACAGAACCAGAGATATGCCCTAATTTGTTTTGTTGGTTACAATAATAGATTATTTGGTCTGAATCCAATTTTTATGTAATTTTTTATGAGGAATTTTTTTTAATTTAATCATGAAGAGGAAATCTCATAGTATTTAAATATTGACATTTCCCAACTGGAAAGAAACAAAAACATTGCTAGCTCGAATGGAAAATCTCAAAATTTAGAGTGAATTTCCCTCAAAATCAAGTTTTTTGTTGCTACTGCTCAAAAAAATGCTTCAAAAATATTTTTCGTGATTATATGTCACACAGTTCATTCAAATGAAACACTGATAAGGCGTTTATTTGTTATGTTATGAAGAAATTACATTTTTGTTCGTGTTTTAATCAAAACACTATGTTTGCCTATTTCTCTGTATCCCACTTTTAGACTTAATCCTCATTTTGATGTGACTGGATCACAAATATATAATATACTGTATATATCAATGTTTTTCAACCCTGGTCCTCAAGGCACGCTGTCCTGCATGGTTTAGATGTTTCTCTGGTTCAACACAGCTGATTTCAATTGATCACTGATTAACAGGATTTCGTTGAATTGCAGTCATCTGAATCAGGTGTGTAAGAACAGGGAAACTTCTAAATCATACAGCCGTGTGCCTTGAGGACCAGGGTTGGGAAACACTGATGTACATAATATAATAAAGTCATGTACACAGTATACTCCTATTTAAAGGAAAACGTTTGACCTGTAAGCAGAAAGCTTATGGATGTTGGGTAACCTCTAGGTGTAGAAAAGTTTTAGTAGCAATATTTTTGCTCTCTATTTCAAAGAACTCTTGTTTAATAAGACATAATTTATCTCAGTTAAAATAACACCAGTTGAACACTGGAACTTTGCTTATAAAACTTTATAATATTAATTGATTCATATTTAATTAGGCTGATTTAAATTAAGTATAAACTTTAATGTGTTTACTTTGCTTCTACACCTAAAATAACCAGATCTAATATTTTCAATGACATTGCAGTTTGTTTAATCTGTGCAGATGAATAATATTTATTGGTCTTTTTTGAAAAGCTCGTAAAGGTTTGTAGGTGTTTTTAATGATAATTAAAATTTTTGTTGCCCTGTTGTGCTTCGACCAGTTTTGGTTTCTAAATGATAAAAAGGTGATGGTGGACATCCAAAATGAATGAAGAGAAATGCTTACAAATTGTTTTTCTGGTTTTATTAAGCAAACTTATGTTTCTTTGTTCATTTTTTTTCTTTTGTATGTACAATCTTTTATTCTGACACCCTTTTGACGAGTCAAAACAGCTGGTTGTCATACACGTACAAGAGTGCTTATCAAAGTTTCAGCAAAAGAAATGAGTTTCATTTCATAAGTGCAATGAATTTGTCTTTTGCAGAAGAGATTCTCAAAGGTACAGCTGTATTTCTCAAAGTAAGCATGTGGTCTGAGATGGTTTACAGCAATTTTTAAACAGCCCAAGTCGGACAGATCAGCACTGGAATATATTATATACATCATTCAGAGATTTTCCAGGTTGTCATGTCTGGCAGCCAGGGTTTTGTAGAATACCGTGTCACACACTCAGCGCATTCACTTGTTACAACATAAATGGATCTG
This sequence comes from Anablepsoides cearensis, assembly GCA_032275365.1. Taxonomy (NCBI): domain Eukaryota; kingdom Metazoa; phylum Chordata; class Actinopteri; order Cyprinodontiformes; family Rivulidae; genus Anablepsoides; species Anablepsoides cearensis. The sequence continues at coordinate 9,439,734 of JAUBOC010000103.1, read as the reverse complement.
GTAACATTTTTATCCAATCAGTACTTGGGTTTTATTTGAAAACTTAAACTCTCCTTGTATATGCTGTTATGTTTAGGTTTCACATTCTCCTCATTATTAATAATATTGTCATTTTGAAAGGCGGCAACGTTTTTCTTCATGTGCTCCAGGATGGTAATTTAGTATTTAAGTTATTCTATGACATCACCAAACAACAAAGTGGTAGGTTTTTTTCATGAGTATGTCTCACTATATCAGCATTTATTTTACCTCTCTTTACTAGGGACAAATCTTCGTCTTTTAGATAAAATGCGTGCCATCAAAACAATTTGTATTCAAATAGATTCAGTTCTCTGGTATCTCTATACACAGCTTACATGTTCGTCTTCATTAAAACCTTCATTTTCAGTCAGAAGTATTGTGTTTAACACAAGGCCACTTGGTGACTGTAGAGGTGTTTGTTGGCACCTTAGTGGACTTTGGTAGCTCATTGCTCCGATGCCGTTCTTCATCCCCCTCTTCATGAACAGTTTTGAGTTCTCTGCCATGGAAGATTTGAATGAAATCCTTGTAAGGGTCCAGTCTGTAGTTGTTGACCCTGGATGTTGAGAAGGCCTACTGCTTGCACAGGTTTTGTAATTGCAGGTAATGTAACGCGTGAACGCTTCCCTGAAGATTTTGTTGAAAAGAGTGTAGACCAAAGGGTTAATACCTGATGACACGTAACCAACCCATACAAAGATCTCCATCAGGCGGGAGATTACATCACCGTCACAACTTGAGCACAGTGCTGATGTGATGTTTGTTATAAAGAAAGGGCACCACATGACAACGAACAGGAGGAAGACTATGCCCAGCACCTTTGAAGCTCGCTGCTCATTGCTCAAAGTCTGCATCGACTTCTTGCCCATTGTTGACATTCTGCGAAAGGATATTTCATCATCCGTCTGCGCGTTCATTGTGCCTATGTTTGGTTTTTCTTGCATCCTGGGAAGTCTGATATCCAGCATGCTGATTTGCTCCGCTTGAGGGGAAGTCAGAGCCTGTTGTTCCCTTTGAAAAACTGTGGAGATGGTCGAGGAGCCAAAGCGCTGAGTCACCTTTGATTTGAGCAAATAAACTTTTTTGCGCAGCACCTGCACAGTAAGCAGGTAGATGATCATCATGATGGCCAAAGGGATGAAGAACGCTGTCAAGGACCCAAATATGATAAACTCAGAGAAGGTTTCTGGTTTCAGCAGGCACGTGTAGTTGCTGTTAAAGGTGATGTTATTGTGAAGATTCTTAAGCCCCTTTATTGGAATTGGGATTGCGATGCCTGCAAAAAAACCAAAAGCAATTAATACTCTTTCTGTTTAACCAGAAACAAATTAAATTAATGAGAGTTAAGTTGCTTACCAATGGATATGAGCCACACCAGTGTGATCTTGATCAGTGCTTTGGCTCTGGATTTGTACTGGCTGTGTTGAATTGGCTTTTTGATGGCAATGTAGCGATCCAAAGAGATGGCGCACAGATGCATGATGGACGCAGTAGAAAAAAGCACATCAAGGAAGAGCCAAATGGGGCAGAGGAAATCTGGAAGTGGCCATCTAGAGTCTAAAGAGAGGATGACAAGGAAATTAATTAGAAAAATAAACTCTTGACATGTTTGTTGACATTGGCCTTGAGGGTTGTCCTGTTTCTGTGTTTTAACTCATAAACGGGAAAGATACTACAATAGCAATAAGTATCACTCATACAAAAAAAATAGTTTCAGTAAGGAATGTCTTTACTGGAAAGCTAAGGGTGTGCTGACTGTTTATGGTTCTTTATGTAGATTGTGGCTGAGTCTGCTCAACGGTAGTGTTTATTTTGAGTTCCAGGCATAAAACTGGCAAGAGTGTTGTTCTGGCTTTTGTCTACTTGTCCATTAAAAATGCAAAGGACTGTTGGTGGAAATATTTCCCTTAACGTGTTTTTATTATGCCGCCCTAGCCTCTTTTTCTTGCACCATTTTCTTGTCACACTAGAGGGAAATTTTGAGTCACAGTTTTGGTTCGATTTCATCTGGAAGGATTTCATTGACAAATACTGCACCAAGCAAACCTGAGCCTGTTCTGTGAAATGTTTGGTTTCACACCAAAGTCAATCAACGGTGCAGCTTGTGAGATCCACCTGGCTGCAGAAAAACATATCCTGTAATTTTATATAACTGGAAAAAATAAAGAAACTTTATGTTGAGCACTTCAAAATAATTTATTTAACTGTAAAACTGCAGCATAATTTTATTCTGTTTTACAAAAGCACTTAACATTTCAAAGATCATTTAAGAAACAACGCTTATTGTTCTTGTTTTTTTCCTCTTGATGATGTCTTTTGTTTTACTGACCTCTTTCCAGCCGTTTCTGGTTACACAAAGCTGTGGTCGCATCGGGCTGTAATTTGTCTTGCGTTTGTTGTTCTTGAGGAATTACAAAGAGTTTGTGCTTTTCGTTTTGATTTCTGTTCGTAACGAAGCTCAACTTTAAGAAAACAAAAGCTGATTGAGGTTTTCTTTGTGTTGGAAATGACCTACTGTAGCTTAAAGAGATTACAGCAAAGCCCTCATGTATGAGCATATTAAATGTAAGCATACAATAATGTAAGTCTAGATTTAAATTATATACTCAAGTATCTAAGTGTATTTTCACCATTTGAACAGTGGTTTTAATATTTTAAGGCCAGCTGACAGAAAAGGATTCTCTTTACTTTGTACTTTTGTTGCGTTAGGAATTAGACTGTTTGTATTGGTTCATGTCGTTACTCATTCCTGTTATGCTTTACACTAGCCTCATGTATTCATCTTTTGTGTGTGTTTATATCTTTTTGACCTCCTCCTCGCTGCTATACTGCATGCTTTGTCTATTCTCTCATTGGTGGCTGATGTGATCTGTTTAGGTCTGTAGAAAAACAATAGGAATGTGAAGAGATTTCCTCTTTCTACTGTAATACAGAGGGAGTGATTTGTTTTACAGTCAAGAGCAATGACAATATTATGTCTTAAACCACAGAAAGGGAGAAAAAATGACGTTTAACTCGGTCTACTGAGTTCATCACTCATCTAACATGTCAAATCAAAATATGACTTGTCCACTTTTTACCTGAAACTACTTAATTTGTTTAACTTAGCTCATTGTTTTATATGTGTAATTTATAATGTATTTAGTAGCTCTACAAATTTTGTTTTAACCAAAGGAAAAGTTCATTTATTAACCTAATATGTAAAAAACAAACAAATCATAATGGCAAACCTGGTTTCATTAATTTCGCATTCAAATATGATAATTATGGATGCAGTTTTTGATTATTTTATGTCTTTGAAAAATTGATGCTGTTGTTTATTAAGATGGACCAGTGTCCATGCACATCCAGTTCTCATGCAAACCATGATGACTGAAGGAGGCAGGACTACAAAAGCAGCCTTGTATAACAGTAACCTTCACTCCCGTGTGTCTGTGTGAGAGACGTAATTACTATCTGGCTCATTATCCCACAATTGAATTAATGAAGAGTAATGGCTTCACTATCGCCCGGGATTTTATAGAACACGGGGAATAGAAGTGTAAATCTGTTCTCGTGCAGCTGTATTTAGTTGGCACAATGAGAGGAATTAAATTAAACAAAAAGTTTGCTTATCTTTTCATGTGTTATAGTCGCCTATTTGCTTAGTCCAGAATGTGCAGCTGCTTCCTCAGCAGTGCCAGAAGATGCAACGTCCTTACTGCTTACAATCTCTAGTTACAGGTAATCTAGAACAGTGTGACAAGGATTATAGTGCATTACAAAAAATTTATTCTAATTTAAATGTCTTTTTTAAAGTTTATAGTATTATTTTGAACTCTGTTTTTTTCTTTCTCCACCAAAAGTAGACAAGTTTCCCTTTTTATTTTTAGGATTTAATTCAGATGTTTGTGGTTATAATTGTGTTTAGTAATTCTTCAGTGTTTACCTCAATTTTATAAATTAATAGTCCTCTCGATTTAATCAAGATCACATCAAGGAAACAATCCTGATTTTGTGAAATGAAACCCAGGCCTTCTTGCTGTACTTACTGTATAAAACAGTGATGAGTGCAATGGGCATCACTAGAAGTCCCACCAGCAGATCTGCCACAGCGAGGGACATCAGGAAGTAGTTGGTGGCATTTTGCAACTTTCTTTCAAGCGACACAGCCAGAATAACCAGGATGTTTCCTCCAATAGTTGGGATTATGACCATGATAATGAGCAAGGCGGCCCATTTTAGCTGAATCTCAGGCGCGTTGTTTAGATGTGAATCGTTCCCGAGTTGTGCCATGGTTGGCAGAGTCGCGTTGCTACTGGGATCCCAGTGGGCCTGAGCGTGGGTGGTGGCGCTGATCTTCCTGGTTTTGGTCTCTCGGTCAGCATGGTCACTGGGTCCCACGAGCAACGGCGTAGGTTATGGTGGGACCACTCAAGGCTGGTGCACAACATGCATCATTTCCTACACCAAGTATAAACTGAAAAGTTTACAAACGGCCAGTTTAAAATGTCGATGCTTGAAGGGAACAAAAAATATGTGGGTCCAATGTAATAAACTCCAGGGCTAAAATAATCCCACCACACAGGGTTCCTCACTTTCCCACGCAGATCATACTCGTCATCTACAAAAAGAACAAGGTCTGTTTACCAGTTATTCTGCCCATCTGCATTCTTTAATTTCTCTAAATGATAACAGGACATTCATCATTATTACAAGTAGTTTTTTTGTGTGTGCTGATACCCATTTTTATAGTAAATTTATTTGCCTTAATGGGTAGAAAATGAAAGTGGAAAGTTCAAAATGTGAAGCTTTAAACTATAAAGGAACCATTAGAATATTTTCTTGTTGGTTTGCCATATTTGTTTCACATTATCCAGTTGATGTTGTTTATAACAAAATTGTACTAAAGTACAGAATACAAAAATGTAACTAAATTAACTAGAAACCTCACCTGGAGTTAGTGTTAATTTCTTACCTTTTTTTTTCCTCACAGTAGTGTGAGTCAAGCTTCTTTGGTTTTTAAACTCTCATGTAGCTCCTCAATGGTCTTAGTCCTGAAAGCTTGGTTAGGAAGCGGTGCAGTCCAGCGCCCCGCGCTCTTCTTTTTGTAGGTAGAGTCCTTGTCGTGTGACGTTTCTCACATAAGAATGTAACAGAATGCCTTTCTGCGAGCGCTAAATCTGTCTCAGGCTGAAGCAATCCATGACGTGGACTTCTTTCACATGTCTTGCTCTGCATCACCTAAAGCGATCACAGGTTTAAAACTTTCAGATGTTGTGGCCCCTCTGCCTCTCGTTCCCTCCCTCTCGCCGGCTCTTTCTTTTTCACAGCCCGAAAGCCTCACACTCCTCTCCCGTTTCTTTCCCTGTCTCACTTTTCACCTCCCCCCCCCTCCTCCCCTCCCTCCTCTTTGTGTTGCGAGTCGGCTTCTATACAAAACAGATGAACGTTTTCTCGCTGGACGCATGCCAGTGGTTTGGGGAGGTAATTTCTCTCAACACAGTCGTCCCACTGTTTATATTTGCCATTCTCTGTTCTCTCCCTCATTCGAAACAAGCAGTGACGGGGAGGTGGTAGTGACTGGGGAAGTTTTACTGCACAGCTTTTTCCTTTTGGCCTCAGTGGGCTTAAAAAGTCACGCAGTCACTTATACACTTTGATGTACCTACATCATTTGTTCCCTTTAAATCCACTTTTGTCATTTTTAACACTCTTTTTTTTTTTTTCTTTTTGCATTTTTAATCTCAGGACTGGTTTAATATCCCTAGATATGAAAAAAGCTGTTTGTGTTTTTACACTTTAGTTTAATTTAAAGAATAACTACAGAAAAATAAACATTTCTATGCAAAGTATTCTCTACAATTAAGACATTGTAACTTTATCATTGTATTTCCTTACCCTTTAACACTACTATTTATATCATAATTAATATTAGCAGTAGGTGAAAAGGTCCTTCTAAACTGTGTAAATTTCCTTTGCACAATAAAATATTTTAACATCTACTTGTGTAGTATTATGAGACTTTTTTGTGATTATTACATTTTTAAATATGTTCTTCGGTGACCTAACATTGCCTAAAGCTCCTGTCGTCTTTGCCGTCTAATAGGAACATTGTCCAGGTGCTTTCGTTATTTATTTAGATGAGTGCTTGTAACAGACACAAAGCAAGCTGATGTGATTTCCTCTCTTACAGTTTGGGTAAATTCAACCTTCACTGTAATTTGTCACGAGGCAAAACGTTTCTGTAACGTCTGCATCTACTGTACAGTCTGGATTTTATTTCTTTTTAGGGCGTTTTAGAAAGTTTTTGAAACAAAAATAAATTATTGGTAACTTTTTTACACTCCCGAATACCATATATTTAAGTAATCATACTGGAAATTTAAAAGACTGGTAGAAACCCTCTGAATTTTATAAATTTAACTTGTCTCCCTGTTTCACTGAATTTTAAAGTTTTAGGCTATCAATGCAATTTTCAATTTAGAATGAAAATATCTATATATATATATTTGCTTCACAATAACAAGTTCTTTTATGAGGCTAGGTTTTCATGGTGTTTTTCTTAAAAATATTCCTTTTGACGAGAACAGGCCGGTGAAGATTACTTCTTTAAAACATGCCTCCTTATTGATACACATAAGTAAAAACAACAAACCATTCATTTTGTTTGGATTTAACATTCTAAAGGTCCCCACATATTCGGGCGTACAGTGCGCATTTCATGAGCCGCACGGACTCCACGCTTATTGTCCGCGGATATTTGAGAGTTCATACTCGAGCGTACTGACCGCCGGACAAATTCTTTAATTTCTCGCTATTGCAGTCATGATGTCAAGGATGAGGAGGAAGAGACAGCTTGCATTTTAGCTTAGAAATAAAAGAGAAAAGAACTATGTTACCCAGGACCTGCTATTTCCTCCCACAAATTTGTTGCTGGCTGAAAGTCCTTACATTCCTTCATTGACGCATCATAAAGTTTTCTAATCTCCTCCGTGAGATGCTCTTGTCACTGTGCGCACCGCAGACGCGAAATATTGATCTCTGTGCGGACCAGTCCGGCGGACGTACGCTTCGGGTCCGCCTCAGGTTCACGCGGACCTCCGCGGACCGAAGTACGCCCGAGTATGTGGGGGCCTTAACAATGAGCTGACTGTTATAATAGTTATTCATTTTCTTAGTTACATTAATAGAAAGACTTGTTTTTTTTTTTATTTATTCAGTTCAAGTCTTTGAATTACTTTTGCAATCAGCTCATCTAACAGATCCTGGCAGTTCTGGTGCTATCACCTTTCACACAAAATAATCTACTTGTAAAAAAAATTATTCAACCTTTCCCCAGATTAATATTCTTGCAGAAGTAGTTTGTTTGTTTTTACTACTTGTGATAACTTCTATTTATCATTACATCATCACCCTTTTTGCCCATGTTTCTTTCTGGTGCTGTCAGTAACGCGTCTTCCTTCATGTGTTCTTGGTGTCGGCAGGACTCCAGAGCAGTGTCCCAGTGTTGTGTCTCTTCTGTCAGAGAGCTACAACCCTCATGTTCGCTGTGGAGCCGCCATGGCTCTGGGCATCTGCTGTGCTGGGACAGGCAACAAGGTGAGATCCTCCCCTCTAAATGTTTCATGTCTTCAGTTCTGAGCAGTCTTCTGTCCTTATCTTTAACCTTTTCTGTGCGCTGTTCATAAATTAAAAAAATGGGCCTGGCAGTATCTACTTTTTTGGAGTCTACTATAAAAGCTTCTTATAAACACCTTTTTTAATCAGAAATTCAACATTAGCTTAGCTGCCTTCATTTATTCTGTGTGCTGCCTTTTCCCCCTGGAACAACATGTGCGTCACCGATGACAAGATAACATAAGCTAAATGAATGCTCCTCCTTCAAGCAGCTATTTACTGATTCATTTGTGTTATGATAGAAGGGGGCGGACTTGCTTTCTGTTATCAATGCAGAAGCAGAAGTTTAATAATCTAGCCTAACGTGGTGTCTTATATTATATATCAGTAAATAAAATAATCTGACTCCAGAACATTCTTTCTCTTTCACGCCTTTCACGAGGCTCATGGGAAACAAGTAATTGTCTCCAGAGCATGGAATAAGATTATCGTATGGACTATTTTGCTTCTAATCCATTGGGATTTGCTGTAATTGTTATTAATAGTCGGCTCTGAAGGAACTGAAATGTGAAAAGTTCATTGCAGATTAGCTGATTAAATGATTCAAGTTGGCACTCGGTGACTAAGCTTTACTCTGTCCTTGTGTTTGAGTTTAATAAAAAGCCATGAAGGAGAGTGAAGGAGGCAGACGTTGGAGGTTTTGCCAGTTTGTAGGCTGGGCAGTCTGAGGTGTGCAGCCACTACAGGGTTATGGCTCATTAGACTTTAGGCTTATGAGCACCAAGCTGAATAATTTACACCAGAACTGCTCCAATTCTGCACAAAATAGTTATTTTTTTGTGTGTGTATTTCTTCCTGTGTAATACCTCAAGGACATTTGAATGAAGTGAGACTGATGATGTTGTGGCCAAAAAACTGGGTCGCCATTTTAAAAGGAGCAAATTTCTTTGCAACACCTTAGTGTTTTATTATCACATTTACCTCTTTAAGAAAAAGTGTTGCCAAAACAAACAATTATATTCTGCCACTGTGGTAAGTTTATTAACATTTCTAGAAAATAAGATGAAGGCTAAACTGACTCAAAGTTTTTTTTAATGTTCTATGATGCTGTTATTATTGATGTGTAAAAATCTATATTGTGGCTAAAAATGTTTTGTTTTGTTTATTTACATGAGGCTCAAGCCACTTTTTAAAAAATCTTGAATTGAAAATAATTTCCAGATCAGTGCATTGTAAACCTGGAGCCTGCTCAAAACCAGAGTTTGTAATCTACATGGATTAACTGGATCTTAAGCTGTTGTGCTGGTTGAGTCAGTAAGTAAATACTTTCAATTAGCCCCCCTACAGGATGTAGATCAGTGGTGACTTTACACTCAAACTTATTCTCCCAGATCTTGGCGGTCTGAGCCAGTCGCGCTGCGGACACAGACGAAGCGGTTTATTTTACCTCCACCTTCATCATCTTGGTTTATTTTCTTTGCTCGCCTCTATCTGAGCCTGCTGGAGTTTAGTTACAGCCATAAACTATTCAGGCCAAATAAAAGTTACAATGATGGACTTTCTGCAGAACAGATGAGAGCAGAGAAATAAAAAGAAACAGACGATTTCTCTCTCGCTCTTTTTCACAACCCCTCCTGGGAGATGAGTAATTGTTAACTCCCGTCGTCCAGAGCGACCAGATATGGCTGACACTAATGTCATTAATTTGCGTGGTCTGTTTGCCTCTGTTGATAATCATTTTTCCTGTATTTAACTAAACAGAAGTGCCACTGTTGCAGCGAGCGGTTTGTTCTGCAGAGAAAAATTTTGAAATATTTACAGTAAAATAATAGTTTAGTAGCTGTTTCACTTTGTCACAGCTGAAAATGTAGCTTTCCACTTCAAGTTAAAAAAGGTATTTATTGTAGTTTTTGTATTGCTGCTGTGGAAATCCAATCCATGTAATCCTAGATTTTATTTTGCCACAACAATTTAATTCAATTTTGTTTTACCTCAAAGAACAGTTTCGTTTATCATGACAAAATATTTTAATTCAATCAGCTTCCTATTATCATATTTGACTGTAGATCTATAATCTCCAAAGGGTTTGGAGAAGATATTCAGGGTTCCTGCAGATCCTTAAAACGTTTTAAGAGGCATTGATTTTGTCAGTCCAATAATAAGGCCTTAACTAGAAAATGCAAGTGTGAATGCCTGTAGCTGAAAGATTTAGCTGAAAGCTGCTGAAAATGAGCTGAACATGTTTAATAGCAAAAGTATTAGTGTAAGTTAAACTTGAAAAGCTGAAATAAGCAAAAAAAAATGCAGAAAAACAGTAAAATGGAGCAAAAATATAGCTAAAATAGCAAAGAACAGCTAAAAGCTAAAGGCAAAAATAGCTGAATGTAACAGAAAGGAACTGTAAAAAGCATAAATAACTCAAATTAGCAGAAAGAAGCACAAAAGTAAAAAAGAAGAGTAGAAGGAAGAAGAATTTTAGCTGAAATATCTGAAAAAAGCTAAAATTAGCAAGAAAGTAGCTAAAAATAGCAGAAGGAAGGTAAAAAGGGCAGTACCAGAACAAAATCTGTAAGGTGCTGTAAAGATTTAGAAACATCCTACATGATTTTAAGGATGTTGAAAAAAGCTGCATTTATTTCCAATGGGAAATAGTAGCCAAAATTACTTTGGCTACAATTGCAGAATTTTTTTGCGGCTTCAATATGTGATAGAGCTTGCTCTCAGCTACCAGTACATCTGTTTTCATGTCAATATCTTAAACGGGCTGAGTAAAAGGCCTTTTTAAAACTTGCTTTGGCGGCCATCTTGGATTTTTTTTTCAGCTGCTATTTTTGATAGAGCTTAGTATCAGCAACCAGGAAGTAGTTGATATAAGAATAAATTGAGTCAAATCAAGTATTTCAAGAATCTTACCAAGTAAAATTTTCTTACTCCATTGGCAGAAATT